>OVBL01000033.1:0-434900 GCA_900406555.1 Pseudoturritis turrita
AAATATTCATTCTGGACTTGTTGGTTAAATTTACTCTTTTTTTCTTTAAAAAACAAAAAAACACAAAAATATATATATTAATGCAATCAAATTTTCCAAAATAAAAATAAAAATTCTGTTATGAATTCGTTCGTGAAATTGTTCGTCATGTTTTATATTGTTATGGATAGTCAGACTCGCTTATTGTGAAAGATTAGATCAATATTTTTAATAGAATAGTAAATTGAAATATCTTCTAAATAATTTATCAGACGGGGAAAAAATATTAATATTCCTCTATATATACTTCTAATAAGGTAGTTTGTGCAGAATATATTGTGACAATTTACATAAAAACTCGGAACATAAAACATACACGCACACAAATGATGATGAACGCACGTGGGCTGAAACAGTGGAGTCCGTCATTATATCACTTCACTGCCAAATTTTTTATTTTTTGAGCAAACCACTGCCAAATTGTTTATCACTGTGAATCGTTGAAAAAACCTCAACTCACAAGTCACCTCTACTCTCACTCCCACTCCCTCTTTCTATTTTGTTTTGTTTTTTTACACTCGTTAACCATTCCTTACCAACTAAATCTTTTTTCTTTATCACCATCATATTTTTTGTTTATCACCTTATTTTTTACATTTGACCAGCTTTGTGTTTTATCGTCTAGTTAAAAATTAAATAAAAAATTGACTAGCTTATCATTTTCTAGAATTATGGCAATACTAACTATATCATTATGCTTTGTTAATAAATGTATACATAATTTCCAAATATTGCTCTAATCACTTCCATATGAAATACTAAGCTCTTTGAATGACTTTTTTGATGTGAAAGATTCAACATCTCGTTTTAAAATTTAAAATAAAAATTTAGAAAATATTTTTTGAAATTAAAATTAAACTTCAAATTTTTGGTCTGATTCATAGTTGACTAGTGTTTAAGCATGTCCACGTTTTGAAAAGTACCCGCATTTTAAGTTCCGCTGCTCCATTGCACTTGAAAAACAAGAAAAGCTGCTGAGAAGGCAAATGTATTAAATCTAGACCCTAGAATTTTCGTTTCTTTTAGAATAAAAAAGATTTTATAGGCATTCTATATGTTTCATGAATCACGAAATATAGTTATATCTATAAATTGAAATGAAAAAATGTAAAATTGAGTATTGACCGTGGAACAAAACAGTGTTGAAAGAAGTGTGTATAGCATGGTCTTATATCATAGAGCCAGTAGTTGGTATTAATATAATTTGGTAATATCTAATTAAGGCATCTAATAATTTTTTACTTTCTATTTGTTTCTTCAGTTTTATGCTGGTCCAATGGATGACGCAAAGTAGTAAAACAAAATAACCGAAAGAAAAAACGATAAGCAATATCGGAATTGATGAGGACATCAGGCTGGAGCCAAACAAACCAGTTCAAATACCAATATTACGAGAAGGTCCTATGACACGTTCAAGGACCAGAAGCATCAAAAAATTCAACAAGGTAGTGGAACTATTGATCCAGAGCTTGGAGACTGAAAATATCATTCATCAGCTAGCAGGCTTGAGCATTCACCAAAAAGAAGAGTTTGAACCCGAGAAAAAACAGCAAAAAGAATGGAGCTGATCTAGAGACTATACAAGTATAACTGGCTGAAGATTCTTATAGCCTCATTACTAATAAAGATAAAGATACCAGGAACAAAAGAAGCTTGAAGGATTCGTACAAGAAAAATCAAGAACATAGAAGATCATCACGACAGCTAGGAAAGACATATTCACCAACGCCGATCATGTAGAAGCTCAAATCATGGAAGACACTCAGGACATTATCTATGTCGAGTTAAGAAGATATCATATAGCTCATATCACCAACAAAACCAAAAGAATTGGACCAGAGATTCACAAGCCTCTGATTGGGTCTTTACAAGTACAAATAAAGAAACTTGTTTGTTCCTTATTTTTCCAGTTTAAACCCACGCCAAGAGAGACTCTAAAGCACCTAAAGGGACTCAAAATACTCACACACGTCCAAGGGAGAGATTACTAGAAGAATTTCTTTTTTCTACTTCAAGAAGAGATCAATTTGCCATTTCTTTAGTTTTTTCTATTTGTTTGCCAACGTTTATTTTCTTTTAATTCTAGATTAAATGTTTCTTTTTCTTATTATATCAGAACTATAGGATATTATGTAGGACACAGTATATAAGTCTCAATCTCCATCTCTTTAACTAACAATTTATGCACTACAAGTACTATTCAACAAAGTTCTGGGTTCCTTCTTTAATTCTCTTCTTTTGTGTGGTTTCCCTCAAGAACTGAGTCTAATAAGCTGTATCACAAGTCTTTCCATAGCTTATGTGGATCGCTGATAGGAGGAAAAATACTACTAAGTTTTAATCATAAATGACCACAAGTGCATGACAATCGGTGTACTACTTAGAGATCGAATCCACAAGGAAATTGATTAGAGGAATAAGAATGCAAAGAACTCTAGAAGCTAAGCTCATAAGTGTTTTGAGGTTTTTCTTTAGTTCATAAGTGACAATTACTAAATGAAATGCAAATATGAAATACTAAAAAGTGAATTAACAAGCAAAGATAAGGAAATGCAATAAACAAAAGCAAGACAAACTAAATTCAAAGTAGTAAGTAAGTGCAAACACTAAACAAGTCTAAGTGAAAATAAAATCAAATAAGAGAGATATGGATCATGGGATAAGGTAATTCATTCAAGTGAATTATCTATTCGACAATGGTGCTAGGCTCTAATCAAGTCCATTCCTAGCACAAATATCACTAATTTAAGACTAATCCACTTCCATGGTACTAATCTCTTCCTAAGTTTCTTAATTATCATTCACTTTCGTTTTGCAATTAACGAATCTAAAAACATTACTTATAAGTCCCTAAACCCACAAATCACCTTAAACATTAAGTGTCAATTGGTTAAGATGTGATTTTCTCATATGAGATTCTCTTAGATATTTCTACAAACACCTTCCGAGGGTAAAAAGACTATAATCTAGATATTAATTAACTACTGCAATCCTAGCCTTAATTGCATCTCAAATAAATGATTCTCTATATTCTAAGCCTAATACACCATAACCCAACTTCTAATCACCATAATCACCATAATCTATCTAACCCACAATCCATAAGTTCACTACTCACACATGGAAATAGCAAAGACCAAAGAAAATGCTAATAAGAAGATACACATGATTAGAGAAATGCAAAAGATTAAGAAAACTTCAAATAATCATACAAGAAATACATGAGAGAGACTTAAGAGAAATTTCTCTTAACCAAATCAAAACATAAGATCACTTAGGGTTTTTGAGTGCTAAAACATATATAGTAAGAAGGGAAGGTACCGGATCGACCTGGGATAAACCGGATCAAACCCGGGTTTTTGCAAAAAACGTCCGTCTAAACGATCTGGGAGATCGACCATTCTAGCCACTGGGTCGACCAGATTGATGTTTTTCAGCCAAGAAGTCCCATGTGTCATTCTGATCGACCCGCTTGGTCGATCCAGCTTGCAGTCTTGGTCGATCAGCTTGACCTGTTCTAACTAAATTGGCCATAACTTTTAAACCGTAACTCAGAATGAGTTGAATCCAATGCTTTCGTGAAGCTAACTCAATTTCCCATCTCCCCACCAAATTTCAGATTAAACTAAGTAACAAAAGGCTTTCAACCGTCATGATCTTTAAGCTACTTTGGACTGCATCTGCATCTTGTTGTCCTGTGTTGATTTGATCGACCAGCTGGATCGATCCAGGGGAAAGGGCTCGTCGATCCAAGGGAAAGGGCTGGTCGATCCAGGTGACATTTCTCAATTTTTTGTGCTTCTTCACTCCTCTTGATGCTCTTCTAACTCCACTTGGTTCCACTCACTCCTAGACATCCATTGTACCTGAAAATGACTCAAAATGCTATGCATATGCATGAAATGAATTCTAGGACTCTAAGACACAACCTATTCTATATGGGATCCAAAATGAAGAGACGATGCAAAATGCAAGTCTAATGACTATAAAAATTAAGGAAAATGTATGCTAAAGATGCTAAAATATGAATGCATCAATTTCCCCAGACTTGTCCTTTGCTTGTCCTCAAGCAAACGAGAAAGAACAAACCGGAGAAGAGGTTTGAAGGTGAGAACTCAAAGCCAAAAGGATCTAACAAAGTATTCAATATCAAGGCTCAAGATAATACAAAGTCATCACGTAAATGAATCTCTACTCAATTAATCTTCCTACATCCATCGCAACTTCAATCTTTTGCCTCTAGACTCAAAGTTAAGTATCCGCATGCCATCCTATCTACCAATTCATTAACATTCAATTAGGTGTTTAAGTGCAGTCTTGTCTAGGGAATATCGATCATGTTCAATTGACATTGTAAGAAAAAGGATTATGATGCAAAGATAAGGTGGTTCATATCATTTGGTGGCTTACTCTTAAAGAATATTAATGCAAAACATCATGCAAAAGCAAGGGAGAAATGGAACAATTAATGCATACAAAGAAGAACTTCCATTCTATCCAAACCATTTTGTTTTTGAAACATATGTTCTACCCATGATCTCAAATACTTTTCGTTGTTTTGAGACAAACCAAATGGTTGAGAACCAAACTTTATTCTTTTCTTTTGTTTTTACTAACTCTAGGGGGTTTCTTTCTTTACTAGACTCTTTTTTTTTCTTTTCCTTTTTCACCCTCCTTGATTTTTAAACATCTTTCTAACTTTGATTTCTAGCTTATGGAGAGAACTTAGGCTTTTTGCCTTATACACTTAGAGCCTTATTTTACTTAACCTTTTCCTAGAGTTTCTCTTTTTCTTTTATTTTCTTTTCTTTGGTTTTTTTATGGATTCCTTTGATCTCAACCATTCTTTCTCTCTTGTGATCTCTCACGTCACTCACCAAACCCAACCAACAATGAAACAACATCAACACCCTTCTAGTTTGCTAGTCTTACGGCGCAAGAGACTAGCCTAATGGAAGACTATCTTTGTCGTTCCTATCTTTCGAAATTTTGCATGTGTATGCATTTTCAAGAAAAAAGGCCTCACTCAAGCATATAACAAGGGGTTTGAAATGAAAGGTTTAGGTTAAGGGTGGGAAACCATACTAAAAATGAGAATGGCCATTTGGGTTAGCATAGAGTGGTAAAAATGGATAAGAAAACTCAAATATGTCTTTGAAAACCATGAACATGCATCTCAAAACCCTAAGCAAGAATTTAAGTCCAATTAAAGTCAAATAACATATAATTAGTTTCAAGTTTAGCAAACATCAATAAAACCAAGAGTTTCGAGCGAACAAATCAAGATGTAAAGAATAAAGCTTTTCTACAATTCACCTAAGTAATAAAACGCATTATCAAGAGAATCACATTGAATACTAAGTCAAAAACCTTTACAAGGCAATCTCATCATTGTTCTCATATGTAAAATGCAACCTAAGATGATCATAAAAGTGTATGAGATGCAACTAAATGAGAAAATATTTTTGTATTTTCGAAAGTTTCAAATTTTTATGGTTTTATCATATACAATGCAATGCATGAGACTCAAGTATGCAAAAGGAAAACAAAACAATCTTAAAGTGACATTAGCAAACTATCCCCCCCCCCTACTTACTTCTCATCGTCTCGATGAAAGAGTAAAATGGAAGGAGATAATGAAACATAACAAACTCAAAGAAGAAAAATAAAAGGTATTTACAAGAAAAAAAGAAATGGTACCTTAGAGAGCTAGTATTGGTTGGTATTCTTGAGGGTGTGGAAGTTCGATGGAAGTGCTCATTGTTGTGACCATCCCTACAATCAAAAGCACACAAATATACAAAGCAAAGTAGGTAAAACATAAGATAAATATGTACAAAGGATACCATGGGATTGCCTCCTAAGTGCGCTTGTTTGACGACACTTAGCTTCACGGTTTTGGGTTGATTTATGTGGATGAAGCATGAGAACCATCCTTGGTGCTTGGTCCCCAATAATCCAACTCAACCTTGAAATACTTATTCATGGCTCGTTTAGCCATTTCAACTTCTTCTTTGGTCAATCTCGGGGTGAGAATTATTTTGGCATTTGAGAAAGGCTTCAAACCTCCTTTGAACTTTACTTTGCACTCAAGTGCTTCTTCAACCATCTTAATGGGTAAAAAGTTAGAGTGGCCTTCTCTTTCTTCTTTGGCATTTTCTTGAGAACACCAAGTGCCTTGACCCTTGTCACCATTTCTTTATTTCCATTGAAAAGCAAATTCAAACCATCTCCATCAAAGGTATCTTTACCATTCTTTCCACAATCAATATGAGAAGTCTCTCTCTCAACTTGAATGTATTTATCCTTGGTCTCAACACTCATCAATTTACCAACCTCTTCTTCACTTGAGATGGTTCCACGCAATTTTGTAGGAATATGAGAGATTGGATAAGAAACATAAGAATCCACATTTTGGAGGATAACCTTCTTGTAGTGGAAATCCATTCTTGCTCCCGCGGTTGCTAAGATTGGAGTGCCAAAGATTAGAGGTAGTTTATTTGTTTGATCCATTTCCATAACCATGAAGTCCATTGGAAAAAGACACTTCCAACTTTCAAAGGGTAATACTCGATGATTCCAAAACGGCACTTTGAAGACGCATCCACAAACGTTATAGAGCAAGTGTTTCCCTTCAATTATTTAATGCCAAAAGTCTTCACCATCTCAAGAGAAATCACATTTACACTTGAACCGGAGTCATACAAATCATCACCCAATTTCAAATCTCTAAGAGAGCATGGTATTGAGAATTTACCCGGATTTATCTTCTTTGTGAGGAGCTTTGGCTCAAGTGAAGTTTCACTTGGTAGTGCATAGTTTCTCATCACCTCCATAACCTTTACTTGATTTTCCAAATCATCCTTGATAAACTTCTTTTGGAGGGGGGGACTTGAGTTAATTCATCACACATTGGTAAAGGTATCCCTATGTCACTCATGTCCTTCTTGAACTTAGAGAGGACCTTCTTTTGAGCATTAGTGTAAACCCGGCGTGGGAATAGAATTGGGGATTCATAGGGTGGAGATTCATAAGTGGTAACCTCTTCCCTTTTCTTCTTCTTTGGTTCACTTTCCTTGAGCACTCCATCATTCTTAACCAAATTTTCAACATAGGGTGCTTGTTCTTGGATAAAGGCTTATTTCTTCTCAACCTTTGTAGGTTTTTACTCCTTAGCTTTAGGTGATAATCCCATGGCCTCAACAACCTTATCCACTTTTTCAAGATTAGCAAAACCAAGAAGCATGGCTAACTCTTCCACATCTCTTTTATTTTGCTCTTGTTGTCACATTCCATTTGGTCTTTGTTGAGCTTCCAAGACATTCTTCTAATCCGATAGAACCGCACAACAAAATGATTTTCGGTTGGATTTGGGGTTGCTCGGTAAAGTTCCACTTGGTGCTTGGAGCTAGAGGCGACTTGAGCTACTTGCAACTCTATGGTCTTCACATGGGAAGCCAAACTTGTTATCTTTTCATTTAACTCATTGTAGATCTCATCAATCATCTTGTTAACCACAAGGAACCTATTTCCAATATCTCATTACCCTTGATTTGGCCTTCCAACACTCTTTCAACCAAAGTTTTGATCTATTGATCTTAAGGTGAAGGTTGAATGGAGGCATTACCTTGTACTTGAGAGTTGGGGCAAGAGTATCATTGCTTGGGAATGTACCCTTGTTGTTGTTGGGGTTGAAAGCCTTGTACCTTTTGAAGAACTTCCCTAACAACCTCTTGGTGTTCATCAAAACCTTCCACAAAGTGAATAACTCTTTGGCTCAAATGGATATACTTATCCAATGTCTCCTTTAGCTCTTTTATACCAGCATCCTCTACCTTAGGTCCCCTTGGTGCTTGATTGTGAATTCCACTATATCTACCATCACTTTGAGCAAGATTCTCCACGAATTGCTCTCCTTGTTCCGTAGTCAAATTCGCAAAATCCCCATTGCTCACCGTATTCAAGGCTATATAATACATCTCATGGATTCCACGGTGAAAAATCCAAAGTAAAGCTTCCATAGGGATCCCATGATGAGGAAAAAATCTTGTATATCCTTTCATTCGCTCCCAAGGTTCGTACCCCAAGCGAAAAAGGGAAAAAGTGAGCTTCACTATGTCTTCGGAGACTCCACTTCTTTTAACCGTTGAACACAATCCATCAGATGTGTCGATGTGCTCAATAGAATTCTCATGTAGCAACCCCAAGTACCAATTACTATTGTCCGTAATTATGAAGCTAGGCTTGATTTTCCATTCATTATCAACGCTTGGTGGAGGCCAAATTCCCATCTTGACTCCATTTGTAGTTGGTTCATCATAATCCCCAATTTTTCTCTCCATGATTTGTGATTTGGTACCTACAAATCCAAAGAGAGAAAAAAACAAAAGCAACGATCTATATAGATAATAATAAGGTGACTTAGTCTTCAAAAGAACTCAAATCCTTGTGCCTAATGCAAATTTTCCCTGCAATGGCGCCAAAACCTTAATAGGAGGAAAACTACTACTAAGTTTTAACCCTTAATGACCACAAGTGCATGAAAATCAGTGTACTACTTAGGGATCGAATCCACAAGGAAAATGATTAGGACAATAAGAATGCAAAGAACTCTAGAAGCTAAGCCTATAAGTGTTTTGAGATTTTTCTTTAGTTCATAAGTGAGAATTACTAAACGAAATGCAAATATGAAATACTAAAAGGTGAATTAACAAGCAAAGATAAGGAAATGCAATAAACAAAAGCAAGACAAACTAAATTCAATGTAATAAGCACGTGCAAACAGTAAACAAGTCTAAGTGAAAATGAAATCAAATAAGAGAGATATGTATCATGGGATAAGGTAATTGACTCAAGTGAATTATATATTGGACAATGGTGCTAGGCTCTAATCAAGTCCATTCATAGGACAAGGATCACTAATTTAAGTCTAATCCACTTCCATGGTACTTATCTCTTCCACTACAAGAAAACAGTAGAAAAGTGACTATTTTTTGCGACTCTTTTTTTAGTCACAAAATTTTGTGACTACTTTATGACCATTTTGCGACTAATAAGCGACCAACACATTATTAGAGGCTTTATAGTCGCAAATTTACGACGAAATTATATCGTCTTGTAATAGTCGTATATTTGCGACTGAAGTGAGACTAATATTCGACTACGTAGTTTTCATCGCAAAGTAGTCGCAAAGTGAGACCAATTAGCGACCCTTTTATTAGCCAGAAAACGCAGTCGCAAAAGTAGTAACAATTTTGTGACTACTTAGCAACTTGTGATGATCGTCCCAGTTGAGTCACAAAACTGTAATTAAATACCCACTAACAAGCGACTAATTTGTGACGATGCTATGAAAGTGTGACTGATTTGCTTCTATTTACCAACTCATCCGTGTGATTTTGAAAAAACAACAATAGAAAATTGTGAACATATGTAGGTTTAAGTATTTACATAGATTTAACTAGTTGTTACACTAAATAGATAATATATTTCTTGAAAACTTATAACTTTAGATTTGATGAAACATCTTTGCATCTTACATAACATCTTAACATACATTACATATGTTTTTTATGGCAAAGTTTGTTTAAGTTTATTTTTTTTCAAAATTTAGTTAATTAGTATTAGTTTATGGTTTAATTTTTGCATATACTTCATGAAATCGTAAAAGACTGATTGGTTAATCATGTGGAGTATTTTATGGTTTTAAACTGTTAGGGTTTAGGGTATAGCTTTGTGACTAAAAAACAGTCACAAAAGTGTCAGTAATTTGCGACTACTTTGCTACTATCGTCCAAATTTGCGACTACTTTGTTACGAACTTGAAATTTTTTGAATTTTCTATATGTTAAGGTTTGAAATATTTGGGCTTTTAGTGAAATATTTTTGGCCTTATAGGCGGGAATTAATTCCCACTAAAATAATTTTGCGACTACTTTCAGACCAATTTGTGACTCTAACGTAAAAATAGTATTCGAATTCAGATTCCCAAATCTGTTTTCCAAACCCTAAATTTTGTTCTTTCTCTCTCGATACACGGCGATTCAAACCCAGATCGTTCTTCTCTTCCGTTTTCTTACTGATTTGGGTCTGAATCTTCATCTATCAATCGTTGTCTACCAATTTCCTTCTTGATCTGGGTCTCTTCATCTCTCTCTCTCTCTTTCCTAAACGCCAAACAAAAGATTCATCTCTGAATCTTTGACTCTTCATCTCTGTCAAAGATTTGGGTCTCTTTCTGCTTATCATCGACTCTCTCTTTCTCTCTCTCCCCATTTCATTCAACCAATCATAGGATTCAGCCCTGAGGTCAAGTTGTTAAGGAAAATCCATTAGAGGTTGAGTTGCTAAGTGCATAAGTCTATCGGTGGGAGTAGATCAACCGGCGGAGGCGTTCGAGCCTACGGCAGAGTTGGTTCGACCTCAGGCGGAGGTCTTTGAGCCAACGCCGGATTTCTTTCTGGAATATTTTTCTCTACGAAAGATGTTAGCTACTTCAAAGAGATATTAGGTGAAAAAACGTGATTGAAGATGAAGAGAGGCTTGAGACTGCAAATACAAATTGGATGCACAAGTACAAAGAATCTAGTAATCTGATGCTCTTGCCCAAGAACACAGAAGAGGTTTTTTATTTTTCTCTCTACTGTATTCTTATTTTCTTACCATGAGTTTGTTTGGATCGCGATGAATATTTGTAGTAAACATAGATTATATTGTGTTGCAGGTGTCTCAGATACTTAAGTACTGCGCTTCGAGGCGTTTAGTTGTTGTTCCTCAAGGAGGAAACACTGGTCTTGTTGGTGGAAGTGTGCCTTTCTTTGATGAGGTTATACACATTTTTCTATAGTAATGTTGATTGGCGATGATCAAAATGTTGGATAAGTTAGTTTCAAAGCTAGCAAAAAAAGGAAGAAGCTTTGCGGTGACAAATTTATGGCATCTTTGCAGGTGATCATCAATGTTGGTTTGATGAGGTAACTGGAAATTTTATGTTCAGAACAACTGTTATCTCCTGGTTTTTTGTTTGTCTTATTCTGATTAAATTGTGTTTGTGCTGTTCAGTGGAGATTCCAATCTTTTATTCTAGTGCCAGTTGCTTCATTATTACTTCGAGTATTGTAACTATATACACTTGATGATGATACGATGCTCTATCTTCAAGTTAGCAGCGTCTTGGTGTGTGAAGCAGGGTGCATTTTGGAAAATCTGGCAACTTTCCTTGACACGAAAGGGTAATATAACCATGTCTTCTTACCGTCTTTAGTAACAATGAACTGCAAACTAATAGAATAGTAATTTATTACTCAACTAGCTCGGTTTTTTGTCAGATGTAAGCAACATAATTAATGTTTCTCCAGTTTTGTTATGCCTCTGGACTTAGGTGCAAAAGCAAGCTGTCATATTGGTGGAAATGTTTCAACTAATGCTGGTGGTTTGCACCTTATCCGTTATGGCTCACTTCATGGAACCGTATTGGGTAATCAATTATTGTCTTAGTCACTTTCTATCCATCTGTAATACTTTTGGGTTTCATCTTCATCATCTTTATTTTTCGTACCATGTCAGGTCTAGAAGTTGTAACAAAAAATGGCAATGTGCTTGACATGCTTGGAAATTTACGCAAAGACAATACTGGGTACGACATGCTCAAAATCGGATTTCAAACTTGGAGATGCTCGTCTCTTACTTGAAGGACACTGCACGAGGCACTCGCCACTGCACCTTAGACAAACATTTCATCATCTTCTCCCTTATTTTAAATGCATGTTTCATGTGTTTAGAACATAATGTGAACATATGTATACATATATCAATTAAGATATATATATATATAAATTTCACCTTTTTAATTTTGTTTTAATTTCAGCTTTTTAATTTCGTTTAAATTTCAGTTTTTTTTAATTTGAAACATATATATATATATATATATATTAATTAAGATAGTTGCAAAGAAGTTGCTAATATGTGACGGTTTTACATTTAGATTCACGCTGTCACGATTTAGTCTTTAATATACGACTACTAAATGTTGTCTCAAAGTAGTCGCCTATGTATGACGAAATTTAGTAGTCACAATTTAGTCCCAAAAAAGCTACTACTTTGCGACTGTTTGAATTAGCGACTACTTTTTTTAGTCTCAAATAAGTCGCTCATTGCATATTTGCGACTGTTTTGTGACCGTTTACGGAGTCGTTCATGTGCTGTTTTCTTGTAGTGTAAATTCCTTAATTATCATCCACTTACGTTTTGCAATTAACGAATCTAGAAGCACTACTTATAAGTCCCTAAACTCATAAATCACCTTAAAGATCAAGTGTCAATTGGATTAGATGTGATTTGCTCATATGAGATTCTCCTAGATATTTCTACAAACATCTTCCGGACGTAAAAAAGACCATAATCTAGAGATTGATTAGCTACTTCAATCATAGCCTTAATTGCATCTCAAATGAAGGATTCTCTATATTCTAAGAGTAATACACCATAACCCAATTTCTAATCACCCTAATCAACCTAACCCACAATCCATAAGTTCACTACTCACACATGGAAATAGCAAAGACCAAAGCAAATGCTAATAAGAAGATAAACATGATTAGAGAAATGCAAAAGATTAAGAAAACTTCAAATAATCATAAAAGATCATACAAAAAATACATGAGATAGACTCAAGAGAAATTTCTCTTAACTAAATCAAAACATAACATCGCTTAGGGTTTTTGAGTGCTAAAACATATATATAGTACGAAGGAAAGGTACCGGATCGACCCGGGACAAACCGGGTCAAATCCGGGTTTTTGCAAAAAAATGTTCGTCTGAACGGTCTGGGAACTCGACCATTCTAGCCACCTGGGTCGATCAGATTGACGTTTTTCAGCCCAAGAAGTCCCAAGTGTCATTCTGATCGACCCGCTTGGTCGATCCAACTTGCAGTCTTGGTCGATCAGCTTGATCTGTCCTCACGAAATTGGCCATAACTTTTGAACGGTAACTTGGAATGAGTGTAATCCAATATCCTCGTGAATCTCACTTAATTTTCTATCTCCCCACCAAATTTCATATTAAACTGGGTAGGAGAAGGCCTTCAACCGTCATGATCTTTAAACTGTTTCGGACTGCATCTACAACTTTTTGCCCTGTGTTGGTTTGGTCGACCAGCTGAATCGATCCAGGGGAGAGGACTGGTCGATCCAGGTGACATTTCTCAATTTCTTATGCTTCTTCACTCCTCTTGATGCTGTTCTAATTCCACTTGGTTCCACTTACTCCTAGGCATCCATTGTACCTGAAAAGGATTCAAAATGCTATGCATATGCATGAAATAAATCCTAGGACTCTAAGACACAAACTATTCTATATGGGACCCAAAATGATGAGAAAGATGAAAAATGCAAGTCTAATGAATATAAAAGCTAAGGAAAATGTATGCTAAGGAAGCTAAAATATGAATGCATCAGTCGCTTCTCAATCCCCTTGTTCCATTGATCCAGAAACGCCTAAACTCCATCGTTGGAACTAGATAGAGTCCATCTACCAGCTACTTCAGCAAACCGACTAAGGTTTATATCATTTTGGTAGCAGAGCCAAAATTCCACCATCCATCAGATTAAATATTTCATTTCCTTCTGTTTTTGTTTTAATTTCAATAAAAAAAAGAAATAAAAATCATTTGCTTCAGTAGTTCTGTTATATTGCTTGTTTAATTTCGTTTGATAACTTAAAAGAAAACCCCATAAAAAACTTTTATTTCATTTTGGTAGTTTGCTTCTGTTAATTTTCGTTTGATAAAAATCCAAAACAAAACAAAAAATTGTTGTTGCATCTCCGTTTTGTTTGTTTTTGTGCTAGAAAAAAGAAAGAAAGAAATTATAGTTTTTTTTATTGAGTATGTTTAGTTGGTCTTTTTAATATGTTGTGTATTAGAGTTGATCTTATTTATAGCTTGTTGAATTCATAGAACCATGTTGATCACTATTTCGTTTTTGTTCTTACGAATAAGTTAGTATGATCTTGTGATTCTGAGCATTCGTTTGAGTTTAAGTGATGTGTTTATTGGGTTTTAATTCATTCTAGAAACCTATTATACTGCTTAATATTTAAGAATTTGATACATTGACATATTGTTGTGTTTGTCTAGGTACAAGGGTTGAAATCATGGCTAAAGAAGAACCAAATCCCCAAAATGCCATCTTACCAGCCATAAATGCCATGAGAACTGACATGAACCATCGATTTGGAATCATGGAAGAGCGAGTTGGTTAGTTAGAGCAACCTGATAGGAGAGCTGATGTGAGGAACATTCCACCACTACAAGCTGAAAGGGTGGAGGAACATATACCTCCTTGGATGATAATGATAATAAAGAACCACCAGACCATCATCAACACCAACCAAGGAGACGAGAACATCTTACAGAGGCAGAGCACCAGAAGAAGAAAACTATGGACCAGGAAATTCGGATATGAGGCTTACTTTACCCACCTTTGCTGGAAAGGTTGATCCAGATGCATATTATGATTGGGAAAGGCGTATGAGTATATCTTTGAGTGTTATGGGTACACGAAGCAGAAGAAAGTGGTTGTAACATCTACACAACTCACTGAGCATGCATTAGCTTGGTGGGACAAAGAAGTTGCGAAAAGAAGAAGGAATCGATATGGTCAAGTGGAAGCCTAGTTGCACATGAAGTTCTATCTCAAAAGGAGATATGTACCACCATGTTATCATATAGAAGTACAAAAGAGATTCCGCAAGCTAGCTCAAGGAAATAAATCAGTAGAAGAATATTTTGATGAGTTTGAAACACTTTAAAACATATTAGAAGTTGAGAGTACAAAGGAAGCTCTAATGGCCCAGTTTGTTGATGGATTACAAGAGAGGATAGCAAGAAAGGTGGAAAGACATCCCTATCATCAATTACACGAGCTGCTGCATCTAGCCATTCAAGTAGAGCAGCAAATCAAGCGCAGGTCAAGCATTAAACCAAGGGCCACTCAGCCATGGGTGCCAAACTCTACGAAACCACAAGATAGAGCAAAATCATTGGAATTAAATTCGAGATTCAAGGGAAAAGCTTTTGAAACATCCAAGGCTACACGACCAGAGCCAAAAAATTTCCAAAACAATCCTTAAAGAATCCAACAAATCATTTGTTACAAGTGTCAAAGGCGTGGTCATATGGCAAGTGACTGTTCTAATCAAAGAGTGATGATCCTCATTGCTGCAAGAGTATATGAATCTTAAGATGAGCTTGAAGAAGAAGTTAATGACCAAGAAGAAGGTGTTGAGTATCCTGATTGTTGGAGAATTCATAGTTAATATATGAGTATCTTGATGTTGGAAAATTCTTAGTTACTATACGAGTTCTAAGTGCAATGATAAATCCAGAGGAGACAGCGCAAAGAGAAAATATCTTTCACACTCGATGCACTATAAATAGCAAGGTATGTAACTTGATCATAGATGAAGGTTCTTTCACTAATGTAGCTAGCCTTTACATGGGTTAAAAGCTAGGAATGAAGACTACAAAGCACCCAAAGCCATACAAATTGATATGGCTCAATGACAAAGCCGAATTGAAGATTCAGATCAAGTAACAATTCCATTCAATGTGGGAAAAATACTATGATGAAGTTGTGTGTGATGTAGTTCCTATGCAAGTTGGACATCTTCTCCTAGCAAGACTGTGGCAGTTTGATAGAGAAACAACTCACACTGGGCATACAAACTTCTATTCCATCACAAACAACAAGCGTAAGCATAACTTAACACCTCTCAGTCCATCAAAAGTCATAAACTGCAATCTAAGATGACTAAAGATGTTGAGGTAAGTAAAACAAGCTTATACATCAATTCTGGAACAATTTGTAAAGCTTTAAGTGCCAAATATAAAGTGCTGCTAATGATATTCAGGGAAGCTTTGATTCAGATTTTGGAGACTTAGAGATACCTAATGAGGTTAAAAGCACTCTGGAACATTTTAAAGATGTGTTCCCTGAAGATATTCCACCAGGACTACCACCCCTACATGAAATTTAGCATCAAATCGATCTTGTACCTAGAGCAGCTTTGCCAAGCCGACCAGCCTATAAAGTGAATCTAGAAGAAATTAAAGAGCTTGTAAAACAGTTCAAGATTTAATGTCTAAAGAATATATTCGAGAGAGCCTTAGTCCTTGTAATGTACATGTTCTTCTAGTACCTAAAAAGGATGATACATGGAGGATGTGTGTAGAATACCGTGCGGTCAATAATATCACCACAAGGTGTAAACATCCAATTCCAGGCCTAAATGACATTATAGATGATCTAAGTTGAGCAACCATCTTCTCAAAGTTGGATCTTAAAAGCGGATATCATCAGTTTAGAATGAAGGAAGGTAATGAATGGAAGACAACCTTCATAACTAAACAAGGCGTATACAAGTGGTTAATTATTCCATTTGGGCTAACTAATGCATCCAACACATTCATGAGACTCATGAATCAAGTCATACGAGCCAAGAACTTATGAGATCATCTAATGCACTTTAAGTAAGTTTTAAAGACTCTCCGAAAGGAAAAGATTTATGGAAACCACAAGAAGTGTACATTCTGCACTAATCAGCTTGTTTTCTTAGGTTGTGTTGTGAGTTCTCATGGATTACATGTTGATGAAGAAAAAATCAAAGCTATTCCAGAATGGCCTACACCAACCAATATAGGGCATGTAAGAAGTTTCCATGGATTAGCTAGCTTCTATATGAGATTTTTCAAAGACCTAGGCACCATAACAGCCGCACTCACATATGTGATAAAAAAAGAATGTGGCATTCAAATGGGGAGAAACTCAAGAAGCAGCATTCAAGACTTTGAAAGACAGTCTTACCAAATCACCAATTTTAACATAACCCGATTTTAACAAAACTTTTAAAACTAAATGTAATGAATCATGTCTATGAATTTGAGTTGTCCTCCCTGGTGTGTTCATATTTTAGCACTCCTTAGCATGCATTTTTCTTAACTTTTACACTCATTTAAATCACTTAATGCATCTTTTCCTTCATTTCCTAGGTCTATTATGTTCTATTTGCATTGCATTTTGAGTCTATTTTAGTAACTATGGAAGCCTATGATCAAGGAGAATCAATTGGAGAATGAAGGAGAACCAAGAGGAGTAAAGAGGAGCCAAATAGCACCAGATGCACATTGCATCGACCTCTTCTGCTCACCAGGTCGATGCAGCAGGTCGATGGGAGCAGCAACAGAAATCAAGGAACCTTGATGCACGCTGCATTGACCTATCCTCCTCATCTGGTCGATGCAGCAGGTCATTGCAGGCTGCACTTTCTGCACAAATCCGGGTTTGATCCGATTTGTCCCGGGTTGACACAGTACCTTCCCCTTTCACTATATATATGTTTTATCACTTTAAGAACCCTAAGTTGGATATGTTTTAGGATTTGTTCTCTAATGTTTATTACTTTGATTTTATTTGAATCTTTGATGGTTTATTAAAGTTTTTTAAGTTTATCTCATTTCTCTAATCATGTTTATCTACTTATCATCTTTTGTTTTGATTTTCTTTGTTCCCATGAGTGAGTAGTAATCTTATGGATCATGGGTTAGATAGATTAGGGTGATTAGAGTTGGCTTATGGTGTATTAGGCTTAGACTATAAGGAATCCTTAATATGAGATGCAATTAAGGCTAGGATTAAAGTAGCTAATCAATTTCTAGAGCATTGTCTTTTTACGCTTGAAAGATGTTCGTTGAAATGTCTAGGAGAATTTCATATGAGCAAATCATATCTTAGCCAATTAACCCTTGATGTTTAAGGTGATTTGTGGGTTTAGGGACTTAAAAATATTGCTTCTATATTCATTAATTGCAAAGCGAAAGTTTATGATAATTAAAGAATTTAGAAAGAGGATTAATACCACGAAAGTGAATTAGTTTTAATTTAGTAATCCTTGTCCTAGGAATCGAATCGATAGAGCCTAAGCACCATTACCTAATGGATAATCTACCTTGATCAATTGCCCTATCCCATGATTCATATTCCCATTTATTTGATCAATATCGTTTAAGCTTAATTTGGTTGACTTTTAATTTAGTTGACTTTTTATATTGCTTTTAATTTTTTTTTTTTTTTAATCTTGTTTAGTTGTTTTCTCGTTTATTAGCTTGCATTTCTTATTTGCATTGTGTTTAATTTGCCTCATTGTTTAGTTCATAGCATTTAGGGATCTTTAGAAGAAAAACTCAAAAACACCAATCGGCTTAGCTTTTCAAGTTCTTTGCATTCTTATTGTCTTAACCAATCTCCTTGTAGAAGAATGACCTCTAAGTATTACAATGACATTTTTCATGTACTTGTGGTTTATCAGTTAGAGTTTAAAGCTAAGTAGCATCTTAGGTTTGTATAAGACTTAATTTCTATACGCATTAAGTTTTTGGCGCCGTTGCTGGGGGAGCATTGCATTAAGCATTAGGATTTGAGTTCTTTTGAAGACTAAGTCACCTTATTACTATTTATATATATTATTGCTTTTCTGTTTTCCCTCTTTGAATTTGTAGGTACTAAATCACAAATCATGGAGAGGAGAATTGGAGACTATGATGAACCAACTACAAATGGAGTCAAAGTAGGAACTAGGCCTCAACCAACCATTGATAATGAATGGGAAATCAAAGAAGTTTGATAAAATTGGTTAAGAGAAGCGGAGTCTCTGAAGATGTAGTGAAGCTTACTCTCTTTTCCTTCTCGCTTGGAGATAACGCATCTCAATGGGGAAGGAGCATCAAGTCATCTTCGATTACTAATTGGAACGAATGCAAGAAGAGCTTTCTCTCAAAGTTCTTTTCCCATGAAAGAACGACAAGGATTAGGAATGAAATTGCAAGATTTGAGTAAGGAGCTAATGAAACCTTGTATGAAGCATGGGAAAGAATGAAAGGGTATACACGAGCTTGTCCCCATCATGGAGTTCATATGGAAGCACTACTAGGAATCTTCCATAGAGGTATCCGTGAGAAGTTTCACATTGCTTTGAATACGGCTAGTAACAGAGATTTTGCAAAACTAACCGCGGAACAAGGGGAGTAACTAGTAGAGAATCTCGTTCTAATTGATGGACGCTATAAAGGAAGTTGCAACCAAGTGGAAAGAGAAGCTAAAGACGAACATTTGGGGATTAAAGAGATGAATACAAAATTGGATAAATATATCACTCTAACCCAAAAGGGGAGTTATCAAATGGATAGTTTTCGGGGGGGGAACCAAGAGTTTGTTATTGGAGATTCTCAAGAAGAGTTACACTACATTCAAGGTGGAGTTAACAAACCAAAAACCTATCGCCAATACAACAAGGATTTGTACAAAACCCCCAATTCCATCCCCATTCATGCTTTGCCAATTTTAAACAACCAACTCACAATATGGGGAATCATCTTCATCACCCCCTAAGGAGGATGCAACATAAGCTTTGCTTGAGAAAATTCTAGAGTCACAAGGGAAAAATGCGGTTGAATTGAAGGAAGAAATAAAAGGAATTCACGGAAAAATGGATGGAGCTTATAATGAGCTTAATGCAAATATCGAATTCCTCTATAAGCATATGCATCTCGTGGAGCACCAAGAAACAAGAGAGGCTCGAGGTAAAGAGTCTTGTCATGCACTCACCTTGAGGAATGGGAAAAAGCTTCCACATAGAGAACCACAAGTTGTTGAGGAAAAGATTGATAAAAATGAAGAGTTGGTGGTTGACAAACCACAACAAAAGAAGGAAAAATCAAAGAAACCTATCTTGGTAGAGGATGCGGAAACACTAGAGACCGATCCGAAAGAAGATGCCAAGGAAAAGGTTACCTTTGAACCTCCACCTTACGAAGCAAAATTACCATTTCCTGGGCGTTTCAAGAAGCAATTACTAGAGAAAGAGTTTGAGAAGTTTTAAGGGATACTTGGAAAAGTGGAAGTGACCA
Organism: Pseudoturritis turrita; assembly: GCA_900406555.1. Lineage (NCBI taxonomy): Eukaryota > Viridiplantae > Streptophyta > Magnoliopsida > Brassicales > Brassicaceae > Pseudoturritis > Pseudoturritis turrita. The sequence continues at coordinate 20,003 of OVBL01000033.1, forward strand.
TCCCTATCACGGATTTGCTTATGAATTGCCCGCTCTACAATAAGCTATTTAAAGATGTGATGACAAAGAGGATAATTCTTAAGGAGTCAATGGTAGCGATGAGTGAAGAGTGCTCCGCCATTATCCAAAACACCGTACCCCCAAAGCTACAAGATCCGGGAAGTTTTACCCTCCCATGTTCACTTGGTCATTTGGTTTTCGAGAGAGGTTTGGTTGATCTAGGCTCAAGTGTAAGCTTGATGCCATTGTCTATATCAAAGAAGCTTGGTCTCACTAACTACAAGAAAACAAGAGGGCGGATCGTTCCATATGACTACCGATTGGAATACTTGAAGATTTGCCTTTGAAGATTGGAAGATGCATTATTCCAACCAATTTTGTGGTATTAGAGATGGACGTGGAGTCAACCGATTCGATCATTCTTGGGAGACCGTTTCTAGCAACCGTTGAAGCCATTATAGATGTAAAGCGTGGTAAGATTTATTTACATTTGGGAAAGCTTGTGCTCAACTTTGACATCAACAAAATTATGAAGAGACCAACCATAAGGGGGCAAACTTTCTATGTGAAAACGTTTGATGAATTAGTAGAGGACTACATGAAGGTTATCAACATGGAAGACCCCTTGGAAATGGCTTTTATAATGAAGAATGATGAGCTTGAAACTTCAAATGAAGAAGCCCTTGGGTATGAGAAGCTTCTTGATTCACACCCACCACTCGTGGAAGGCGCATGCCTTATGTTATTAGGAGAAATTGGGAAGGATAAAGAAGAAATAGATGAAGCTAGCAATGGTAAAACTAGCATAGAGGATGATTGGAGTGAGCTCAAAGCGCCAAAAGTGGAACTCAAACCTCTACCAATTGGGCTAAAGTACGCGTTTCTTAGTCCAAACTCCACTTATCCGGTCATAATCAATGATGATTTAAATGAGGAAGAAACCGCCATGCTTTTAAATGAACTTAGAAAGTATAGGAAAGCTATTGGTTATTCTTTAGATGACATTAAGGGGATTTCCCAATCTTTGTGCATGCATATAATTTATCTTGAAGATGAGTCTAAGTCATCCATTGAGCATCAAAGAAGGCTTAACCCGAACTTGAAAGAAGTAGTTAAAAACTAAATTTTAAAACTACTTAAGGCGGGGATAATCTATGCTATTTCAGATAGTCCATGGGTTCTCGGTTCATGTAGTGCCCAAAAAGGGAGGTGTTACCGTAATTAAGAATGATAGGGATGAGTTGATCCCAACTGGAACCACAACCGGTCATAGGATATGTATCGATTATAGAAAGCTAAATGCATCTACTAGGAAGGACCATTTTCCTTTACCATTCATTGATCAAATGTTAAGATTAGCAAACCATTCCCACTATTATTTTCTTGATGGATACTCGGGTTTCTTTCAAATTCCTATTCATTCTTTAGACGAAGAAAAAATGACATTTACTTGTCCTTATTGGACTTATGCATATAGGAGAATTCGTTTCGGGTTTTGTAATACGCCCACCACTTTTCAAAGATGCATGATGTCCATTTTTTGGATTTCATTGAAAACATTATGGAAGTATTTATGGATGATTTCTCGGTATATGGTAGTTCGTTCTCGTCTTGTCTTTAACTTGTGTAGGGTCCTTAAGAGATGCGAAGATACCAACCTCATGCTCAATTGGGAGAAATGCCATTTCATGGTAAGAGTGGAATAGTGATTGGTCATCGTATCTCGGAAAAAGGGATTGAAGTGGACAAAGCTAAGATTGAGGTTATGATGATTTTAGCACCACCTACCACAATTAAAGAAATAAGGAGTTTCCTAGGACATGCCGGGTTTTATAGGCATTTCATCAAAGACTTCTCCAAGATAGCACACTCGTTGACAAGGCTTTTATGTTAATATGTTGCATTTGAGTTTGATGGGGATTGTCTTGAAGCGTTCTTGAAGCTAAAGGAATCTCTTGTGAGTGCACCAATAGTTCAACCACCGGATTAGAATCATCCATTCGAGATCATGTGTGATACTAGCGATTATGCCGTCGGGGCGGTATTGGGACAAAGGAAGGATAAATGACTTCATGTCATCCACTATGCTAGCCGCACACTTGACGATGCACATGTTAAATATACAACAACGGAGAAAGAGATTCTAGCCATCGTGTTTGCCTTTGAGAAATTCCGGTCATGCTTGGTTGGATCAAAAGTGATTGTTCATACCGACCATGTCGCTTTGCGTTACCTTTTAGCTAAGAAAGATGCCAAACCAAGATTTTTGAGATGGGTTCTACTACTTCAAGAATTCGATCTTGAGATCAAGGACAAGAAGGGTATCGAGAATGGTGTCGCGGATCATTTATCTCGAATGCGTGTTGAGAATGGAATTCCCATTGATGATTCTCTACCCGAAGAGCATATCAATGCGATTGTTTCCCTATGCAAAGAGAATGAAGCTTTGGAAGCAATGATGGAAGTAAATCAAATCAAAGAGACTGAACCTTGGTATGCCGATATCGTTAATTATCTCGTTATTGGAGCATCACCACATAAACTCAAACCTCACGAAAGGAAGAAGTTTTTCAAGGATATAAGGCATTACTATTGGGATGAACCATTCCTCTGTAAGTTATTTCGGCGATGTGTCTCGGAAGAAGAAGTTCTCGGGATCTTGTTTCATTGCCATGGTTCGGATTACGTGGGACATTTTGCTACATTCAAGACGGTTGCAAAAATCCTACAAGCAAGCTTTTGGTGGCCTACTATGTTCAAAGACGCCAATGAGTTTATAACCCTTTGTGATGCTTGCCAAAGGAAAGGAAGCATAAGTAGGAGAAATGAAATGCCACTAAGTCCGATTTTAGAGGTTGAAATATTTGATGTATGGGGGATAGACTTTATGGGGCCATTTCCATCTTCCTACGGAAACCAATATATATGGGTCACGTCGATTATATTTTTCAGTGGGTGGAGGCTATAGCTAGTCCTAAAAATGACGCCTATGTGGTAATCAAGTTGTTCAAGTCAATAATATTCCCAAGATTTGGAGTCCCGAGAGTGGTCGTTAGTGACGGCGGTAGTCACTTCATCAACAAAGTTTTCGAAAGCCTTTTGAAAAAGCACGGAGTAAGGCACAAAGTGTCAATGCATACCACCCTCAAACTTCCGGTCAAGTAGAGGTTTCTAATTGCTAAATCAAGGAAATACTACAAAAGACGGTTGAGAAAAATAGGAAAGATTGGGCAACCAAGTTAGATGACACACTATGGGCATATCGAACCGCTTACAAAATACCAATTGGGACAACGCCTTTAACCTCCTTTATGGGAAGAATTGCCATCTTCCGGTAAAAATGGAGTATAAAGCTTTATGGACAGTTAAGTTGCTCAACTTTGACATAAAGACGGCATCCGATAAGCGTTTGATTCAACTCGAGGAGCTAGAGGAAATCCGCCAAGATGCATATGAAAGCTCCCCGGATATATAAGAAAAAAAAAATCCTTCCATAAAAAGAAAATTTTAAAGAGATAATTCAAAGCGGGAGACCAAGTCTTACTATTTAACTCCCGTATACGTTTGTTTCCCGGGAAGCTTAAGTCCAAATGGACGGGATCTTATTTGATCAAGGAAGTTCGTCCTTATGGAGCTATTGTATTGGTGAGAAAAGATAGAATGGAATTTACGGTGAATAGACAAAGGTGCAAACCATACTTGGCACACGAAGCAGTGAGTGAGAGTGAGACAATTCCACTCACGGATCCTCAACAAGCTTAACCACTTCCCAAATGTCAAGCTAATGATGCTAAAGAAGCGCACTAGGGAGGCACTCCCTTGGTATCCTTGCACATACTTTTATCTATGCTTTAGCTATTTTTCTTTGTGTTTTAGTGTGGTTGAGTTTATAGAAAGCAAGAGGATCAAGTATGGGTCAATTGGGATGCAAACAAGACACTTTGGAGTATCATGTAAGATGCATCGACCGCCCTGTCTCATCTGGTCGATGTGCCATGTCGATGCAGCCAACCACATAGCAAAATTTTGAACTGGTGCACACTGCATCGACCTCCCTGTCTCATCTGGTCGATGCAGCACACATCCGGTAAGGTTTCTTTCCCACTTGCCCTTTCTTTCTTGTTTGACACTTGATTGCTTTTCCTTCCCATTTTGCACATGGATTTTTCTATTCACTACCTACTTGTAACCACTTAACCACTTTCTCCTACCCACTTATCTATTTATTTCAAATATGCATGAATTCTTTCTCTCACACTCAAACCTCTATAAAAGTACACTCACACACTCACACCTCTTTTCTTACTCATTACTATCTATATCTTGCTACTTATAAGGAAGCCTACAAAGGTTTTACATGTTTCAAAGTCTCTTGTTCATAGTCTTCCTCTCCAACCAAGGTATGAACTTCTAAAACTCTCCTTCTCCTTTACATATCACAAGGTATAATTCCCGATTTTTTTAAATACAAATGCTCATCACCTATATTTCTTAAAGAAATCGAAAGAAATGGGTACATTGTTACAACCACATATATATTCGACCCCTTAATTGTACTTATTATTCGTAATGATTATTGACTATTCTTGTAGTCATCCCTTAAACTCATTCGTAAATTAAAAATGGTAAAGAGAAGCAAATATTTTCTAAAAGGAGGCTTTGAAATTCTCTTCGACCAATTATGCTACTATCAATTCTTCCCCAATGCACTTACTCTACGAATTTTATCATTGTAGGTACCAATGGCATTAACAAACAAAGGCAAGAGAAAGATGATAGCAACCGGCAAAAAGACAAGAGTTCCAAAAAGGATGAAACAAGCGGTTCATCAAGGGCTAGGAACGTACTACGAAGTGGTTTTAACACCAAATGGACTCCCATGAAACTCGAAATTCTTGGGGACTTGGAGGAGTAGACATGGAAGCTACTCGCTTTGCGGATAGCGAATTGTTGAGAGATATAGGGTTGTTGAGTGACTTTGTTGACACAATGCGACTAATGGGAGTTGAAGCCTTTGCTACAATGGACAACCCAACTTATGAGACCCTCACTAGAGATTTTTTGGCCACGGTGGAAGTGGAATACATGAGGAAAAGAAAAAAATACCACAGAGGGGGGAAACATCCGGTTCAAGATAGGGATGAAGGAATACGCCTTCTCCATCTTTACACTTTGTGATATCTACGAATTCGCCAAAAAAGCTTTGGTGAAGTTCCCCACTTTTGATGAGGCGGATGTATTTTGGAACACGATCGGCGTGGACGAAGTGTATGACTCGAGTTTTGCAAAGAGCACCCTTGTGAGAAACCCAGTGTTGAGGTACATATATAAGGTTTTGGGCAACACATTGTTCATAAGGCGGAAAATCAATGCGTTGAAGATGGACGAGCTCAACCTCGTTTTCTAAGGAGTAAAAAACTTGTTGAGAGACGCCGACGATGATCCATTCACCAATAGCCTTGGTGTCAATATCAACTACAGAACCATCTCCGCAAAGACCTTACCTCAAATACGCTCCTACAAAAGCCCCATACATCTCCATTGGTGGAGCCCTTAGTCCAATCTTTGTACATGTAGGAATCAAGCTTTCCAACCATACACCGATGAGCATAAGGAACTACATCGACCTCGAACATCTCGTCAAGACTTGGATAATAAAATTCAATAATTGGGAGCATCCGCCATACATCTACATGTTCACAACACCCGCAGGTGAAGCTCTGTGTGTTCTACTTCCCAACATAACTCTCACCTCCATTACTAGCCACGAGAATGTTATGTTTGACATTGACGAAGAAGATCTCTATCAAGGTTAAGGATACATCGAAGATCTTGATCAAAATAACGGCAATGACGAAGAGATAGCACAAGAAGAATCTCAAGAAGAGAGTGAGAACGAAGAGTTCTTCCTGGGTTGTCAATTACTCCAAATTGACTTCACCCCCACAAATGCCCATGAGGAGGAACTTCACGGAGAAATCAAGAAGTAAGGAAGGATCATAAGTGGTTGTTAAAAATAATGGGTAAATTCAAGAGAAAGCTCAAGAAGATCCAACCTCCGGAGTATGTGTCTTCCGAGGATGACTTAATCCTAGAATAAGAAGAAGCTCCAAGCGAAGTTGCACGACGAAGCATGTATGAGCTCCGAGAACGACATGGAATAAAACATCACAAAGAGGAGCCGACGTATCATGATGAAACAACATTGGAGAGTGGAAGAAGAAGCATGTATGAGTTTCGTGCAAGAGAAGAGGTTCAATAAGAAGAGTACCCACAGGAAATGATCACTGAGGATTGGTGGGGTGATGAACTCGAAAGTTAGCAACAAGGAACACTCCAAAACGACGTGGATCGCGAAAAGCGCCGGCTCAAGTCACAAAAATGAGCCCTCAAAGCCGTCGCCAAACACTAAACCCAAGTACCACACCTCCCCATTATCCATACCATTGTACTCTTATGCTGCTTTCATTAGTTTGCCTTAATTTCTTTGCTATTTGTGTGCTCCGCTTTACCCTTTGGCATACTTACCTCACCGGGACGGTGAGAGTTAAGTCCGAGGGAGGGGGGGGGAGCCTTGCTAATAAAATCATTTGTTTGTTTTGTTTTATTCCCAGTTAAGTCATGCACTATACATCAACATAGCATGCATCCGAAAAAATTTTAAATTTTGAAAAACCAAAATAATTTCTCATTTAGTTACATTGTTTAGGTTATATTGTATATATGAGAACAATGATAGAATTGCCTAGTTAAGGTCTTTTAGTACATAGCATCACTTGTGAATATCTTGATAATGATTTTCTTGTGCTAAGTACACCGTGAAAGCTTGTTTCTTTGCATCTTTGATCTCTCTCCTCTAGTTATTGTTGATTTTTTTATTGAATTGAAGCCAACTCTACCTTATTTGACCATAATTGGATTTCATTCTCTAACTTATGGGTTCTAGACCTTAACCATGGTTCACATATACACATTCAAACCATTTCCTATCCATTTTTACCACTCTCCAATGGTTTGAATGGCCAATCCCGATTCAAATACATATTTTGAATGAGGATGGTACCACACCTTGAGATCCCCTAACATTTCTTTGAAACCTTCATTAATTCGTTGAGTGAGGCCTTTTCTATTTGCACCTCATGCATAAAATCTCTTGAGATGGAAACGACAGGTTTTTTCTTCCAATAGGAGTTGTCTCATTGGCTAGTCTAGGCGGGATTGAGAGGGTCTTGGCGTTTCGTTTGAATCTTGGGAAAGGTTGAGATGGTTGCTGGGTTTAAGAGACTGTGAATTTGTTGAGAAGTAGAAAAATGGGAAAAAGAAGAAAGGAACCAAAATGGTTAAAGAATGAAGAAGGATGGAACCAAAATGTTTGTTAATAAGAAAGAAAAAAAGGTTGCCTAAAGAGTGAAAGAAAAAAGAAAAAAAAAACTACTCCTAAGTAAGAAAATCGTAACTAATAAAAGAAAATGAAAAAGAAAAGAATAAAAAAGAGTAGAAATAAGAAAAGCAAGAGTAGATGTATAAGTATAAGAAAGAACTCCCTAGGATAACCCCAAAAGAAAGAAAAGTTGAAGTGATTGGAGTCAAAAAGAAGGGTGACTAAGAGAAGTTTTTGGAAAAGGTGAGTGAGTTACAAGAGTGTGAGTTGGGTAGAAAATGAAAGAAGCACCTTGTATGCTCAAATTGTTTTCCTTCTCACTTGCTTTTGTGTAATGATCCGTGCCTTGTGTTTAGAGAAGTCATCAAATACTTAAGCCCTCTTTTACTTTACATTGAACATTTTTCTTACCAAACCGATTAGATTAGGTCGATTTTCCATTTGTGAGACCACACTGTTTTGAACAGATAATTGAATGTAGGGAGTTGGTAGATATGAAGTATATAATCACTTAGCATTGGCTCTTGAGGCAAATGAATAGGAGTTGTTATAAGTGTAGAGAACTTGATTGAGTAGATGGTCTATCTTTAGCTTTGAATCATATTATCTTGAATTAACAATGGATGCTTTGGAAAGGAACATTTGGCTTTGAGTTCTCATTTTCAAACCTCTTCTACGGGATTGCTCTTACTTGTTTGCTTGAGGACAAGCAAAGGACAAGTCCGGGGAGTTGATGTGTTCATATTTTAGCACTCTTTAGCATGCATTTCTCTTAGTTTTTACACTCATTTAAATCACTTAATGCATCTTTTCCTTCATTTTAGGTTCCATTTAGTTTAGATTAAGTCTTAGAGTCATTGATCCATTATGTTGTATTTGCATTGCATTTTGAGTCTATTTCAGGTACTATGGAGGCATAGGATCAAGGAGAATCAATTGGAGAATGAAGGAGAACCAAGCGGAGTGAAGAGGAGCCAAATAGCACCGGATGCACACTGCATCGACCTCTTCTGCTCACTAGGTCGATGTAGCAAGTCGATGGGAGCAGCAACAGAAATCAAGGAGCCCTAATGAACGTTGCATCGACCTGTCCTCATCATCTGGTCGATGCAGCAGGTCGATGCAGCTTGCACTTTCTGCACAAATCTGGGAAAGGTACCTCCTCATTTTAGGTACCTTTCCCTTTCACTATATATATGTTTTAGCACTTTAAGAACCCTAAGTTGGATATGTTTTAGGATTTTTTTTCTAATGTTTAGTATTTTGATTTTCTTTGTATCTTTAATGGTTTATTAAAGTTTTCTTAAGTTTATCTCATTTCTCTAATCATGTTTGGCTACTTATCATCTTTTTGTTTTGATTTCCTTTGTTCCCATGAGTGAGTAGTAATCTTATGGATCATGGGTTAGGTAGATTAGGGTGATTAGAAGTTAGGTTATGGTGTATTAGGCTTAGACTATAATGAATCCTTCATATGATATGCAATTAAGGCTAGGATTAAAGTAGCTAATCAATTTCTAGAGCATGATCTTTTTACGCCCGAAAGGTGTTCGTAGAAATGTCTAGGAGAATTTCATATGAGCAAATCATATCTTAGCCAATTAACCCTTGATGTTTAAGGTGATTTGTGGGTTTAGGGACTTAAAAGTATTGCTTCTATATTCATTAATTACAAAGCAAAAGTTTATGATAATTAAGGAATTTAGAAAGAGGATTAGTACCACGCAAGTGGATTAGTTCTAATTTAGTGATCTTTGCCCTAGGAATTGAATCGATACGTGGATTAGTTCTAATTTAGTGATCATTTAATTGAATCGATAGATCCTAAGCACCATTACCTAATGGATAATTTACCTTGATCAATTGCCTTATCCCATGATTCATATTTCCATTTATTTGATCAATATCGTTTAAGCTTAATTTGGTTAACTTTTAGTTGACTTTTTATACTGCTTTAAATTACTTTCTTTTAATCTTATTTAGTTGTTTGCTCGTTTATTAGGTTGCATTTGTTAGTTGCATTGCGTTTAATCTGCCTCATTGTTTAGTTCATAGCATTTAGGGATCTTTAGAAGAAAAACTCAAAAACACCAATTGGCTTAGCTTTTCAAGTTTTTTGCATTCTTATTGTCTTAACCAATCTCTTTGTGGATGAATGACCTCTAAGTATTACAATGACATTGCCATGCACTTGTGGTTTATCACTTAAAGTTTAAAGCTTAGTAGCATCTTAGGTTTGCATAAGACTTAATTTCTCTACGCATCACTCCCTCAAGAGGGGCAACCATTTGCTAATTTTAGTGAGAAATTGAGTGGAGCTACTCTCAACTACCCAACATACAACAATGGCTCTATTCATTGGTTAGATGAGTAGAGACATGGCAACACTACTTGCTGACAAAGAAGTTCGTGATTCACACTGATCATGAGATTCTACAATACCTTAGAGGGCAGACTGCTTTGAAGAAGAGACATACAAGGTGGTTGGAGTTTGTGGAGACATTTCCCTACATCATTAAGTACAAGAAGAAAATACAATGTAGTAGTTGATGCTTTGTCAATGCGACATGTTTTGATCACTACAATAGAAGCAAATGTGCTGGGATATCAAATGTGTTTAAGAAGAAGATCCAGATTTCAGCCAGATCTACTCAGAATGCAACAAAAGAGCGTTTGGACCATTTTACAAACATGCGAACTTTCTGTTTCGAGACAAGAAGTTGTGCAATCCCCAATGATCAATGAGAGACTTATTGATCATAGAAGCTCATGGGGGAGATTTAATGAGACATTTTGGTGTCGCTAAAACACTAGTTGTTCCCAAGAAACACTTTTTCTGGCCATATCTAAAGAGAGATGTCGAGAGGTTCTGTTCAACATGTGTTACATGCTTAAAAGCCAGATCCATTTTACATCCTCATGTCTTTACATTCTTTTACCTATTCTTAATGCACCCTAGGTGAATATTTCTATGAATTTTGATTTAGAACTGCCCAAGATCAATCACAAAGATTCTATCTTTGTTGTTGTTAATCGATTTTCAAAGATGGCACATTTCATTCCATGTGCTAAAACCAATGATGCAAGCCAAACAGTTGATCTATTTTTTAAAGAAGTGGTTCGTTTACATGTCATCCTTATATCAATTGTTTCAGACCAAGACACAATGTTTTTGAACCATTTTTGGAGAACCTTGTGGAGAAAGCTAGGTACCAAGTTGCTTTTCTCAACCACTTGTCATCTCCAAACAGATTGACAAACTGAAGTGGTAAAACGATCACTATCAACTTTACTTAGAGCGACCAGTGGTAAAAATTTAAAGAATTGGTTAGAGTGTATTCCTTTGGTTGAATTTGCTTATAATCGTGCTACTCACTCTGCTTCTAAGTTGTCTCCTTTTGAAGTTGTCTATGGTTTAAACCATTAAGTCCACTCGACCTAACTCCACTGCCACAAGCTGAACAAGTGAGTCAAGATGCATTTAGCAAAGCTGAGCATGTGAAGAAAATTCATCAAAAGCTAAGGAAAATCTAAAACAAAAAATTAAACAATACAAACGTCAAGCTGATAAGGGGCGTAAGAAGCTGCTATTTGAACCAGTACTGGTCAGGGTTTTTCCCATGGCTCGTGCCGATACCATCCTGACCGGTGCCCCAATATCGGTCAAGATCCTTGCCAATGAGATACTTCCAATGGAGATGCTCTAAGAACTTATAAGGGAAGATCTCGCCTTGTACTTCGATATTGAGAAGATTTCTATCCCTAAACTCTTTCAATTCAATATATTTATGATGTTTTCTATCTACTCTAGCTGCTGCATGTTTATTATTAACATGTGAGAGTAGATTACTTGTTAGGTTTTAAAATTTTCAATGATTCCATGATTATGCATATTTGATATCAAAATTCTAAGGTTCATCTTATGGTTCTTCATCTAAATTTGTGTTTACTGCTGTTTGCTTGATTAAGGTTCATCTTATTGCTTTTAGGATAATATACTCACTGAAAGTGTTGTTAAATTACTTGAACAAATTTGGATGAGCAAAGCATCATAATCTGCGGGAGTTGAGTTATGGAGCTTTGTGGACATATCGAACTTGGACTGTTAATACATGTTTAATTACTTGATTACCCGCGGAGTTGTGTAATTTAGGTTGTTTATACATAGTAATTTTCGCTACGGGAATATGTCAATTATTCATTCATGATATGAGTTCTAAAACGGTTCTTATTAAATCCATAAATCGATATTATCTTGTGTTTTCATGTTTTATGCGAATTGCCTATTACCTAACTCATCTGTCATTTATTTTACCTGCTTTTATCTCATTGCTTATTTATTTGCTTATCACGTTTTCATACAACAAAAACCCAAACTATATTTTGTCTTAATTTAATCCGAGTCTTATAAATTCATGGCGTAACATTTTTCCAGTTCTTAGTGGTTCGATCCCCAAGTACTACTACGTTTATATTCCAGTCATAAGTGGATATTTATATATATTTTTTTTTAACCACAAAATATTTAATTATCTGAAATGAATATAAAACATATATCATTCAATATATCTTAATTCTGAAATTTAAAACACATTATAGTTTTTTGGGTAAAATATTTAGTTATTTAATATATAAAAATAGCCAATAAGGGGGAAAAAAAAGAAAAAAGAAAGAGGGAAAGTTTTGCTTTATCTCTTATCTCTTATCCTTTCTCTATTGCCTTTATTTTAATTTTCAAATATTTATTTTCGCTCCCAAAGCAAACGACGTCTTGTCAATCCACTCAAGCCACCCAACTTCTTCATTATTGTTAATCTCTCTCTCTCTTTCTCTCTCCTAATTTCTTTTCTTCCATGTCACATCCTTGACGAATTCTATATACCTAGTTCGTTTTTTCTTCTTCAACATATTTCGTTATCAAATTTATTTGGTTTTTGTTGGTGGGTGCAACTTCACCTCAAAACTATATATATATATATATATTTTTTTTTTTTTGGGAAGTAGGCCTTCAGATTTATAGATGAGTCGTCTAGTCATCTGGATTTGATGTGGTTATAGTCTTCCAGAGACCTTTGATTGAAATAAGAACAAAAGCAAGAATACATACATCCCCTTCGTCTTGCACCCATCCCTTTTCATTTTCTAGTGCTTTATTTTCTTTTATAATTGTTATTTATTTTTATATTCTCCCTTTCTTTCTCTCTCTCTCTCCCTCTCTCATTTTAATATTATTCATCTGGGTATGGAAGAATACCAGCATGACAGCAGCTCCACTCCTCATAGAGTAAGTTTCTTGTACTCTCCAATCTCTTCTTCCAACAAAAACGATAACACTAGCGACGACCACAACAACAACAATAATAGCAATTATGCTCCTGGTTACAACAATACTAACAACAACAACAATCATCAACATCATCAACACATGTTGTTCCCTCATATGAGCCCTCTTCTCCCTCAAACGACCGAGAATTGCTTCCAATCCGATCATGATCATCCCAACAACCCCTCTGTAAAATCCGAAGCGAGCTCCTCAAGGATCAATCACTACTCTATGCTGATGAGAGCCATTCACAATACTCAAGAAGCTAACAACAACAACGTTAACGATGTGGAAGCCATGAAGGCCAAGATCATCGCTCATCCCCACTACTCTACCCTCCTCCAAGCTTACTTGGACTGCCAAAAGGTTTCGTTTTATTCTTCTTATTTATAATATATACTTCTCTAGCCTCTAGCCTAGTATATATATTCATGCTTCATGGCTTATACAGATAGGAGCCCCACCCGAGGTTGTTGATAGAATTACAGCGGCGAGGCAAGATTTCGAGTCGCGGCAGCAGCGATCAACGTCTGCGTCGTCCAGAGACCCGGAATTGGATCAATTCATGGTTAACTAACTACCAAATTGAATTTAAGTGGGTGTGTTCTTTATGTGTTTATGTTAATTCTTTTGTATGATAAATTAAATCAACAGGAAGCATACTGTGACATGTTAGTTAAATATCGTGAAGAGCTAACACGGCCCATTCAAGAAGCAATGGAGTTTATACGTCGTATTGAATCTCAGCTTAGCATGTTGTGTCAGGGCCCCATTCATATCCTCAACAATCCTGGTACATGTCATCAATCTCACATGTATATACATTCACATACATAAACACATACACGCACATGTAACAATTATTTGATTGTATAAAATAAAATGTAGTGGCAAGGTAGGGCTTATGATGGATTGGATAAAATTTGCCCGTTTCTTTGGTTTGTCTCACATTTTCCAGGGAAAGTATTGCAACAACGAGACAGAAGTTTTATCTTAACATATAAACCTTCAAATGCTAATTAGATAATATCATAATAAAATATAATTGGGATGCATTATTGTTGGAAGTGTGTAAGATGCAATAGATTTGCATATTTGTCATTGTTCTTCCCATAGTGGAATGCATCCAAAGGGGGTGGGGTTTGTTTTGGTTTCTTTCTTGTCACTCGGCCCGAAGTACCATCACGAGCACTTTTGGTGATGCTCGTAAAAATTTATTTGTGGATGTTTTCTTAAGAATGTGTGTTCAATTCCATAATGCAAACTCATCAAATATTCTCTTCGGATTGGTCTTTCATACAGTTCAATGGTTAAAATGCTCTGAAATTATCAAACTACAAAATTCATGAAAAGATAAAATGTTGAAACAGATGGGAAAAGTGAGAGAATGGGATCATCAGACGAAGAGCAAGAGAATAACAGCGGAGGGGATACAGAATTACCAGAAATAGACCCGAGGGCCGAAGATCGGGAACTCAAGAACCACTTGCTGAAGAAGTACAGTGGATACTTGAGCAGTCTGAAGCAAGAACTGTCCAAGAAAAAGAAGAAAGGGAAACTTCCCAAAGACGCAAGGCAGAAGCTTCTTACGTGGTGGGAGTTGCATTACAAGTGGCCTTATCCTTCTGTACGTAAAAACACACTCTCATCTCTCCATGCCTTCAATTTTTTCTTTCTTTTTAGAGTATTTTACAATCACTGTTTTAAAAAACCGGTATAAGCAGCAGTTTAGATGCTAAGAATTTCCCATTTGCCCCGGTTTTCTTTTAGACAACCATGTTAGCCGGAAAGCCATATAGGCGGCCGATTAGACGGTTTAGGCGATCTAAACGGCACATGAAGCGTTCTAGACGGTGAATCAAACGGTTTACCTATGTTTGGTGTTCTCACTTTGTGCAACCTATGTTCTAACACAAGTCAAAAAAAAATTAACGATAAATATATCGATTATTAATGTTATATTTTAATTTTAAGTATAAATAAACAACTTGATAAAATGTGACATAATTATTATTTTTTGGAATAACTAAAAATTGCGTTTTATTCAGGTTTAGAAAAATTTGACTAACCTGTGATAGTAATGTTTTTATACTAATATATTGATAAATATAAATAATATGTTATAGACAATATATTGGAAGAATATATAAACATTAGTTAATCCTTTTATTTTTAATATTTTCAACGATTAGCTATTATGTATATATTCATTTATCTTCTATTATATATAGAATTGCTTAAACCGGTAGATGTTGGGTCACCGTTCGACTACTATCTATTGTTTTTTGAAGATTCATTACAACAAAAACGATGATGGTGTTGTTCGAGTTGTGTGCAGGAGTCAGAGAAAGTGGCATTGGCGGAATCAACTGGGTTAGATCAGAAACAAATCAACAATTGGTTCATAAACCAAAGAAAGCGTCATTGGAAACCGTCTGAAGACATGCAGTTCATGGTGATGGATGGTCTGCACCACCCGCACCACACAGCTCTATTCATGGATGGACATTACATGGGTGATGGACCTTATCGTCTCAGCCCATAAGCGATCGCAGAGTTCCAAAACCCTTTGTTTTACAATTCATGATTTGAATTTCTTACATCAGCTTCCTACCTAAAGCTTTATTTGTTTACCATTCCGTAATGTTTTATATAGTTTGGGAGAGGGGGATGGGGGTGTTGAAACTTCCTAGTAAGAGAGATCCATCATTTTAATTTCTCTTATTTTTCTATTTTTTTTTTTCTGGTGTATTATTTAAAATATGTAAGTGTTAAAAAGAATGTGTCGAAAGAAAATACTTTCTGAAAGACTAATCAGACATAATATCTCGAACGTCCAAGAAAATGGACAAGCTATGCTTACGAAACCCATCTTCCCAAAAGAAGTTCACTGTGAAAAATCATACATGAGCAAAGCTTACCACCGAATGAATGGAAATTTTTAGAATTTCTGATGATTAAGCTCTAGTTCTCACTGAGATATCTATTAAAGTATTCATCAATTGTGAAGCTAGAGGCTACATCTCTTCCTCAAGGGGTCTCATACAAAAAATCTTCTTTCCCCCTTACCATGTTATCCTTTAAACGAAAGCGTCAATCTCTCTGTTAAGGGTGCAGAAAACGAAGAAAAGTATGATCACTGGTGATATAAGCTTGCAATCCACCAAAACTGATTGATCACGAGGTTTCAAGACTCAAAGGTTGGAATGGTTGCGGAAGCGGTTGAAGGTAGATATAGACTTCTTGGGGGACTCCACGCACTAGAATAACAAGACTCTAGACTCACTGAGCAAAGGGGAAATCCGCGCACAATGCTTAGAGAAATCAGAGGACGAAGCAACACAAAAGACACTTTTTGTAGAAAACTCTTATGTTTATTAGCTAAATGATTCGTGATTTTACAACGAGGGGGAAAAATGAGCTTTTATAGTGCTCAAAATCTAGTTAATACCAACGTTCAAAAACTCTAAAATAGTAAAGTGAAGTTTGAAAATAAATGAAAAAATAAAAAGGATTGTGGCAATAATGAGTTGTAGCCGTTGGAGATATGAGGACAGGTGTGGAGGACTCGTTTATGGAAGGTTCTAGGTCGCTCCAGCCTTAGAAGATCAATGAGTATTGCACAAAATGGTATATAGCCGTTGGACAGATTTGATGTGGTGTGAATGCGCCGTTTATGGTAAGTATCTTCAACATCAAATAATATTTTTTCTTGGGATGTTCTGACATGAGTTAATGAATTAAAGTACACTCCTTGATCTGGAGACTTCGAGAATACAAGGTGGAATAATCCAAAACATTTGGATGGGCCATTTGTCATTCTTGGATCCGTATAAGGCCATATGATGGTGTTTGAGATATTGGGCTGGCACGGACTGGTCTTCTTAGGGTCGTGACTGGCTTGGACTTTATGATGGGTC
The DNA here is from genome assembly GCA_900406555.1 of Pseudoturritis turrita. Taxonomy (NCBI): domain Eukaryota; kingdom Viridiplantae; phylum Streptophyta; class Magnoliopsida; order Brassicales; family Brassicaceae; genus Pseudoturritis; species Pseudoturritis turrita. The sequence goes on from OVBL01000033.1 coordinate 36,627, forward strand.
AAAAACTCAGATTGTAATGGCTCGTGGTTTAAATTCTTCATAATTGGGCTTGGAGCTTCAGTTTTTGTCTGATCTTCAATAAAATTTGAATATTGTTGTTTTTCTTTGATTTCTGTTGTTTTTCTTTGATTTCTTTAACTTCTCTTAGATGTTTCTGGTCTTTAGATATGTTAGTGAGTTATCCAGCACATGATCCACCTCCTTTGCTCCATGGTTCTCCTTGGTTTGGATGTCCTCATCAACCGGTATAAAGATTTCTCAATCAAATCTAGTGATATCACATCTTTTTTGTGCATGTAAAAACTATTTTTATGTAAAGCATAACTTCAATAAAACACATAAATTATTAATATTATTTGGAAACTACTACATTACTTGCATTTTCTTTTGGTCCAAGTATTAAAAAGAGAATAATTTAAGTATAGTTACCATTTAGATGCCAATAATTCCAGTTGATTATCCTATTAATGGAGTTGCATCACTGCGGGCCAGGCTCTTTTGCAAACCAAAATCAAAAAATGATCCGATCAGGGTTCAACACAAAATTTTGGAGTGAATCTTGGACCCCTATCTCACTGTCCGCAATAGCTCCACATTCACCTTCTCTTGGCCCATACATCTTTCTCTGGATAACTGGCAAGGACACTTACTCTAGCATCTTCTCTTCTCGCCAAACTTAAAACTTAATATGACCGCTCAGTAGTGCAGCCCCACAGGCAAATGTGACATCGTTTAAAAAGCATGTTACGTAGTTTCTCTTTATTTTCTAGTTCGCCATCTAGTCACATGTGGATAAAAAAGTTGGATTCACAATAGAATATTGAAATTATGAATATATCAAGGCAATGTTTTCATTGGTTAACCTCAAGGTTAAATAATGCTATACTGACAGAGATGCAAAAGTACTGAGTACAAAATGTAAAAAATAATGTTTGTTTTATTAGATTGTATGAATGAAATGTGTATATAATGGTATAATACTTTTTCTCTCTAAAAATTTGAATTGCAAAAAGATCATATATCTAGCTACTTTCTCGCCTTTTATAATGCTTTGGAGTCTTCATTGCATCCTTTTTTCTCTCTTGATTAACATTTAACTCCTTTGCCTATGCCGTTACTATCTCCTTAGTGCGAGGTGGCCTGCTCGGGTCTTTACCTTTAATTCTCCTTTTAATTCTTCATTTCTTCTGTTAAGATTCAAATTTGACTTTCGAATTCGTGGGACTTCAGGAAATAACCTCTTAGTTTGATGGGCCTGTCGCGAAGTGAACAGCCCGTTGCCCTTTTACGCGAACTGATTTGCTACTTTTTTGGCTGGTTTACTTCTTGTCCGAGTTAACTCGTCTCATAATGAGTCGACTCGGCGAATTCCTAATTTTGACTTTCGAAATCCCCTTCCTTTGGGCGCTTTACGGAGAAATTCGAGTGACGAGATCCGACTCTAACAATTAAACCCCTAGTACCCTAATCAGATTTCATCGATTAGGAAACTTAAATCATTATTTATATGGGAATTTGGCTCGTGCACAATCCCTAAGGTCTAGCCGAATAAGAGTTATGTCAACTTCCTCGAACCAAAGTCCAGTTTCATCGACCCAAAACTCACCCGTAGGCTATACTGGATATTTAACTAAGAATGGTTGAGCAACATATGAGTTTACTCGAGCCAATGCCAGTTTGGTTCACCAACACCCTTATCGGGTAATCCGTTACCAAGCAAACAAACGAACCATCGGGTGAAAGTTAGAATCTCCCGACCCAAACTCTCACCATAGCTCTTTTTAGATGTTAACGAGGTTAGGTCAAGGCACCATTACTGTTACCCAAATTTTACCCTCGTTTTGTACGGAACCTATCTATACGGGCAAGGTTTCTAGCCAACCTCACAAGCAAACATCAAACAAACAACAATATGTCTCAAACCATATTCTTCTAATACCCTAATACCATAATTCATCCATAGACACCACGAGTAATTTACTAAGAAGTTTTATCAAGATTTTTCTATCCGGATCAGAACCATGTAAAATTTCCTCGTACCACATGAGATCAGATCAAGCCATACTTGACCCAAAATTTCTTTTTAGTACCATTAACACCGTACATAATCTCTTTACCTTGGGGGGTGTATTAGCCGAAACTTAACCAACCCATGGAGGATAAGACCGTATCTCGTCCATTCTTGGTTCACAAGCCTCGACTAATACCCTTACCCGTGATAAAAACTAAGAATAAGAAATAGAAGGATTCATGGATCATGCCTTACCTTTCAGTCGTGATGCTATATTGGGATGATGAGAATTTCTCTACCTCCTCATACTTTTTCTTCTGCCTTAAAAGACTACTCACTCATGTTCAAACAAATAACAAAAGCATGAATAAAGAAAGATTAAAGATAAAGATTATAAAAGCTTCACTAATATGGCATGAAAAGTGCAAACTTCAACATCCAAAGAGCGAAGATCGAAAGGGTTTTTTCTTTTGTTCAAAGGATAAAAATTTTAGAGAAAAACTTAGGATTTTAATGTGCTTAAAACATTATATAGAAATAGTAGAATGTACTGGGGTCAACCTAGGATAAACTCGGTCAAACTCGGGTTTATGTGAAATTTATGCACGAAATTGACCAAGAAAATCGAGCAAACGGAGAGCCTTTGTTGATCCAGCGTGTAGCAGGCGAACCAAATTGCCTTCTGGTGCAGCCTGGATCGACCTAGGAGATCGACCAAACGAGGGAGCTTGCTCGATCCAGTGAACATCCGAACATCCCTCTGGTGCAACCTGGATCGACCTGGGAGATCGACCAAACGAGGGATCTTAGTCGATCCAGTGAACATCTGAAAATTTCTCTGGTGCAGCTTTGATCGACCAGCCAGATCGACCAAACGAGCAGGCTTGGTCGATCCAATGAACATCTTCGACTTCTTGTACCTAGGTTTTATGTGAAGAGTAAAAGAAAAAAAATTATTTCGAAAATGTCACTTAAAACCAAATTTAATTAACCAAAAACTATAAAATATGGAGATTCCTGGGTTGGTAATGACAAGCTCTTACAAAAATAATTTAATTTAATTAAAGAGAGTTTTTCTTTTAATTTTTATAAAATCAGTTTGAAAATCCAAATTTTATATTTTTTATTAGTGAAAATCGGTTTAAACCGGTTTAGAATTGGTTTGTTACAAACCGGGTCAAGAAACAGTTACTTGGTTCGGGTCTGGGTCGGTTGTGGTTCGACACCGGTCATGGTCGATGGTGGGTCGATGTCGGTCATGGACTGGGTCGGTGAATGAAGTGTTGATCCGTGGATCTGGCTAACGACCGTTGGTCGAGAGTGGGACGTGTGGTGGATTGATTGTGGTTTGATGCTAAGTCGATAACGGGTTGATACCGGTCACAAGTTTTACCCGATACTCGTGACGGGTACTAGGTCGTGGGATGGGACGGATGGGCGAGTTTTCATCGATCCATGGGACGTGAACCCCCGAGTATCGGTCACAATCATTCGACCAGTACCGTGACCGGTACTCGTCCCATGGTCGAGTTTCTTGGATATCAGTCACTGTCATACCGGGACGAGGCCATTCCACCCGTGACCGATGGTGTGGTACCGGTCACGACCCATGAATAATACTCGTGACTGGTACTATGACCCGTTTCACACTTTTTTTTTAATGATTTCTATAAAATACTGAAAAATAAAAATAAATTATATTAGTAAAAATTCAAATTATAAAAATTAAAATTTAAAATAATGCATAAAATAAAATAAAATTGTGGGTTGCCTCCCACAAAGCGTTTGGTTAAAGTCTTTTAGGTCGACTAATTTATTCTTTAGGCGTGCGATGGATCATCTAAGGGAATTGTTTCCCTCTCGTCTTCTTTGACATTTGCGAGATATTGTTTGAGACGTTGTCCATTGACAATGAAGTCGCCTAAATTGCAGTTCCAAAAAACCACAAAACCATATGGTTTAACTTCTTTTATTTTAAACGGTCCAGACCATCGCGATCTAAACTTACCGGGAAAATTTTGAAGGCGTGAGTTGAAGAGTATGACATGGTCATTTGGTGAAAACGTCTTGGAGACTATCTTCTTGTCATGATATGCCTTAGTTCTTTTCTTGTAGATCTTAGAACTCTCATAGGCGTGATGACGAATTTCATCCAACTCATTCAACTGAATCAAACGTCTCTCGGTTGCTGTTTTGATGTCAAAACTCAGCTTCTTCACCGCCCATTCCCCCTTGTAGTCAATATCAATAGGAAGATAAAATGCCTTTCCATAGACAAGATGAAAAGGAGTTGTTCCAAGAGGAGTTTTGAATGCGGTTCTATATGCCCAAAGAGCATCATCAAGCTTTACTGACCAATCATTCCTCATCATTCCCATTGTCTTCTCCGAGATCCTTTTGATTTCTCTGTTAGAGATCTCCACTTGTCCACTTGTTTGAGGGTGATAAGGTGTAGCAACCTTGTGTTTCACGCCATTCTTCTTTAATAAATTTTCAAACACTTTATTAATAATTAATGTACGACCCTCCATCACTAATAACTACTCGTGGAACTCCGAATCTTGGAAAGATGATTGATTTGAACATCTTAATTATTACTTTTGCATCGTTTGTGGGACTGGCTATAGCTTCTACCCACTTAAACACGTAGTCAACAGTAACAAGAATGTATTTGTCTTATTAGTACCAAAGTCTCCAGCATAATCAGATTTGTGGCAAGCAAAGAAAATGCCTGGAACTTCCTTTTCGGGAATGCATCTTCTGAACATACTATATGAACAATGCATGTAAAGATATGGTTCATCCCAAAAGTACCTTCTAACATCACGCAAGAACTTCTTCTTCTTGTAACCAAAGAACTGAGGAGGCTTGATTTCTGCTGCTTGGTAGTTTGCAATGTGTCTATACCAAGGAGAATTGGGTGGTGCTGGCCTTGGAAGTGCTGGCTTTGGATGTGCTTTAGGACGTGTTTCAAGCTGGAAAACATCTTTTATACAATCTCCAATGCATTCTTGAGAAGTCAAAGTCGAAACTTTATCACTTGATACACTTTTGCAATCATACATCGTTGGTTTAACAACTTCAGGAGATGTGATGTAGAGAGATTCTATAAGAACGCTTAATGTCATCTCCAAGGTCTAAACTTACTTTACCTCCATTGTAAATGGTTATACAATAAGAATTCTCGGTAGGAACTGCAGGATAAAAGACTCTCTTTTTTACTTTGGAGAAGGAAATTCGTTGTTTGGGAATATCCACCATCACTCCCACTGTTGAAAGGAATGAGATTCCAAGAACTAATGGCATTGGGGAGTTCTTCTTCATATCTAGGATGTGAAAATCATCAGAAACAAGACATCCTCCTACTTGCATCATTAGATCCTGGACAAATCCATAGGGAATTGTGCTAGAAGCCTCTCCAAACTTAAGATATGTTTGAGGAGGATTGATGTCAACTATTCCCAACTTGTTGGAGATGGTCTTAGACATGAAATTAACATTATCTCCTGTATCACAGGGAGAATCTTGAAAATCCATACCGTTGATTGTACAAGGGAAGACAAACTTCACCGGATCTTCCATCTTATGCAACCTCCTTTGATGTGGTGCTTTGAAAATTGATCCGTCTTCTTCTGGCCATTGCATAGGGTTGTAGGTGATGGGTTGAATCCTAGGGGCTGGTGAAGCTTTTTCCTCGTTTTGAGTTGTTATCACTCTGCAGAATTTAGGATTTTTCTCGGTTTTCTCTGGACGAACACCAACTTGTCTCTTCACACATTCTACAGTTTGAACAAATTGTACTTAAATCTTCTTTACATGATAAGAGAGATAAAAAAACTTCTCATACAGCCTCACATCCTCCCTATTGAGATGATCACACATGTTGTCCATTTTAAAACCAAAGTTTTAGATAAGTTGTTGTTGATTCTTCATAAGTTGTTGTTGATTTTTCATTAATTGATGCTTCATAGCTTAAAATTTACTCTCTTGAGGTGCCATACCCACGTGGACTTGATCTAGAATATGAGATTGAAAACTCGGTTAAAAGTTTATTCGGTTGAAGTTGCTATTTTTTGGTTTTGTTGGAAGTTTCCTACACTTACCATCAGCCTCTCCCACGTTCTCACATAGGTGCACACCACTTGGATAATTTTTTGAGAAGTTGAGCAACAATCATTTTCAGTTCAAATATTTGCATGGATTCTGAATTTGGCTTGGTGTCTCGCACGTTTTTATCATGTTCTGGACATGAATTCTTGTTGCTTGCAGCCAAGTTGTCAATGAAAGTGTTAGCTTGATTAATGGTGTTAGTCATGAAGTCCCCTTGAGTTGCGCTGTCGAGTGCCATTTTGAATTTCTCATCAACTCCTTTATAGTAAAACCATGATGAGGGAATTATCTTTTCTACTCCTTGAAATGTTTTACAGCCCCATAGAATGATTCCTTTGATCCTTGCTGAAACTCCAAGATTATGCTTCTCATTCGGTCTAATCGCTCGTTCGGGTATAACTGTTTCAAAAAAGCTCGCTTGTACTCGTCCCAAGTAGTGATTCATCCTACTAGGAGATACTTACTCCACTTGTAGGATTTCTCAACAATAGAGAATAAGAATAACGTGCACTTCAAACAGTCTTCAGGAACTCTATCAGATCTCCTTGTACTGCAGATTTATTCGAACTTTTCAATATGATCAATGGAGTGTTCTTGATCTAAGCCACGAAATTGATGTTGATCCACCCAAGCAATGAGTTTTGAACTGATCTTAAAATCCCCAAGAGGTGGTGAAGGGCAGATTGGATTGCGATTCGTGAAGAAGACATCCAACGAATCGAATTCTCCAATTGTGCGATCTTGAGGATCCATATGTATATGTGCCATGAAGGCTATTTCAATTGTGTCTATCTCTTATTCAAGAGGACTTGAAACACACAGAGATAGAGAAAATTATTGAAATTAATAAAAACAAAAATAAATAAGTACTTTAGACTAAAATCTTGTCTGAAATTCGTAGGCAATTGAATTGGTCCCTGGCAATGGTGCCAAAAACTTGATGTCTCAGAGTTTTATCCCTGAAATAATCCTGCAAGTGCACAACCAACGCAGTAGTACTTAGGGGTCCAATTCACAAGAGACTGAATAATCACACTACGAGTTTATTAGATTCGAGTTAAGCTAAGATAGAAAATATGTATGTTTCTTTTAGGGCTGTGAATAGTGACAAAATAACACATAAATAAACTTAAAATCAGTTAAATAATCAAATAAAATCAATATTGCAAGTGTTGGGCGTTAGAGAATTCGCACGATATCATGGATCGATTAACTAAGATGAATTAAACAAGAGAAATTCGATAGATATGTTCTAGAAATCAAATCACGAATTGATAATTGGTCTACTTCCGTAGTGCCAATTAAGATTTCTAAACAACCTAAATTACACAACTCCCGCAGATAATCAAGTAGTTAAACATGCATAAAAAGACCAAGTTCGATATGTTCACAAAGTTTCATAGGTCTACTTCTAGAGGCTATGATGCTTTGCTCATCTAAATTGATCCACGTAATTTAACAACACTTTCGGTAAGTATATTACCCTAAAAGCAGTAGCTAGATGGTCAATCAAGCAATAAACAATAAACACAAATTTAGATGAAGAAATCTATCAATAATTTTAAATCTAGCAACCTAGTGATCAATCCATGAATCCCCTTTGAAAACCCTTAACCCCAACAAGGAAATTACTCAATCATGATTAATAACAGTAAACAAAGAGATGAAAGTGATTCATAATCATAAAACTCAATAAGAAACAAGAAGGTTTAGAAATATTCTCTATATGGAGATACAACTGCGAGATCTTCTCCTTGAAAGCTCTTGAATTCAAATCTTGAATAACTATCAAAAGGAGGCAAAAAATCCTATAAGAGAGGCTGATTCTCTGTTTATTTTCATGGGTAATGATATATTATTGGGACGTAATCCTTACAAGAGGCTAAAAACAAGTATTTATAGGCTTTAGGGTTGATTAGGGTGAGCTAAGGGCAAAAGAGACTTCTCATGCTTGAATATGGTTGTATTGGGCTGGAAATCTTTACCAAAGTGCGTTTACCGGTCTGGAGTATCGGTCCGGAGCTTGGGGAGCCCGTGACCGGTACTGGAACATTTCTTGACATGCTTCAGCTTCGAGCCAGACGGACATGTCTTCAGTAAATAGGGAGTAACTCTTCATCCACAGCTCCAAATGATCTGAAACCATTAGAACGGTAACTCAATTATCTATCTCGTCAGTAAATTTCATCGAATTCCTAGTTGATTAAGGCTTCTATCTAAGGGTAAACTTCTGGTGTTTCTGTTCTGTCCAACTTGGAAAATTGCATATCCTGTGAATATTGTGACTTGGGTGATTTATTTGTCTTGTGTGAATGGTTGTAGCATGGTTAACACCTTTTTGGTTCATTTTGCATTTTTTATGATTCATCCTGTAAAGACTCTAAAACTACAAATACAAGAAAAACTACGGCTAAAGGCATAAAACCGTAATAAAATGCATAGAAAATATAAAAAAAATCATAGTAAAAAACGTAAAATATAGAGTATATCAAGGCTCATGGACCGATTTATTCAAGATAGGTTCATAGAGGCAATCAACTCTATTCGGTCTAGAACTCGAAACACTATTTTACAACTAATCCACTCTCGTGGCAGATGGTCAACGCTATCAATTAATCAAATCACTCAACTCTCACAGGCAATTAAAACAATAAATAAGTAATACTTCAGATCAAGTTCGATATGTTCCCAACCACCCATGACTCAACTCTCGCAGGCCATGGAGTTAAGATCATTTCAATTAAATTCCAGTCAATCAATCAAGTAATGTGCAAGCAATTACTGCTTAAGATCAGTTACTAAATATTCAAATAATTAACATGCATTAATGAACATAATTAGACGAATAACTAGTCTAATCAGAAGCGCCACTCTAATCACCTAGACTTCTTTATCAAGCCATGAGATCCCCTTCAGAAATTCTTAGTCCCGACAAGAGATCTACTCAAAGATGGATACGAAACTATAGCAAAAGCAGTAGAAAACATATTATTCATTAAGATTAGCAGTAAATGGTTCATAAAACTTCTCTATAGAGTACAAAGAAGCGAGATCTTCCTCCTTATCGAACAAAATAAAAACTTGGAGACCTGCTCGTGACCAAAAGAGTGTTGAGTGTTTACATCAATCCAGAAGAGAAAGCTCAAAGAGAAAATCTCTTTCACACTCGCTGCACCATCAAGGACAAAGTATGTAATCTAGTTATAGATGGTGGTTCTTGTACTAATGTGGCTAGAAAGTATATGGTGGATAGGTTAGGTCTTAAGAAGATCAAACACCCTAGACCATACAAGTTGCAATGGCTCGATGATAGAACATAACTCAAAGTCCCAGAATAAGTGGTTGTACCATTTAGTGTTGGAAAATACCAAGACCAAGTCATATCCGATGTGGTTCCAATGCAAGCAAGCAATCTACTGCTTGGTAGACCATGGCAATTTGACAGAGCTACATGCCACAATGGATGCACCAACTACTATTCCTTCACATTCAAGGACTGAAAGTACAACCTTGTACCTCTTAGTCCATCAGAAGTCCATGAATTACATTTACTTACGAACAAAGAGGCTCAGGTAAGTAATACAAGTATTTATCTTAGTTCTGGTGCTATTTCTTATACTCTAAATGCCCAAGGCACTGTGCTACTAATGGTCTACAAATAATGTCTAAGTACATGTTATAAAGAACAAGAGCTTCCAAGTGAAGTAAGGGCTGTTTTAGACAGGTTCCAAGATGTCTTTCCAGAAGATATTCCACCCGACTTACCGCCCATTAGAGGCATAGATCATCATATTGATCTTGTTCCAGGTTCAGCTTTGCCCAATAAACCAACATGTAGAATAAAATCGGAAGAAACTAGAGAAGCAAGTGCAAGACTTATTGGACAAAGGATATATCCGAGAGAGCCTAAGTCCTTATGCTGGACCAGTGCTCTTAGTTCCAAAGAAAGATGGAATATGGAGGATGTGTGTGGACTACCGAGCCATCATCAACATCACAATCAAGTATAGGCATCCCATCCCACGTTTGCATGACATGCTAGATGAGTTAAGTGGTTCTACCATTTTCTCTAAAGTAGACTTGAAGAGTGATTACCATCAAGTCAAAATGCGTGAAGGAGACGAGTGGAAAACCGCATTCAAAACCAAGCAAGGCTTGTACGAGTGGGTTGGTTATGCCTTTCAGCTTGACTAATGCACCAAGTACATTCATGCGTCTTATGAACCAGGTTCTTCGTGCTTATATAAGTAAATTTGTAGTAGTTTATTTTGATGACATACTTATTTATAGCAAGAACCTATCTTATCCTATATGCTGACCTCAAGAAGTGCACATTCTGTACTAACAAGCTTGTTTTCTTAGGCTTTGTAGTAAGTGAACAGGGACTGCAAGTTGATGAGGAGAAGATCAAGGCAATTCGTGAATGGCCAACTCCTACTACAATCAGCTATGTAAGAAGTTTCCATGGCTTATACAGCTTCTATAGGCATTTTGTGAGAGAATTCAGCACGGTAGCAGCACCACTCACTGCGGTGATCAAGAAGAATACACCATTCTCATGGGGATCAGCTCAACACACAAGATTCAACATGCTTAAGGAGCGACTTACTCAAGCACCGGTCTTAGTTCTACCAGATTTTGAAGAAATGTTTGAAGTAGAGTGCGATGCATCCAGATTGGGAATATGAGCTGTCTTGCATCAAAGAAAGAAACCAGTGGCGTTCTTTAGTGAGAAGCTGAGTGGAGCTACACTCAAGTATCCAACCTATGACAAGGAACTCTATGCATTGGTCCGAGCATTGGAAGTGTGGCAACACTATTTGCTACCAAAGGAGTTCATTATCCATACCGATCATGAGATTATAAAGCACCTAAGAGGCCAGACTTCACTCAAGAGAAGACATGCTAAGTGGCTGGAGTTCATAGAGATATTTCCCTATGTGATCAAGTACAAGAAAGGGAAGGAGAATGTGGTGGCAGATGCGTTATCAAGAAGACACGCATTGATCTCTACCATGGAAGCAAATGTGTTAGGATTCGAGTACATCAAGAGACTTTATCAAGATGATCCAGAATTGGGAGCAGCTTATAAAGAATGTGGGATTTTTGTTTCAAGACTAGAGATTGTGCATCCCTCAAGGCTCCATGAAAGAATTAATACTTAGAGAAGCACACGGTGGTGGCCTCATGGGACACTTTGGCGTTGGCAAAACACTAGCAATCGTGGCAGATCACTTCTTTAGGCCATATCTCAAGAAGGATGTGGAGAGGCATTTCTCATGTTGTGTCACTTGCCACAAAGCTAAATCCAGGTTACAACCTCATGGTCTCTATTTACCTTTCCCTATTCGTAATGCACTGTGGGTGGATATTTCTATGGATTTCGTGTTAGGTTTGCCAAAGATCAGACACAAAGATTATGTCTTTGTTGTTGTGGATCGCTTTTCTAAGATGGCACACTTCATCCCTTGTGACAAATCCAATGATGCCACATAAACGGCTGACCTATTCTTGAAAGAGGTGGTGGACTTACATGGAGTGCCTAGGACTATTATTTCAGACCGAGACACCAAGTTCCTTAGCCACTTTGGAGAACTTTATGGAGAAATCATGGTACGAGTTACTACTCTCCACAACTTGTCATCCTCAAAAGGATGGACAAACAGAAGTGGTAAACCGTACATTATCTACTTTACTTAGGGTTACTCTTGGTCGCAATTTAAAAACTTGGTTAGATTATTTGCCTTTCATTGAGTTTGGTTATAACCATGCTAATCATTCGACTACTAAGATGTCTCCTTTTGAAGTTGTGTATTGGTTTAATCCACTAACGCCTCTTGATCTCTCGCCAATTCCCCAAGTTGAGCAAGTTAATTTATATGGTCTTAGGAAGGGAGAGTTTGCGAAGAAACTCCACCAGAAAGTTCGAGACAACATTGAGAAGAAAACCGATGAGTACAAGAGACGAGCTGACAAAGGACGCAAGAAGTTAGTCTTTGAACCGGGAGAGTGGATGTGGCTGTACATGAGACCTGATAGGTTCCCACAGAAGAGAAGTTCAAAGATTGCACCTAGGGGAGACGGTCCATTCAAAGTTCTAGAGAAGAACAACGACAACGCATACCGTTTGAAACTTCCACGTGAGTTCAACATTTCCCATAGCTTTAATGTTGCTGATTTATCTCCTTTTGATGCAAGTGATCCAGTTTTGAGGACAAAACCTTCTCAAGAGGGAGGGAATGATGAGGTCATCGAACCAAGCCTAGACCAAGATCGCATACCCAAGGTTAAGGAAGCCCCAATGAAGCCCCAATGACATGTTCCCTGACTAGGAGGCTAAGGGAAGGTTTTGACACGGAATTGGAGACTCTCCTAAACACAATGGCACTAGGAGACACACTCATAAACATTCCCGATTTAGACCTCACACCTCACATAAGACTTTGCACGTTTGTACATCAAGGAAGCTCAGCCTTGAACCAATCAAGGTAAATCTACTTACTTGGTAGGAAATGGAGCTCAGAACTTCAAGATATCATCCGTTTAAGCCAGTCGGCCGCTAGTGAGCAAATAGAGCAATGAGAGGATTCTGAAGCTAACCACATGGGAACACTTGAATATTTCATTCATTTTGACTTCAAGGGAATTCAAGAAGAAGAATTCAAGTTGAACGGACCAGCACAAGCATTGACCACTTCAGCTCAAAAACCTCCCATCTCGAGCCAAAATAAGGTATTTTCAATTTATTCAATTTGTGCAGGTAAGATGGACAAGCTCTGTGGTATTTAGAGCTGTAAGAGACCTCCGTTCAAGCGTATAAAAGGTTGCAAGCAGTTTAGATAGTTTTTCCTTTTGTTTAGTTGAACTTTACTTTTTTGTGTTCTTGTGTTTTTGTAGCTTTTCCTTTTAAACGTCCTTTTGTTTTGTTTTTTTAGTATCTTGCTGTTTTTGAGTCGGCCTAATCTAGGTCTTAGTTGAAAAACCATTTATCAGATTCCCCTGCAGCTTTTTATACTTAACCTTTTTGCATATTGTTGGTGTTGGGTTTGATACCAAACCTAGCCCAATAAAAAGCCCAATTATTTAACAAAATATCACCAACTCAAGGCCCACTTGCGAGCTCCCGACTATCCAAGAAAAGAAGCCCACTGTAATATGCAAGCTGGTGCTTAATGACATCAAGGTGGAGCTCGACAACATCGAGCTGAATTAGTCAAGTGAGAACCTCAGACCTGGAGCCACAATCCGAGATCTTGGCAGAACGTGCTCCGCAAATCAAGGAGCGTGTTCCGCAAATCAAGGAGCAGTTGAGCACGATAGAGGATTATAAAAGGCAGTCTTCAGCTCCATTTTCAAGGATATTCTTCATTATTCAACATTCTCTACACAAATCACTAGGTACTACTGTACAACGAGCTGATGCTCTATTATATTTTTACATATCTTTTGAGATCTTTTTGTATTAACTTCGATCATTCGATCATATTAATACAAATTCTCAATTGCAGTCTTCTCTATCTTAGGTTCATAACGAAGAGTTAGACCTTGATTCCCCTTTTACATAAATCAAATACTTAGTTGTGGATTTTAGCATCCACAATTTGGCGCGCCAGGAAGGGGGCATATAGATCTTCTTACTCAAGAACCCTAGATCGGGCTGTTAAGAAGAAAAATGGCCAAAATCCATCAAATTAACTGAGATCCGACCCTCCGGATTCGATCTCCACCACGCCTATTCAGCCGGACGCGCACGGCGATAGGCTCCAACACTGCTTCCTAGTCAGATCGGCAGATCATGATCCAGAGCACAGCCGCAGGGGCGAGTTTCTAGGCTCAAATCCTAGCAGACACATATTACTAAAACCCTAGGGTTTGGATCCGACCTAACACTTCGAGATCTGGTTCGCAAGTACCAACCTCTCTCGACCCCGTGAGATCTGGCCCTCTGGCTTCGATTTCCACCACGCCTGTTTAGTCGGATGCCCAAGAGGATAGGCTCCAACGCTGCTGCCTAATCAGATCAGCAAATCATAATACAGAGCGCAGCCGCAGGGGCGATCCTTCGGGCTCCAACCCCAGCAGACACGGATCGCATAAATCCTATGGTTTGGATCCATCCTAATACTTTGAGTTCTGGTTCGCTAATACTAACCTCTCTCAAACTGGTGAGATATGGCCCTCTGGCTTCGGTCACCACGATGCACGTTTAGCAGGATGCCTAAGGCGACATGCTCCAACGCTGTTGCCTAGTCAAATCAGCAGATCATGATCTAGAGCATAGCCGCAGGGGGGATCCTCTAGGCTCCAACCATAGCAGACACGGATTACTCAAACCCTAGGGTTTGGAACCATCCTAACGCTTTGAGATTTGGTTCGCCAGTACCAACCTCTCTCGAATTCGTGAGATTTGGCCCTCTGGCTTCGATCTCCACAACGCCTGTTCAGCTGCACGCCTAAGGCGACATGCTCCAATGTTGCTGCTCAGTTAGATCAGAAGATCATGAACCAGAGCACAGTCACAGGAGTGAACCTCCAGGTCTAACTCCAACTGACGTGGATCGCTCAAATCCTAGGGTTTGGATCTGTCCTAATACTTTGAGATATGGTTCGCTAGTATCAACCTCTCTCGAATCAGTGAGACCTGACCTTTCGGATCCGGTCTCCAACACCTCCGCTCAGCCAGATCAACAGATCACGGCTTAGAGCACGACCATGGGAAAGAACCCCCCAAGTTCTAAACCTAGCAAACCGCGGGCCAGAGCTCATCGCTTCCCGCTTAACCAACCGATACAGATCACACAAACCATGCAGTCTGGATAAAATCCAATGCTTCGAGAGCATGCTCACAAGTTACACCCTCTCTCGAAACCACATGGCAGGGCTCATTACCTCCCAGTCCACAATGAGCGGGTGTTCTGGCCCCATCGCGATCTGAATCAGTCCGAGTCAGCATAATAGCAAATCTGCTATCGTAAGTCCCAACAAACATAACAGATAGTCGTAACTTCCTTAGCTGACTGGTTGACATCACCAGGCGACATGAAGATTTCACCCGCAGCTTGACAGCTCGAATTGAACAGCAGGAGACTGACTTCATGGCGTGAATATCGGGGCTCTCCGCATCGTAAGATCAGCAAACCATCGACATGGTAGGTTGACTTTGACCTCCCATGATACCACTGCAACTCCGCCTCCTATCAGGCGAGAGCTCCCACTCCCGGAGTGGGCAGACCTTCAAATTAACACGCACTTGACATCTCGCCACCTTGGGCTAAATAGCGCATCGCTGAGCTTAAAGATGATCTTTGTAACCCATCATGTCAAACTCTTGGTCATGTTGTAGGGATCCAGTCCAACCATACTGCTAATGACCATACCACGAGATGTCTAGACAAAACTAATGCGAGCTACAGCTCATAAGCTCCTGAATCTATAGAGCTACTATGTGAGCTCCCAGGAATGATCTCATGATTGAGGAAACCAGAAAGATCCCATTCACGGATCGCATCCTATGCTCGTATATGAGTTGCAGGGAAGCTCCAGCTTCCATTATATAAGGGAAATAGTGATCCAAAAGCCCGCATAAGGGCCTTCCGAGTCGCTATCACCCGAGCTCACCATACCCAGGATGAAAAAGGGTAGGCTATTGCTGTCTCTTTGTAGAAAATCTCGTAGGCTCAGCCTTGGAATGGTTCTCGAGGCTGCATGAGAAGCTAATCGATAACTTCACACAGCAGATTTCAGCCTTTTTGAAATAGTGCTCGATTTTCATCGAGAGTGGAGCATTTGAGGTCGACCTCTGTACCTTGGCACAAGGTCCCGACGAGTCCCACAGATTATACATAACGAGTTCAAAGAGATCAAGGCTAAGATCGTCAATTTAAATGATGGAGTAGCACTAGCTGCTCTGCGTAACGAGCTATGGTACACCTCGACGTTCCGACAGGAAGTGACAGTGAGAAAGGCAGAGACTCTTATGGATGCCTTACACCAAGCTCCCAACTAGGAAATCTATGAGAAAGAGGTTGAAACTTTGGCTAAAAAACACGCTGAAATTCAATCCTCCTCAGCGAACCCACAGGGACCTAAGAAGGCTCCTAAAAGGGAAAATCAAAGTGAGAGACAAGGCCACCACTCATATGCAGTGAGCAGCCCACCCTCGACTAAGGGCAAAAACTACGACCCTAATAAATATTGTAAGCTCCACAAAAGGAAAAGACACTCCACCGAGGAGTGCCACCGAGTCGGTAGTTTACTTGCAGCTAAGTTTGCTGCACAAGAACTTGAATGAGTTGAACTGGTTGACGATGGAACAAAGTCAAAAACCGATTCGAACAAAAGTAAACCACCCGCCAGAAAAAGTGAGAAGATTCCATATCCGAGTTTGAACTCACCACCACCAGCTCCCAAAAAACGGATCGACCTTATTTTTGGAGAGCTAAGTTTATGCGACGGGTCTACTAGGTCGGTGGTTACACCATAACCTGCTCCCAAGAAACCTTCTAGACTATGTTAAATCAGACCCCATTTCTGATGCGACACAACAACACCCCGCAGAAAAATGAATAAATTTCATCATGGGCTCTAATTGTTGTCGTGATTCGGTCAACTGATAAAAGCCTACCAGCGCAAAGTAGAGATGGACCGAAGAGAGCACATAACCCAAGAGGGCCCAAACTGGGAAATCACGTTTAGGGAGAGCCACAGCCAACCTAGATAAACCGCATGATGACGCTCAAGTAATCCACCTAGATGTCGGTGGATGCGAGCTCTATAGAATCATGGTTGATACCGGGAGCTCAGTAGATCTCCTATCTTATAGTATCCTGAAGCGAATGGGAATTGATGACTCTAAGATAAAAGGGGTAAGACACCCCTCACCAGCTTCGCTAGCGAAACCATTTTATCTCTGGGCATCATCACACTCCTCGTAATCGTAGCAAGAATACAAAAATTGGTTAATTTTGGGGTGGTAGACCGCCCCGCGCCTTTTAACGACATATTAGGCAGGCTATGGATATTCACAATGAGGGTTGTACCCTCAACCTACCATCAATTCCTAAAATTTCTGATCCCTGGGGAAATTAGAACAATACATGAAAGCCAAAAGGCTTCCTAGTTGTGTTATATGACGAGCTACCGATAAGCCGAAACTTCCCCCAATAGCAATTACAGAAATATAAGGAGCTCGCTGCCACTCTCGCAAAAAGGAACAACGATCCTACTACTCACGAGCCCCGTGAGACCTCATCACTCAAGTCTGCATAGACGATGAGCACCCCGAACGATGCGTCAGCATCAGCGTGGACCTCTATAAAACTATTAAGAAAGGTCTCATTGATTTCCTTAATGAAAACAAAAACACGTTCGCTTGGTCAATCGAGTTTATACCTAGAATTTCCATCGACGTAACCTCACACGAACTGAGTGTTGTCCCAACACTCAAACTAGTCAAGCAGAATCGCCGTAAGCTCTCCCTTGAAAGAGCTAGGGCGGTGCATGACAAGGTCGATCGACTTCTCATAGTCAGGTCGATCAGAGAAGTAAAATACCCCGACTGGTTGAGAATCCCAGTCATCATTAAAAGAAAAATGGAAACATGTACGAAAGCACAAGTCCTACCCGATTTCGTTATCGAGCTAACAGCCGAGGCCCCTCAGGAATCAGCTTTCGTCCAAAAATAGTCACTCTATATTGACGGAGCATCCTCAAAACAAGGGTCTGGAGTGGGCATCAGACTAGTTTTCCCTATGGGAGAGGTATTCGAAACGCCTTAGGTGACTCGTAGCTCGAAACGACTCAATTCATAGTGAATATGAGACTAAAGACGAACGCATGAAAGCTTACCTCAAAGTCGTTCATTAACTAACTAAGCAATTCGAGAAATTTGAGCTAACTAGAAAATCACGGGGAGAGGTCACTTCGGCGAATGCACTAGCTGCTCTAGCCTCTACCTCCGACCCACTAGTAAAGAGAGTAATGTCTGTCGAGAGGATAAAAAAATTCAACATCGACATTGCTCTTAAATCACCTAGCATACACAAGATCGAATTCGATCATAATATAGCTGGACACAGATGTCGAGCCCGATCCAAACGTAAATGACCTCGAGCAAGATGATTCTACGGAATCACCTGGTTGTGTTCGATCCAAATGCAAATGACCTCGATACTCGATATATGATGGTACTCCAGTTTAGAAAACCATGGTTGAACACAACCAGATTGGAGAATATTGATCATACAATACATCGAGAGTGGCACAGTTCCTACTAAAAAGTGGGAAGCAAGAAAGCTCGAATCGAAAAGCATAAAATATTGCATTATCAATGGACAATTATAAAAATGAAGCCCATCGAGACCATACTTGCTGTGTGTCTTCGGTAACAGGCTCTCGATGTTATGATAGAAGTCCAGAAGAGCTCTTGCAAAAACCACTTCGGGGCTGCTCATTAGCCATCAGAGTCAAAAGACAAGGCTTCTTTTGTCCCACCATAGTTTAAAACTATGAATAGTAGTCAGTACGGTGCGATAGGTGTCATCCTCCATCTTTGCTTATATCCTTTCATGAGATGGTCAATGGACATAATCAGACCACTCGTCGAATAAGAGCAGGAATGCAATGCGATGAAACAAAAAAGTGCAATCACTTGTACCGGAAATCATCAAACTACATTACAGCTTGACTCCCTTACAGGGAATGTAGGCAGCTCGAGCTCTTGAGTCCAGCCTCTCTCATTTTTCTTTTCTTTCGAGTGCAATAGGTATATACCCTAACAAAGGTACCACAATACACTGACTAAAATGAGTCAATAACTTTTTAAATTTTTGCTTTATTTCATATAAGGTTTATTACACAATTGCACAAAGTCGAGTCTTACTCTTACCTCGCAACATACAGCCTTAAACGGCTCAGACTCATACGAGGTTCCCTTTACGACCTCTAATGGTCAAAACTCACGCCGAGTCTTACCTCGCATTTAACAGCCTCAAAACAACTACGAACTCAACATCGAGTCCTACCTCACACTTAACAGTCTCAAAATGACCACGACCTCAATGCCGAGTCTTACCTCGCACTTAACGGTCTCACAACGACTACAAACTAAACGCCGACTCTCACCTCGCACTTAGCGGTCTCAAGATGAATACAAACTCAATGCCGAATCTCACTTCACATCTAACAGCCTCAGAATTGTTACAACTAATCGAGGTACTTTATTGCAACCAGACAAAAACCAAGCATCAACTCGCATAATTAACGGCTTAGACAAGGCCCAATCTTTTACCAGACGATGAACTCCAAAGCTGAGCTCCAGCTCGCATAATTCACGGCTTAGAAAAAGCCCAATGTTTCACTAAGTTCTGAATGACGAACTATAAAGTCGAGCCACAGCTAGCGTAAATTATGCCTTTGAAAATGCATAATTTTCCACCAAGTCCAAAATAAAGAGAAGAGCTACAACTTAATCACCTAGACGCAGCCTGAAATGGCACGAGACATTCAAGAGCTAGTAAAAGATTTCGAAAGAAATCTCAGAAACAAGCTCGTGATGTTTCGCATCGAGCTAGAACCCAACAGCTCAAACTTCAGTAGAGTATCACTTTGCAGACCACATCCTAAATACAAGAATAAGTCGAGTCTACCCTTGCTATCTACAGTCCATCATAGACCCTTTAAGTCAATAAAAGAGATAAAAGGTGAGGTTGACATTGCATCTTTCCAGTCTTTAACGACCCGCTATCTAAGTCGAGTTTTCACCTGGCACTTTGCAGTCTTTAATGACCCGCTACCAAAGTCGAGATTCACCTCGCACTTTACGGTCTCAAAATACCCACTATCCAAGTTAAGTTTTCAAGCTTGCAGCTTGTGGTCTTTAACGACCCGCTATCTAAGTCGAATTTCACCTCGAACCTTGCGGTCTTTAACGACCCGCTACCAAAGTCGAGTTTCACCTCGCACTTTGCAGTCTAAAAAAACCCAATATCCGGATTTCACCCCAGCAAGATCAACATTCTAAAAAAATGACCAAGTATGAGAATGAACCGAACCGGGACATACTAATCAAACCAATATCAAACCGAACCAAGCAAAATGGACCGAGGCCAGTCCCTTTGACAGACCGATCCACAGGCCTTCAGAATTAAGGTCCATTCGCTTAAATGGGCTCCGATCTAAGTCAAGAGTGCGCCAATGCAGGCCCAAGACGAAGGCCCACGACGCCAAACCGACTTAGAGAAATCTAAGGAAAAAGGCAATCCTCGAAGGAATATGAAGGTTTCCTTATCATTTTGGGGATAACCCTAACCGACCTAGACTTGTATATATACTCATATACATCCTATGAAAAGGGGATCCTCAATTTTACCTAGCAAAAACTCTGTACTTTTGCTCTCATATGAAAAGCTTTCAAAACAGCAATCAAAGCTATCGCTTGATCTTTGTGTTGTGGTTTTAACCTAGAAATTTCAGTTCCCTTACCAAATCCTCGACAAATTCAATTGTGCTAGTTTCGACTCTCACAATTTGGCGCCGTCTGTGGGGAGTCTTGAAATTTTCTTACACTAAAGAACCACCGTATGAATAATCCAAAGAAGATGACTGGCGATGAAGATAGCAACGTAAACGACCCGAAAAATACCAGAGCCGACCTCCCAAGAGCACGAGAGAATCTGCCCCTAGCCAATGCGACAATACCAACAGGAGCGCTTCTGGAGATGAAACATGCGGGAGACGTTGCTCAGAAAGGTGGAGGAGCAGGATAAGCTAAACAGCATGATGACGGACAAGTTGGAGATCCTGGTGACAGATAGACGAACCCGAAGAACACGAGCCCGCAGTGTACATCCGATCGGGAGAGCCGCAAGACGTCTCACCCTCCACCCAAAGGCTCTCGATTTCTCGAAACCTATCGGTGCGCCAAGAACCCAACGAGGATTTCCGCCTCACCATAAAATAGCTGCGACGGTCGAACTAAATGAAGGAACGCTAGAAGCAAACACAAAGACCGTAGATGGGCCAGCCCCGGTGATCGACCTGGAGGAAGATCTTGAAGGGGAGCATAACACGGAGAACCCTGGCGATCCCAAGCTTGCAGCCAAAGGACGAGCTCGAGCTGAGCAAAGAGGGATGGGCCTCAAACATGACTAGGAATTTACCGAAGAGGAAGAGAATGTTCTCTGGGTGCAGCAGTTGGAAGCAGTGGAGACCCAAAAAGCGGTGGTACGAGCCCAAAAAAGAGAGATGGACGAGATCCGAACTTCTCTGAGCCAGGCTGCAGTCGACCTAAAAGATGTCAATCCCAGATGCATAAAGACACTAGTAAAGGCCCCGAGATCGATCGAGTGCTCGAGGAAGTACAAAACACACTATTCACCACCCGGATGACCAAGACAAAAGTTATCAATCCAGGAAAAATTAGGATGCCGACGTATGAAGGGAAAACCGACCCGAAGGAGCACATCACCGCATTCATCATAGCGATGGGCCATGCCAACTTCAAAGAGGATGAGAAGGATGCTGGCTAGTGTCTCCTGCTCGTGGAACATCTCAAAGTACCAGCCTCCTGTGGTTTTCCGGCTTGAACGGAATTCTATCGACAATTTTAAGCAATTATTTGCAGAATTCTTGAAACATTACGCCATATTCATGGGGCGCCAGACATCGGATGCCGATCTATGGACCATGGGTCAATGACAGAACGAAACTTTACGAAGTTTCATCGAACGATTCAAAACGGTACTATCAAAGGTAAAAGGCATAGGTGACGAGGCCACTCTTCAAGCTTTAAAAAAAACACTATGGTTCAATTCGAATTTCCGAAAAAAAATCGCCTTGAACGCACCTTCAATAATCCAAGATTTGCTGCATCGCGCCACGGATTTTGCAACTAGCAAGGAGGAGATGAAAGTCTTGGTCCAGAAGCATGGGAAAGCAAAGGCAACCAACAACACGTTCCAGTCTCAAAATTCGCTGAATATAAAGTAGAATAATCAAGGGGCTGGATTTGTAAAGCATGAAGGAAGCTTCAGAGGAGCTTAATTATCAAGTTGGTAAGCCTGGTTACGGCCGAAGCCGAGGCCAAGGCCAAGGAAGAAGCCCTGGAAGCACTTGGACGATGAATATGACTTATGATGAGAAAGCTTATTGGGAGCTCCATCACATCTACGGGCACTCTACAGCCAATTACCGGGGCCTAGGTTTTAGATTCGTGGAAAAACTAGCGGCCAGTAGGAACGTAAGCATCAAGGAATTCGAGTTGGAACATAGCAATGCTCAAACCAAGCCTGTAAATGACGAGCCCCCTAAGCACGGAAGACAGGACGATGAACCAACCCAAACTGGGGCAAGAAGAAGAATAAACATGATAATGGGCGGAGCTCATTACAGCTCGGATACAGTCTCATCGATTAAGGCCTTTCAACGACGACCCGATGTCAGTGTCAACTGGTCCGAGCCTTATAAGTTTTCGAACGATGTGATCTCATTCGAAGAAAAGGATACTACCGGAATCGACATACCTCACAATGACCCTTTCGTAATCGAGCTAATCATCGATGATTACGATGTGGCTAGAGTATTGGTAGACACGGGAAGCACGGTGGACATAATCTTCAAAGAAACTCTCAGAAGAATGAACGTCGATCTGTCCGGAGTATGGCGACTCCAAAACCATTGACTGGATTCTCCGGAGAAACGACAATGACGATCAGAACAATCAAGCTACCCATTCGGGCTGGAGAAATAACCAAAATCGTAGAATTTTCGGTGGCCGATTACCTGGCAATCTACAACGTCATTGTGGGAACCCCTTGGTTAAATACGATGCACGCCGTGGCTTCGACCTACCATCTTTGCGTAAAGTTCCCAACCCCAAATGGAGAAAAGACAATTTGGAGAATCAAAAGGAGTCCCGTGTTTGCTTCTTAGCCGCGCACAAACTCAGGAATCCCGTTACTGATCCGGCCGCCATGGAAAAGCGTAAGAAGATAAAGACGGCAAAAAGTCGGTGAAAGATCTCTCCAAACTCTTATGGCAATTACAGATTACGGAGGATCGCGAAGAAGAAGAGGCTGTGCTGACCTGCGATCCAGTAATATTGGTTTGCATAGATGATAACCACCCTGAGCGATGCATTGAGATCGGAGCCAAGCTCGATGAGAATATCAAGGAGGAGCTCGTTTCGTTCTTGAAATAGAAAATAAGTACGTTCGCATGGCGGCATAAGATATGCCTGGGATGGATATCAATGTGACAAGTCATGAGTTGAATCTCGATCTAACCTTCAAACCAGTGAAGCAGAAAAGGAGGAAGCTGGGGCCTAAAAGAGCAAAAGTAGTAAACAACAAACTCGAAAGACTCTTACGAGTCGGATCGATAATGGAAGTCAAATACCCGAATTGGATGGCAAATCATGTAGTAGTAAAAAAGAAGAGCGAAAAAGAGCGAGTATGTGTAGATTTCACCGACTTAAACAAGGCCAGTCCGAAAGGCAGCTTTCCACTCCCACACATTGATCGACTGGTCGAAGCAACGGCGGGCAACAAGCTCCTGTCGTTCATGGATGCGTTTTTTGGGTATAACCAAATCTTGACAAATCCCAAGGATCAGGAGAAGACAGCTTTCATAATAGATCGTGGAATATACTGTTATAAGGTAATGCTATTTGGTTTGAAGAATGCTGGAGCTACATATCAACGACTGGTGAACAAAATGTTCGCTAGCCAGCTCGGAAGGACCATGGAGGTTTACATAGACGATATGCTGGTCAAGTCCTTGGAAGAAAAGGATCATGTAGCCCACCTTAAAGAATGCTTCGAGCAGCTGAACCAGCATAACATGAAGCTGAATCCAACAAACTGCATATTCGCAGTCACGTCGGGTGAATTCCTTGGATACTTGGTTACTCATCGAGGAATTGAAGCAAACTCAAAATAGATCGACGCACTCATTCAAATGATATCTCAATAGATTTGTCTCGCGTTCCACCGACAAGTGCCTTCCCTTCTACGATACTTTACGAGGAAACAAGAAATTCGAATGGACGGAGAAGTGTGAAGAAGCATTCCGGCAATTGAAAAAGTACCTAGCCACCCCTCCAGTGCTCGCCAAACCAGTTGAGAGAGAACCTCTATTTTTGTACACCACACTCTCCGCCACATCGGTAAGCGGAGTGCTTATTCGACAGGAATGAGGCGAGTAGAAGCCAATCTTTTACGTCAGCAAGACCCTCACCGATGCCGAAACCAGATAACTGTAAATAGAGAAGTTGGCACTGTCCATTGTCATATCTGCAAGGAAGCTAAGGCCCCACTTCCAATCCCATTCAATAGTGGTTCACAGTACTTTCCCACTTCGATGAGTTCTGCATAGTCCAAGACAATCCAGAAAACTAGCCAAATGGCCGGTAGAATTAAGCGAGTACGACATCGAGTACCGCGGGTGCTCATGCGCTAAATCACAAGTCCTTGCCGACTTCCTGATTGAACTTCCCAAAAAAGCATCGAGATGGAAGACCCGAACTCGCTTTGGAAGCTTCATGTCGACAGATCGTCTTCTAAAAATGGCTTAGGAGTTGGGATACGTTTAACTTCTCCAACCGGTGAGCTACTTGACCAATCATTCTGCTTAGGTTTTCGTGCATCCAACAATGAAGCAGAGTACGAAGCTCTCATCGCCAGGATGAATCTCATACATGGTCTTAAGATCTAACGAATTCACGCGTATTACGATTCACAGTTGGTGGTAAACCTATCTTAAGGTAGTCAAAGACTTGGTCGCACACTTCCGGGAATTCACTCTGGCATGCATTTCGCGAGGGGAAAACACTTCCGTCGATGCACTCGGAGCCCTAGCATCCACCTCCGATCCGGACCTTAAGTTAATAATTCCGGTGGATTTCATCGACCACCTAAGTATAGCTCTTCCAGAGTCAGTGAATGCAGTCACTCGATCCCATGCAGCCAGGCAAGCAAAGGAGAAATATCACACAAATGTCGGGATGGAGGAAGCACTGAGTGAACAACCTTCAGATCAAAACGAAGCATATACAACCGAAGAAGGAAATCAAACGAATACACCTCCGGTCGAATAAGACCCAGCGGTGATGGAAGAAGATCCAGCACCCATCCTCAAAAACGATACTCCACCTGAAGAAGAAGCAATCGAGATGGACGAAGGTTCACAGGCAATGGAGTATGGCTGCAACAAAAGATGGCTTGATGCGATCCAAGGATACATCTACGATGGTCAGTTCCTTCTGACAAATGGGCGGCTCGGAAATTCAAAGCTCAAGTGGCTTGATATGTTTTGCCCGACGGACACGTCTTTAAATGGAGGTTCTCGGGACCATTGTTAATATGCGTCGAAGGAAAAGCGGTGAGATAAATCACGGAAGAGGTTCATGGCGCCCCTTACAGCAACCATTCCGGAGGAAGGACACGGTTATTATTGGCCGACTATGATAAAAGATTGCGAGAAGTTCTCTGCTAAATGCGAGAAGTGTCAGCATTATGCGCCAGTGATTCATCAGCCAACCAAAATGCTTTCCTCAATCTCGTCACCTTATCCCTTCATGCGATGGTCTATGGATACCGTTGGACCGCTTCACCCTTTAAAGCAAAATCGCTTCTCATTAGTCTTAACAGATTATTTCTCAAAGTGGGTCGAAGCAGACTCTTATGCCAGCATAAAGGACGCTCAAGTCGAAAGTTTCGTAGGGAAAAATATCATATGCCGGCATGGAGTCCAGTACGAAATCGTTACTGACAATGGCTCGCAGTTTATTTCTACAAGGTTCAAAGCGTTCTGCGAAAAGTGGAAGATACAACTTAGGAAGTCCAACCCAAGGTACCCGCAAGGGAACGGCCATGCGGAAGCAGTGAACAAGACAATTCTCGACGGTCTCAAAAAATGTCTTGATGAAAAGAAAGGACGATAGGCTGACGAACTAGAAGGGGTTTGTGGTCTCATCGGACAACACCACGATGAGCCACCGGAGAAACTCCGATTGCTCTTGTTTACGGAACATAATGCATCATTCTGCCGGAAATACATTTTCCCGGAGTCCGCCGAAGACTTCTCCCAGAACAAGAAGGACTCAATCACTTATTGATATTTGATGAGTTAGATTGGATCAATGAAAGGCGGTATCAAGCCTTGATCCGAATCCAAAATTACAAAAATGCAGCAGCAAAGTACTACAACTCTCACGTTCAAAGTCGGAAGTTTTACGGAAGGTTTTTAAAAATACAGCAGAAAGGAATGCTATTAAACTTAGAGAAAACTGGGAAGGACCTTAAAAAATCACCAAGGTAGTCCGCCCTGGAGTTTACGAACTTGCCAACGTCTGATGCTCCAGTACCAAGATCATGGAATGCAATGCACCTCAAGAAATACTATCATTAAGTAACTTAACATGAACTACAGCTCTCGAGGATTCAGAAAGCACCATTTTCCTGCCAAGAACGGAAGGTCTTACCCCCGAACCGTCTGAATCATCCAAGTCTGCTGAAACATTCGCACCAGAAAAATGTGCTCGGCTACAGCTTTGAGCGAGGAATGGATCGGGGGATAATGATGGTTCGGGAAATGAAGATTGGTCTGGACTAACGAACAATCTGGCATATGGATCGGGTGACGCAGATGCGGATAACCGAGACATCACTTGGGAACGGATCGGGATCCTTGGAATACAGAAACATATTGGGATCTCCAGAAGCCCAGAAGAAAAGATCTAAGTTCTCTAAGATTCGGAAAACAGATCGGGACTGCCAACAGTTTATCTAAACAGATCAAAGCCTTCAGAAGAATCGAAGAACGAGTTAAGATCTTATAAATAAATTAAGTCAGATCCAAATTTTCAAGCAAACTGCCGAAAAACTAAAGAAAAACAGCGGCGGCGATAATTGAAGATGGATCGTGAAATTCAAACGGCTCAGCTGCGAAGAAGGAACAATGGAGTTTCTACTTAAAAATAACTTAAGCAAAA
This sequence comes from Pseudoturritis turrita, assembly GCA_900406555.1. Taxonomy (NCBI): domain Eukaryota; kingdom Viridiplantae; phylum Streptophyta; class Magnoliopsida; order Brassicales; family Brassicaceae; genus Pseudoturritis; species Pseudoturritis turrita. The sequence goes on from OVBL01000033.1 coordinate 63,737, forward strand.
ATTAGAGAGAGAAAGAAGAGAGAGGTTACCTACTTTGAAGAATTTTTCGGAGAAATGAAGTAGTGAGGAAATGAGAAGTATCGAAAGTTATATAGGCATATGGTGACGTTATTTGCCTCGGGAATCAGCAAAAACGCTTGCACCCCCCGATAAAGGTGATGACGTATCAGAATAACGAAAACCCCGAGCCAAGTTAGTGTGACACAGCAAACCCAAACTGGATCCCTCCAAACTGATAAAAATACAAGTACGGCAATACCACTTAATGAAAGTTCGGGATCATCCACAAGTGACGGTTCGGGGTCATTACCAAAGAAATGGTTCAGGATTATCCGCAAGTCACGCTTCGGGATCATCATCAAAAAGACAGTTCGGGATAACTAGGAGAATCGTTGATCTCAGACTCGACCACTTATAGCTTGGCAATAACATCATTGATACTGCCAAGCTGGGGGCTAACTGTTGCGGTTAGATTCCACCTCTTGAGAATCAACGATTGAAAAATGGCTAAGTATGAAAGAACATTGGCAACTGGATCCCTAAACGTGGCTCGGGTCCCCCTAACCATGACAAGATGAGTTGGTTCGGGTACCCCTAACTGCAACAGAGTGAGTTGGATCGGGTCCCCGTAACCATGAAAAAAGTGAGTTGGATCGGGTTCCCCTAACCATGAAAGGAGGGGTTGGTTCGGGTACCCCTAACTACGACAGAGTGAGTTGGATCGGGTCCCCCTAACCATGAAAAGAGTGAGTTGGTTCGGGTTCCCCCTAACTGCGACAGAGTGAGTTGGATCGAGTCCCCCTAACCATGAAAGGAGTGAGTTGGATAAGGTACCCCTAACCATGAAAAGAGGAGTTCGTTCGGGTGCCCCCTAACTGCGACAGACAGAGTTGGTTCGGGTACCTCTACCTGCGACTGTGAGTTGGTTCGGGTATCCCTAACCACGAAAGGAGGAGTTGGTTCGGGTGCCCCTAACCGCGGCAGCTTAAGTTGGTTTGGGTTCCCCCTAACCGCGATAGGATAAGTTTGTGCGAGAACCCTCGAACCATGGATGGTGAGTAGGGATATCGTGACCTCAAGGGAAGACAAGACGGATCGGGGTCGAAGACAAGATGGATCGGGGCCAGAGACAGAGACAACCATTGACACCCGAACCATGATACAAAGCAACCCCGAGCCGTGAACCATGGTGTCACCCGAGCCGTGAACCATGGTGTCACCCGAGCCGTGAACCATGGCGTCACCCGAGCCGTGAACTATGGCGTCACCCGAGCCGTGAATCATGGTGTCATCCGAGCCGTGAACCATGGTGTCACCCGAGCCGTGAACCATGGTGTCACCCGAGCCGTGAACCATGGTGTCACCCGTGCCGTTAACCATGGTGTCACCCGGGCCGTGAACCATGGTGACACCCAAACCGTGAACCATGGTGTCGCCCGAGCCGTGAACCACGGTGTCGCCCGAGCCGTGAACCACTGTGTCCCCGAGTCGTGAACCACTGTGTCGCTGTCCCCGAGTCGTGAACCACGGTGTCGCCCGAGCCGTGAACCATGGTGTTGCCCGAGCCGTGAACCATGGTGTCGCCCGAGCCGTGAACCATGGATCCGAGCCGTGAACCGAGGTGTCGCCCGAGCCGTAACCGTGGTGTCGCCCGAGCCGTAACCGTCGTGTCGCCCGAGCCGTAACCGTCGTGTCGCCCGAGCCGTAACCGTGGTGTCGCCCGAGCCGTGAACCGTGGTGTCATCCGAGCCGTGAACCATGGTATCACCCGAGCCGTGAACTATGGTGTCACCCGAGCCGTGGTTAATTGACAGGAAGTTGGGCCAAGCTGACGATCATACGGACCGTTACAATAAGCCCACGAATTCAAGCGCATACGACGAGGTTAAATCCCATAATGGTGGCCGGCTTCGCTAAAAAAAAATCCCGAGGAATCAGGAAATCTTCTTTATGAATTTAGACATTGATGTGGTTACAGTCTTCCACAGACCTTTGATTGAAATAAGAACAAAAGCAAGAATACATACATCCCTTTCGTCTTGCACCCATCCCTTTTCATTTTCTAGGGATTTATTTTCTTTTATAATTGTTATTTATTTTTATATTCTCCATTTCTTTCTCTCTCTCTCCCTCTCAAATTTTAATATTATTCATCTGGGTATGAAAGAATACCAGCATGACAGCAGCTCCACTCCTCATAGAGTAAGTTTCTTGTACTCTCTAATCTCTTCTTCCAACAAAAACGATAACACTAGCGACGACCACAACAACAATAATAGCAATTATGCTCCTGGTTACAACAATACTAACAACAACAACAATCATCAACATCATCAACACATGTTGTTCCCTCATATGAGCCCTCTTCTCCCTCAAACGACCGAGAATTGCTTCCAATCCGATCATGATCATCCCAACAACCCCTCTGTAAAATCCGAAGCGAGCTCCTCAAGGATCAATCACTACTCTATGCTGATGAGAGCCATTCACAATACTCAAGAAGCTAACAACAACAACGTTAACGATGTGGAAGCCATGAAGGCCAAGATCATCGCTCATCCCCACTACTCTACCCTCCTCCAAGCTTACTTGGACTTCCAAAAGGTTTCGTTTTATTCTTCTTATTTATAATATATACTTCTCTAGCCTCTAGCCTAGTATATATATTCATGCTTCATGGCTTATACAGATAGGAGCCCCACCCGAGGTTTTTGATAGAATTACAGCGGCGAGGCAAGATTTCGAGTCGCGGCAGCAGCGATCAACGTCTGCGTCGTCCAGAGACCCGGAATTGGATCAATTCATGGTTAACTAACTACCAAATTGAATTTAAGTGGTGTGTTCTTTATGTGTTTATGTTAATTCTTTTGTATGATAAATTAAATCAACAGGAAGCATACTGTGACATGTTAGTTAAATATCGTGAAGAGCTAACACGGCCCATTCAAGAAGCAATGGAGTTTATACGTCGTATTGAATCTCAGCTTAGCATGTTGTGTCAGGGCCCCATTCATATCCTCAACAATCCTGGTACATGTCATCAATCTCACATGTATATACATTCACATATGTTAGAGGTCCCAATGGAAACCAATCAATTGTTGATCAAGAACAATAGAAACAAACAAAACTCAATTTCTTTTGGGTAGTTATGACTACCTCTTTTTTAGGTTTTCATTGATTTATATAGAAGCAAAGTACATGAAACAAATAATAAAGAGTGGAAAGGTGACGATCATGTTCCTAAAAGCTAGGAATACATGATCTTATTTGTTAAACATAAATAACCTAATAAACATAAATAAACGAAGACTAAGTCTCACTTAAGAAACCGTTGAGTGCACTACTTTGACTCTCATCAATACTCCCGCCGTAAAAATGAACCTTGTCCTCAAGGTTCAAGTCGTGGCCTGTCTCGTCCCATGTATCTTCTTCCTCCGCTGAGTCTCGCCAATGAATCAATGTCTCATGAAGTTATGTTTGGCTGTGAGAAACGAGTCGGTAGTCGATCGCACGCTCCCGTTTTAGTCGCAAAACGTCTTTGTTTTGGAGAGGAGGAATTGCTCCGATGGTTGGAGTGTCTTTCGCTAGTTCCATTTTTGCTGTAAGCTTGTAGGGAGATTCGTCACGAGAAAGTTATTGCTCGTCGAATTTATCAACAATGGAAGTCTCGGATAGATGTCAAAGCTTTGAAAATAAATAACTTTTTTTTTTTTTTGGAAAGAAATAAGAAAGACGAACTTGAAAAGTTTTATATGATTGAAAATCAAAACTTTTTTTTTGTTTTTGTGTTTTTTTTTTTTTCAAATAAAGAATAACGAAAAAAACGATGAACCAAAATGGCTTAACTTGTGAGACAAGAAGAAAATAACTGAAATGAAGAGAGAGAAAGAGCGATATTTCTCTCTAGATATCAAATCCGCGATCTTCTTTTGACCGGTGGCCGGCGGCTCCGATAGCGCCGGCACCGGTTCCTTTTGCTTCGTCTATGCTTGCTTTGTACTTTGCTTCAGTTATCTTTTGTCTCCGCCTTGGTATCGGGTTTATGGGTTGAGGTTTCTGTCGGCAGAGGAGGTTTGGATTCGGCTCGGGACTGGTCCAGACTCGTGGAGGAGAAATCGCCGGATCCGATGGAGCATCGGTCTTCACTCGTTGGCGTCACCTTTGCCTCTGTCCTCCGCTTTCTTTCGTCTACGATCTGCTCTCCGGGTTTGTTCCCACTTCTCAGATCTGCTCGGCGAATGGGTTCTTTCGTCTATGGGCTTTGTAGATTTTATTTCTTGTTGCCGTCAGTTTGCATCTGATTTCGTATCCGGAGGTGGATAGCGTCGATACTTGGTTTATCGATTTTGCTTTCAGATGTGCCAGATTTGGGTTTCTTCATCTTTCTTTGCAGGTCTCTCTTTCTTTCCTTGGGGTTTGCTTTGGCTTCTCTTCGGATCCGTTCAGTTTTCGTGTCCAATCGGAGTTCGGTTTCTTCCGAAGTAGATATTGCTTCGCTCTTTGTTCCTACTAAGCAGACCGGTTCGGGGTCTCATCAGGTATTTTGGCTTCTATCGAGGCGTCTCCAAGTCTTTCGACATCGCCGTCTCTGGGATACTTTATATGGTACCTTCAAATGGTACGAAGTGTGCCATTGTTTTGCCGGAGTATGAAGCTAAGGTTTTAGAATTTAAGAGGTAAACTTTATTCGCTATAGGAGGTCGCTCCTTCCGATGTTTTGTCCGAGTTTGGCTCCTTCGGTTGGTATTTGTCCAAGGCTCTCAAGGATGTTAAAGTGGCGTGTAAAATTTGGTGTTTGCGACTGGTTTCGGGTTCATTTATCTGTGTGTTTGTAATAAGTTTTCCCGATAATAGGGGTTGGTCTCTGGGGAATTTGTGTTTCGATGGCTTGGTTACTCGTAAAAATTTCGAGTTTTGGTTGCCCGTATAACTCTTGGGTTCTGTATATGGCTTATTGGAGCTGTATCCTTTGATATTTAATAAATAAAAATCTTCTAGTGAAAAAAAAAAAATGGCTTAACTTAAAAAAAATGAAAGAAATTTGTTGTTTTGTTTTTGTTTTTGTAAGGAAGGCGAAAAACAAAACACAGATTTGATAGATCTCGATGACCGTTGGTTCCGAAAAATATCGATAACAAGGAAGATGCAAAAATATGATGCTTTTGATACCACAAAGTGGTCCGGATCAAAAGCAAATCCTGCTCTGATACCAAATGTTAGAGGTCCCAATAGAAACCAATCAATTGTTGATCAAGAACAATAGAAACAAACAAAACTCAATTTCTTTTGGGTAGTTATGACTACTTCTTTTTTAGGTTTTCATTGATTTATATAGAAGCAAAGTACATGAAACAAATAATAAAGAGTGGAAAGGTGACGATCATGTTCCTAAAAGCTAGGAATACATGATCTTATTTGTTAAACATAAATAACCTAATAAACATAAATAAACGAAGACTAAGTCTCACTTAAGAAACCGTTGAGTGCACTACTTTGACTCTCATCAACATACATAAACCGGTATAAGCAGCAGTTTAGATGCTAAGAATTTCCCATTTGCCCCGGTTTTCTTTTAGACAACCATGTTAGCCGGAAAGCCATATAGGCGGCCGATTAGACGGTTTAGGCGATCTAAACGGCACATGAAGCGTTCTAGGCGGTGAATCAAACGGTTTACCTATGTTTGGTGTTCTAACTTTGTGCAACCTATGTTCTAACACAAGTCAAAAAAAAATTAACGATAAATATATCGATTATTAATGTTATATTTTAATTTTGAGTATAAATAAACAACTTGATAAAATGTGACATAATTATTATTTTTTGGAATAAATAAAAATTGGTTTAGAGAAATTTGAGATAGTAATGTTTTTATACTAATATATTGATAAATATAAATGACATGTCATAGACAATATATTGGAAGAATATATAAACATTAGTTAATCCTTTTATTATTAATTTTTTCAACGATTAGCTATTATGTATATATTCATTTATCTTCTATTATATATAGAATTGCTTAAACCGGTAGATGTTGGGTCACCGTTCGATTACTATCTATTGTTTTTTGAACATTCATTACAACAAAAACGATGATGGTGTTGTTCGAGTTGTGCGCAGGAGTCAGAGAAAGTGGCATTGGCGGAATCAACTGGGTTAGATCAGAAACAAATCAACAATTGGTTCATAAACCAAAGAAAGCGTCATTGGAAACCGTCTGAAGACATGCAGTTCATGGTGATAGATGGTCTGCAGAACCCGCACCACACAGCTCTATTCATGGATGGACATTACATGGGTGATGGACCTTATCATCTCGGCCCATAAGTGATCGCAGAGTTCCAAAACCCTTTGTTTTACAATTCATGATTTGAACTTCTTACATCAGCTTGCTACCTAAAGCTTTATTTGTTTACCATTCCGTAATGTTTTATATAGTTTGGGAGAGAGGGATGGGGTGGTTGAAACTTTCTAGTAAGAGAGATCCATCATTTTAATTTCTCTTATTTTTTCTATTTTCTTTTTCTGGTGTATTATTTTAAATATGTAAGTGTTACAAAGAATGTGTCGAAAGAAAATACTTTCTGAAAGACTAATCAGACATAATATCTCGAGCGTCCAAGAAAATTGACATGCTACGCTTACGAAACCCATCTTCCCAAAAGAAGTTCACTGTAAAAAATCATACATGAGCAAAACTTACCACCGAATGAATGGAAATTTTTAGAATTTCTGATGATTAAGCTCTAATTCTCATTGAGATATCTATTAAAGTATTCATCAATTATGAAGCAAAAGGCTACATCTCTTCCTCAAAGGGTCTCATACAAAAAATCTTCTTTCCCCCTCACCATGTTACCCTTTAAACGAAAGCGTCAATCTCTCTGTTAAGGGTGCAGATAACGAAGAAAAGTATGATCACTGGTGATATAATCTTGCAATCGATTAACTAAGGTCTCTGGAAGACTATAACCACGTCACCCGAGCCGTGAACCATAGTGTCACTCGAGCCGTGAACCATGGTGTCACCCGAGCCGTGAACCATGGTGTCACCCGAGCCGTGAACCATGGTGTCACCCGAGCCGTGAACCAGGGTGTCACCCGAGCCGTGAACCATGGTGTTGCCCGAGCCGTGAACCAGGGTGTCACCCGAGCCGTGAACCATGGTGTCGCCCGAGCCGTGAACCGCGGTGTCGCCCGAGCCGTGAAACATGGTGTCGCCCGAGCCGTGAACCATGGTGTCACCCGAGCCGTGAACCATGGTGTCGTCCGAGCCGTGAACCATGGTGTCGCCCGAGCCGTGAACCTTGGTGTCGCCCGAGCCGTGAACCATGGTGTCGCCCGAGCCGTGAACCATGGTGCCGCCCGAGCCGTGAACCATGGTGTCACCCGAGCCGTGAACCATGGTGTCACCCGAGCCGTAACCATGGTGTCACCCGAGCCGTGAACCATGGTATCACCCGAGCCGTGAACCATGGTGTCACCCGAGCCGTGGTTCAATGACAGGAAGTTGGGACAAGCTGACGATCATACGGGCCGTTACAATAAGCCCACGAATTCAAGCGCATACGACGAGGTTAAAGCCCATAATAGCGGCCGGCTTCGCTCAAAGGAAATCCCGAGGAATCAGGAAATCTTCCTTATCTTTTTAGACATTGACTTAGCCGACTCTGGCTTGTATATATACTAATGTATGCCCTCAGAAAAAGGGGATCCGCAATTTGACATAGCAAAACTCTGTACTTTTACTCTCATACAAAAAGCTTTCTAAGCAGCTTAATAAAACATAATCTTTGGATCTATGTTCGTGTTTTCGTGGTTTTTACTCAGAAATTTTATCCGTCTTAAACAAAACCCTTGACAAATTCTATTGGTGTTGATTTACACTCCCACAATCTGGCGCTAGAAGGAGGGGAGCAAGAAATTTTCTTACACCAAAAAGCCATCGCAAAAACGATCTGAAGATGATGACTAACGACGGAGATGATAATGCTGTTAACACTAGAAACACCGGCGTGGAGGATCAGATGAACCAATCCAAGGACGCTGGGGAGACTTCGACAACGCTCACGGAGATGAAAGCTATGCTGGAGACATTGCTCAAGAAGGCGGAGGAGCAAGATAAGCTGAACAGCACGATGACGGATGAGCTGAAGGCCCTGGCAACGGCGAGTCGAACCCGAGGCGTGGATTTATCAACCCCGCTCAACCCGCCAAGAACCCGTGGAAGATTACCACCACTCCATCAAATCTCAACAAACCTAGCTTCCGGAATGCAAGGAGCAAGCGACACACCGACCAAAGAGGAACTCACCCCAATCATCAATCAGGAGGAGGAGAACCGAGTGGAGCGTAACATGGAGAGCCATGATGATCCCGAACCCCTAACAGCCGCCCAGATCTGAACTGAAAGATGCGAGGCCATCCTGGAAAGAGATCAAGAGCTAACCGAGGAGGAGGGGAACATACTATGGGCCGAGTAAGCACGGGTCAACGAAGAGCGCAAAGCAGGAGTCCGAGCCCAGAAAGAAGAGATGGCTATCATGCGAGCAGATATGGACCGAGCCGCTGCCGACATAAAAGCCGTCCGATCCATGATGCACAAAGCAACTAGCAAGGTGCCGGAGATAGATCGCGTACTAGAAGAAGCACAGAACACCCCGTTCATAGCACGGATTACTAGCACAAGAACTCCAGACCCTGGAAAGATGAAAGTCCTGATCTACGAAGGAAAGACCGATCCAATAGAGCATCTAACGGCTTTTGCTATAGCCATGGGACGCTCTAACTTCAAAGAAAACGAAAGAGACGCCGGACAGTGCCTTCTCTTCATGGAGTATCTCAAAGGACCAGCGCTCCAGTGGTTTTCCAGGCTCGAGCGGAACTCCATCAACAGCTACAACTAACTATTTGCGGCATTCTTGAAGCATTACTCCATATTCATGGATCCCGGAACATCCGACGCCGATCTGTGGACTCTGGCTCAAGGGCAGAATAAAACACTCCGGAGCTTCATCGGAAGATTCAAAGCCATCTTGTCCAAAGTGGAAGGCCTGAGCGACAAAGCAGCCTTATTGGCCCTGAAGCGAGCACTCTGGTTGAATCCGATTTTCGCAAGGAAATTGCGCTGAACGCCCCCAAAACGATACAAGATGCAATGCATCGAGCCGCAGACTTCATCACCGAAGAAGATGAGATGAAGATCCTAACCGAGAAGTATGGGAAGGCAAAGGCAGTAAACCACTCCCCCAAGTATCAACCCCTTCTAATACAAAGAGGAATAGTCAAAGTTCCGACTATGTGCAGCATGAGGGTGGTTTTCGAGGAGCCCATAACTATCAAATCGATGCCCTCGACTATGGTCGAGGAAGAGGCCGAGGCCGCGGAAGAAATTCATGGAGCACTTGGATCAAAAGCGATAGTTCTTACGATGAAACAGCCTATTGCGAGTATCATCACATCTATGGGCATTCCACTGCCAACTGTCGACTCCTAGGTTTGAAACTTATTGAAAAATTAGCAGCCGGCAAACTTGGAGGGAACATCAGCCTTAAGGATTTCGAGATGGATGTGAACGCACATAGACCCGACCAGACAAAGGAAGACCATCCCAAGCGCGATAGAAGGGATGACGAACCGCCGCCCTCCGGATCAAAAAGAAGGATAAGCATGATAATGGGAGGATCTCACTATTGTTCGGATACCGTCTCGTCACTCAAAGCATTCCAGCAAAGGGCAGACATCAGCATCAACTGGTAGACCATCAAAGTTTCCAAATGATGTGATATCATTCGAGAAAAGGGAGACGATCGGAATCGACAGACCACATGATGATCATCTCGTGATCAAGTTGATTATCAACGACTACGATGTAGCATGCGTATTGGTAGACATCGGGAGCACTGGGGACGTAATAATCCTCGAGACTCTCAGAAGAATGGACGTGGACCTGTCCGAAGTGATATCTACCCCCAAACCATTGACTAGATTCTCTGGAGAAATCACCATGACTACCGGGACAATCAAACTGCCTGTCCAAGCTGGCGAGGTGGCAAAAATCATCGAATTCTCCGTAGCTGATCACCCAGCGATCTACAACGTCATCATGGGGACCCCCTGGTTAAATTCCATGCGCGCAGCCGTTTCAACCTACCATCTCTGCCTCAAGTTCCCTACACCAAACGGAGTGAAAACAATACGAGGAAACCAAAAAGAGTCTCGTGTCTGCTTCCTCGCCGCACACAAGCTCAGAAACCCTGTGACCGATCCGACGGCAAGTTCAAAGCGCAAAAAGATAAAGACCGACATAGAACCGGTGAAAGAGCTTTCCAAACTGTTATAGCAATTACAGATTGCGGAGGATCGCGAAGAGAAGTGTCTAAACTAATTTGCGACCTCGTCATATCAGTTTGGATCGACAATAAACATCCAGAGCGATGCGTGGAAATCGGAGCAATGTTAAATGAAAGGATCAGAGAAGAAATCGTTGCATTCTTGAGGAAAAATATCAACATTTTCGCATGGGAAGCAGAAGACATGCCTGGCATCGATATCAGTTTGTGCCACTGCTTGGCCGAAGACATGCCACTGCTTGGCCGAAGTGGCCTGCTTGGCCGAAGTGGACAGCTTGGCCGAAGTGGACAGCTTGGCCGAAGTGGCCTGCTTGGCCGAAGTGGCCTGCTTGGCCGAAGTGGACAGCTTGGCCGAAGTGGACAGCTTGGCCGAAGTGGACAGCTTGGCCGAAGTGGCCTGCTTGGCCGAAGTGGCCTGCTTGGCCGAAGTGGGCAGCTTGGCCGAAGTGGACAGCTTGGCCGAAGTGGACCGCTTGGCCGAAGTGGACAGCTTGGCCGAAGTGGACAGCTTGGCCGAAGTGGACCGCTTGGCCGAAGTGGACAGCTTGGCCGAAGTGGCTCGTCTTTGTGTGCCGATGTGGCCATGTTTCCGTGTGCCGAAGTGGCTCGGCTTGGTGTGCCGATGTGGCCATGTCTCCGTGTACCGAAATGGCTCGTCTTTGTGTGCCGATGTGGCCATGTCTCCGTGTGCCGAAGTGATCTTGCCGATGTGAGCTCCCGTGCTGATGTGGGCTTGCCGATGTGAGCTCGCCGAAGTGGAGCTCTCCCTGCCGAAGTGGGCTTACCGAAGTGGAGCTCTCCCTGCCGAAGTGGGCTTGCCGATGTGAGCTCCCGTGCCGATGTGGGCTTGCCGAAGTGGAGCTCTCCCTGCCGAAGTGGGCTTGCCGAAGTCTCCTCATTCGTTGCCGAAGTGGAGCTTGCCGAAGTCTCCTTCGTTGCCGAAGCCTCCAGTGCTTGCCTAAGTCTCCAAGCTTGCCGAAGTCTCCAAGCTTGCCGAAGTCTCCGTGTTTGCCTAAGTCTCCAAGCTTGCCGAAGTCTCCGTGTTTGCCTAAGCGGAGACAAGGCTTGCCTAAGTGGAGGCAAGGCTTGCCCAAGGCTTGCCTAAGCGGAGGCAAGGCTTGCCTAAGCGGAGGCAAGGCTTGCCTATGTCTCTCCTCTCCTTGCCGAAGTAGAGAGGAAGCTTGCCGATGTGGCTTGTCGCCGAAGTCTACAGTGCTTGCCTAAGTCTCCAAGCTTGCCGAAGTCTCCAAGCTTGCCAGAGTCTCCGTGTTTGCCTAAGTGGGGACAAGGCTTGCCTAAGTGGAGACAAGGCTTGCCTAAGTGAAGACCAAGCCTTGCCGAAGTCTCCATGCCGAAGGGAAGCTTCCTCGGCCGAAAATGGAGCTGCTTTGGCCAGAACGGCCTCTCTTGTGCTTAAGTGGACTCGTACGGAAACGACTTAGGCACAATTTCGGCCTTGTCCGATTCTTCGTATTTCTATACTTGGCCGCTTTCCCATTGATCACAGCTGGGTGGATTTTGAACCCAACAGTTATTATTGGCCAACGATGATCAAAGATTGCGAGGTGTTTTCAGCCAAATGCGAGAAATGTCAACCCCATGCGCCAATGATTCACCAACCAACGGAAGTGCTCTCATCAATCTCATCACCATATCCGTTCATGCGATGGTCCATGGACATTGTTGGTCTGCTGCATCCCTCAAAACAAAAGCGATTCCTTTTGGTTTTGACAGACTATTTCTCAAAATGGGTCGAAGCCGACTCATACGCCAACATTAAAGATGCACAAGTGGAAGCCTTTGTCTGGAAGAACATCATATGTCGACATGGAGTGCCATACGAGATTGTGACGGATAATGGCTCGCAGTTCATCTCAAATTATTTTGAAGGTTTCTGCGAGAAATGAAAAATAAGACTCAGCAAGTCTACTCCAAGATACCCACAAGGGAATGGACAGGCGGAAGCAATCAACAAAACAATCCTCGATGGCCTGAAGAAGCGTTTCGATGAGAAAAAGAGACGTTGGGCTGAAGAATTGAAAGGAGTACTCTGGTCTCACCGCACCACCCCAAGACGAGCAACGAGAGAAACCCCATTCGCCCTCGTATACGGAATGAATTGTGTCATCCCACCGGAGATACATTTCCCAGGAATTTTCCGCAGACTACTACCAGAGCAAGAAGGACTCAATCACCTATTGATGCTCGATGAGTTGGACTTAGTCAATGAAAGACGGGATCAAGCCTTAATCAGGATCCAGAACTATCAGAACGTAGCATCCAAATACTACAATTCCAATGTTCAAAAACGCAGATTCTACAAAGGAGATTTGGTTTTGCGAAAGGTTTTCCAAAACACCGTGGAAACAAACGCCAGAAAGCTGGGAACAAACTGGGATGGACCTTACAGGATCACAGAAGTAGTCAAACCCAGCGTTTACAAACTTGCCAGCATGGCGGATGTTCCAGTACCGAGATCATGGAATGCAATGCATCTCAAAAAGTACTATCACTAAGCTACTTTACATGAACTACGAGGCGACTTGATCCCTGCAAAGGGTACGTAGGCAGCTCGTCTTCGGATGGGTTCAGTTGCCCCCCTCCTTTCAAAAGGAGGGGGGGGGGGAGTGGGTACGTATACATATTTTCGTATACTCCCATCTTTGTAATCGACTCTACGATCTATCAAAGCAAAGCTTTTAACAGTAAGTTTTACTTCACATCCTCCAAGGATCACTAAGTCTTAACAAAACAGACATATTCAAACAAACCGAACTACAACGGGCATCTCGCCACATCTTCATTACTGCTGGCCACAGTAGTGAACTTTTCCATCCATCTCGGATATAAACTATCACATCCGTCTCAAGATTAAAAGCGCGCTATACAAATGCTTGTTCATTATCGGAGCGGGGATGTCGCGGTAACACATCCGTAAACCGAAATGTTCAAACTAAACTATGCAAATAGATGTTCTTTATCAGAGCAGATAAATTTATGGTAACCTATCTGTAAACCGAAATGATTATCCCGAGACTGATCATCTCATAACCACGCAAAGCAACCCCTTGTATCCATTCGTCAGAACAACTACTTCTCAACAAAGACAACGCAAGCAAAGCATTTGCGAATTTATCGCATGAAAACAATGCACTTAGAAGTTTGTCAAACAAAAGACATATATATTCATAAAATGCGAGGGTTAGCTAATCAACAACCAAGCAATAACAATAGTTCTTATGAAGACTACAACTTGGATAAAGCCGTCCAGGCATTAAACAGAAAAGGAAAAGAGTTTTAAACTAAACAAAGAAAAGAGGATCATAATCCTCCATTATCTCCGGGATCGTGACCACCCTCTGCTCTGGCTCTGCCGGTTGCTCAGCTATATCACCACCTCCCGGTGCTTTGTCTTCCTCGAACACCACCTCAGCAAACTCTATGACAGTTTCCTTTAGAGCGGCCTCACTGGCTTTCTCAGAAGGTGGTTCGGGGATTGCTTCCTCAGCAATCTCCTTTGAACTAAGCTCAGCTAAACCGGGCGTTCCCTTGTTAGAGCCAAAAAAATCCTGGATCCCAACACTTGCAACGGCAGTCTCCATGGGCTCGCCATCATTGAGCTCATTTAGTATATCAGAATGGGAGACAGCCTCAAAATACCTCTCATTTCTGCCACAAGCTGAGCAAACACCTCATGAGCTCCCCTCAAGTCCTCCTTCTGCTCAGCTAGACTCTTCGCCTCAGCTTCGAGAGATAGCGGTTTGTCACCTTGAAGCAACCCGATGAATTGAAGATTGCCTTCAATCTGAGCAAGCTCAAGCATGTTTTCCTTTGGCTCACCGTCAATCTGGGCAAGGAGCTTTTCGGCTCGGGAAACTTTGCCTTCAAGCATCAACAGCGTCTCACGCTTGGCCTCTAGAACAGCTTGCTCGACCTTACTCTCATGAAGATCGTTCGCTGCCTCTAGCTGCCTCGTCAAGCTGGTTATCTGAGCATCCCGTCTCACTTTGCCAGATTCCAGCCGCATGATCCGTTCATCGGCTTCCTTAATGTTCTTCTTGCGCCCTTCTGCGTCAGCCTCAAGATCTTTTATCCTTTTGGCAGCTCTCTCTCTCGCTCAGTGGCATGGTTTACCTCGACTTCTTTGAGCTTCCCATCCAGCTCAATGGTTTTCCGCCTAGCATCTTCGATCATCTCCCAGTCCTTAGGGGCGTCAGATTCGTACCCAATGACCATCCTATTAAGATGGGAGATGAACTACGAAACAACCAAAATACCGTTGTTACACAAGCTTAAATGGTTCGGATTGCAAGAACGAAAGAAATAACATTACATATACCTTGACGCCCCGAAGAGACATCTTGCTGTAGGCCTTGTCCCTAAGCAGGGTGTCAGATGGCGGAAAACGATCAGCTGGACAGGTGATCTTCGAGAAGATAGCCGTAGACGCTGAGGCATCATTGTAAGCCCCTTCAGCATTTAGGGGAATGGTGGAAAGAGGAATTGCTTCGGGGATAGCTTGAGTCACTTCAGCACGTCGTAGTCGCTTTGACGCCCCCTCGTCCTTGTCATTTACTGATGACGGTCGTTTTCTGCTTGGGGCTTTCTTCTCCTTGGCCTTTCCTTTGCCTTTGTCCTTGTGCGGCAAAATTTGAGAATCAGCTGAACGAAGCCCCAGGATGACTCCTCCAAGAGCCAAAGAGGAAGAAGTCGGTTCGGGAAGATTATCAGCATGAGTTGGTTCGGGGACAATGGCAGTGGCGAGTTGAGGGTTCGGGGGACGAGATTGACTTAACGCCTGGTGTCTCTTGAAGAATGATCCCTGAAAGTAGGTCTTCCCATGGTGTCTCTTGAAGAATGAGAAGGAGATGACTGCTCAACTGATTGTCCTTCGGAAAGGGCTCAGGCTCTATCCACTCGCCGAAGATTGAAATCTCTGGACCAATTACACTTGCGAGCTGAAAGCGCTTCGTGCACCTCAGACAGATCGGGAGGAAATGAAAGGCGGAGATGACGCACTACAAAACAACAATATTTAAGCAAGGTCAGAAAAACCTAAAAAGGAAAATTGCTAAATAATAGAAACCCGAGCCGTGGCCCAAGTCTAGCAATTTCTCCCCAGCCTGACTTGATAAATTGAAAACACTTCGGACCCACCGATGCTTCGGTAATAGGGACAAAAAAGATATAGGGTTCCCAATTGTTATCTTTGGTCGGGAAACCTCTTATAATATTTCTCCTGGCTTTACCCGACACATAATACTTCAACTCTCTCTTGTTATGACGTCTGAATTCGAGAAAGTGCATCAGGTGTTCGACGCCAATTTCCACATCGCATTCATAACTCCTGCTTAGAATGCCAACCATATGCCTGATTCCCCTAGCGTTGATTTGGAAAATGGCCAAGTTATACTTCCAAAGAAATCATAGAATAACTTCAAGGATCGGGAACCACAACAGGCAGCGGTAGAAGAAGCTTTCGTAGAGAGTAAAATGATGAGGGGGAGGATTATTGGCTCGTTCTGATGGTGAGGGAAGAACAAGCTCGACTTCCTCTGAAATGCCAAATCTATCCCTAAGAGCCATTAATGATTCCAAGGTTGAGAGGGTTGAACCGGGTGGATTGGGTCGCCTCTTGGTTTTCCTCTTCTTTGGAGCTTGACGGTTAGGACCCATCAAACGCTCTAGTTCCTATATAGCCACGGCTGGATCAAAGAACCAATCTTCTGGTTTAACTTTTGGCAGATCGGGATCCATTACATCAGTAAAAGGGTTCATCGCTTCATCGAAAGGAGAGTCGTAAAGGTGAGGCACTTCGAATTTTGAAGCATCCCCGGAATTGCTGCCAGCTCTCGAGGATTCAGAAAGCACCATTTTTCTGCCAAGAAAGGAAGGTCCTACCCCCAAACCGTCTGAATCATCCAAGTCTGCTGAAACATTCGCATCAAAAAATCTGCTCGGCTACAGCTTTGAGCAAGGAATGGATCGGGGGATAATGATGGTTCGGGAAATGAAGATTGGTTTGGACTGACGAACAATCTGGCATACAGATCAGGTGACGCAGATGCCGATAACCGAGACATCACTTGGGAACAGATCGGGATCCTTGGAAGACAGAAATAGATTGGGATCTCCAGAAGCTCAGAAGAAAGGATCTAAGTTCTCTAAGATTCAGAAAACAGATCGGGACTGCCAACAGTTTATCAAAACAGATCAAAGCCTTCAGAAGAATCGAAGAACAGGTTAAGATCTTCTAAATAAATTAAGTCAGATCCAAATTTTCAAGCAAACTGTCGGAAAACTAAAAAAACAGCGGCGGCGCTAATTGAAGATGGATCGGGAAATTCAAACGGCTCGGCGGCGAAGAAGGAACAACGGAGTTTCGATTTTTACAAGAACGTCTAAACGCTTGGATCGTAACATCACAAATATAACGCTTGGATGTTAAGTAAAATATGCAAACTAATTTAACAAAATCCGCATTCATAGATCATCTTTTATTGAACGAATATCATCGTCAAAACGAGGAAAAAATGATAAGTTCTAAACAAGAATCATGTCAAGAATGGATAAAGTCCTCCATGCACTTGATCAAACCAAAACAAAAACACATAAAAAGTTGCGAGTTGAACTTCCAAAAGAAACTAGGAAACTCTCTTCTCGGTTTCTTTCTTCTCGAATTCCTTTCCTTGGACCGGATCGGCAGTTTGCGCAGCGGGATTACGAATCTCGTCGGTGATAGGCTCGGTGGTCTCTTGGTTTCGCGGAGAAGACCTCCCAACTTCACCATCTTTAAGCTCTTCGATGGTCTTCTCAACAGGGGGATCGACAGTCTTCTTCGCGGAGGGAACGGCAACCTTCCCAGAGGAGGAATCGGGAGCATCCTTTGTCGATGCTTCACTATCGCTCGACTCTGTTGATGTCCGATTGCTGGACGTCTTCTTAGAACTCAACTTGGACACACCAGGAGTTCCCCTGTTATAACCCGATAAATCACGAATGCCGACACTTCCCGTGGCCATCTCAATTGGCTCGCTATTGTTGAGCTCCTTAAGAATATTGGTGGCTACCGGACGAACTCTTAGATCCTCTTTCAGATCAGCAACGAGCTTGGAAAATGCCTCGTAAGCACCTTCAGGTCCCTCCTTTTGCTCCATAAGCTGCCCGATCATCTTATCGATTTTTCCGTAAGCACGATGGACCTTGTCTTGAAATTTGGTCACAACATCTTATTTCGCCTCCAGAACAGCTTGCTCCACTTTAGCAGTTTGAAGCTCATTCATCGCGTCAAGTTGCCTCGTCAGACTAGCAATATGGGCCTCCTCTTTCACTATACCTGACTCCAGTTGCATAATCCGGTGATCCGACTCGCTGTGATGCTTCTTGCTCAATTCCACTTCAGCATCGAGATCTTTGATTCGCCTGATGGTTCGGTCTCGTTCAGAATTAACCATCTTAAGCTTCTCGTCGGACTCGACAGTCAGTTTTCGAGTGTCTTCTATGCGCTTCCTATCCTTCCGAACATCTGCGTTATAGCTAAGGATCGTCCTATTAAGATGGGCAATAAACTGCAAAAAACAGGTCTCGATTATAATTGAAAACAAACAAACAAAGCCGTGTAGGCAATCAAGAAAAGGGATCGGCGCGAGGATACCTTCATACCCCGAAGCGCCATTTTGGTATAGGGCTTATCTTTGATCAGGGTATCCGGAGGAGGAAAATAATCACCAGGATAAGTAATCTTGGAGAGAAAAGAGCCCGACACAGACGCATCATTGTATAGCCCTCCGGTTACGGCGAATGGAACGAAAGCCGAGGTTAAGGGAGGTGGATCGGGGTTGTTCAAAGTAGGAACAACAAGTCGCTATTTCTTCGAAGCTGTCTCATCGGCATGACCTTCCTCTTATAAGCCTTTGGTAATAACCTCTTTCGATTCGAAGCTTTGGCCTTATCCTTGTCTTTCCCCTTGTGTTGGGTAAAAGATGATCCATCGGGTCGAGAGACAGCCAAGACCACTCCCTTCGAAGCACGAGGTATTGGTTCGAGAAGACTTCCTAAGGAAGGATTTAGATCGGCGGTGGTCTGGTCCTTAGCTTGAACCTGCGAAGCTATGGCGGATCGGGAAGCCACCTCAGAGTCTTTTGCCGCAGCCCTGGATTCGGCATCTTTCTTGTCTCGGAAGGTGGACCTCGGCGCCATGGTTTCATAGTCTTCTGATGAGCTAGAGGAAAAGGAAGCCTCGGGAAAATAACCGTCAAAAATGGCTCGAGCTCTTTCTACTCTTGATAGAGATAAATCCCTTTGCCAATTACACTTCCGAGCTGTGAGTGGTTTTTGAACCTCAGACAAATCGGCTGGAATCGAGAGAACAAGTTGGCGAGCTGCAAAACAAACAAGAGAAGACAAAATAAAAAATTTGTAAAAAATACTAAGTAAAAAACTTACAACAACACCGAGCCATAGCCCCATATTAAGCTACAAATCGGCTACCAAGTGTTCCCCATTCGGTCTTTACGAAAGTAGCACATTTTGCTTCCACAGATACGTCAGAGATCGGTACGAAGAAGAACTTATCCCTCCAAAAGTGATATTTTCTTGGAAATTCGCTGATGATTTTCCTTTTAGCCTTATTTGCTATGTTATACATCACAACGCGCTTCGCTTTGCTGCAGCGAATCTCGAGAAGACATAACATATGTCTAACTCCGACCTCCGCATCGCATTCCAAACTTCGAATTAGGATGCCCGATTAAATGACGAATCCCGCGAGGATTGGCTTAAGGAATGGCAAGTTTGAGTTTCCACAAGTAGGGAATGATCACCCCAGGAATCGGGAGCCAGAGGAAGCAGTGATAGAAAAAGGTCTCGTATAAGGTGAAGTGTCCAGGAGGAGGATGATCGGCTCGCTCCTCTTTCGTTGGAACAATTAATTCAACATCTTCAGATATCAAAAATCACGCCTGAAGCGTCTCTAATGTCTCTTCGGTTGACAAGGTCGAGCCTGGGGGATCGGGTCATACCCTCTTAGTCCTTTTTCTAGGAGCTTTCTTTGACAGACCGACACCAGCCATCGCCTCTAATCGGCATTTTGCTGCGACAAGATAACAATTCCAATCCTCTTCTTCAACTTTTACGTCTTCAATAGGGTTTACCGTTTTGTCAAACGGCTCATCGATCAACAAAGGGATGTCGATTTCGAGTTGATTTGCAGTGCTGCTTCCTGCTTCATCGGAGTCAGCTAAATAAATAATTTTTCTACCAAAGCAAGAAAGGCCATTCGCCGAGCTAAATGAATCAACCAAATCTTCGTGACTCGATGCGCCTATCCCTTTGGCTTGGGAAGCAAACTGAGAACCCGATGGATTGGCACGAGTGGCGGATCGATTTGAACTCGTACAAATCGACCCTCGCTCAGAAGTCGAGGAACGGATATGCTCGCTAGAAGAAGATGGTTCGGCATCACAAAGGAAGACTCCAGAGGACTATCAAACAACATAACTCGGTCGAATCGGTACCTCCAAGGATTAAACGAGAAGATTGATCGAATCTCAAAGCAAGAGCAAAATCTTCAAGGGATTCGTCAGCGAATTCAAAGGAGTTTGAAGATGGACTGGATTCCTCAAGAATGATCGCCGAAAAATTCAAAGACAGTGGCAGATCTACTTGAAGACGGATCAGAAAGACCGAGGCTTCGGCAGTGGCAATGAGAATGAAGCAAGAAACTCTAAAACCTTAGGCAATAAATAGAGAGAAAAAGAGGAGAGAGAAGAGAGCTACCTGTTTTGGAAATTTTTGGAGAATGAAGTTATGAGAGAAAAATGGAAGGGGTTTGGTATATATAGGCATTTACTGCAGATGGTGACATAATCAAGCCATGGGAATCAGCAAAAACCGCTTGCACTTCCAAAAGAAAGGTTAATTTTTTACTACGTGTGGATACTTACAAGCCGAATCCTTGTATCGAGAAATGCCAATCCATTGGAATGTTGCGGCACGAATCAATACGACATCATTAAAATGGATCGGCGCAAAACAATTAGCATTACGGATCGGCACAATCGAAGTCACGAGTCGGCACCGCCGGTTCCACGGATCAGCGTAACCACCACGCAACGGATCGGCGTCGACAAGTCCATATACGCAGAATTAATAATTTTAGAGTCCTAGTGAAAGAACGGATCGGCGTCCATCGAGGAAGCAGCTCGGCATCATCATCATGGGTCGGCATCATCACCATCACGGACCGACATCATCGGAAGCATAAATCGATTCGGCGGTACGATAACGCAATTTAGAGTGTTGATCTTAATTTTGACTCTCTTTACCTCGTCACTATCATCACTGGTACTGCCGAGCTGGGGGCTAACTGTTGCGGTCGGATTTCACCCCAGCAAGATCAACATTCTAAAAAAAATTGACCAAGTATGAGAACGAACCGAACTGGGACATACGAAAAAAATCAATACCGAACCAGGTGAAACAGATTGAAGCCAGTCCGTTTGATTGAATGCTGGGCCGATCCATGGGCTTCAACGCTAGGCCGTTCCATGGGCCATTGACAGGCCGATCCACGGGCCTTTGGAATTAAGGTCCATTCGCTTAAATGGGCTCTGATCTAAGTCAAAACTACGCCGATGCAGGCCCAAGACGAAGGCCTACGAGGCCAAACCGACTTAGAGAAATCTAAGGAAAAAGGCAATCCGCGAAGGAATATGAAGTTTTCTTTATCATTTTGGGGATAGCCCTAACCAACCTAGACTTGTATATATACTCATGTATGTCCTCTGAAAAGGTGATCCGCAATTTTACTTAGTAAAAACTCTGTACTTTTGCTCTCATACGAAAACTTTCAAAACAGCAATCAAAACTATCTATTGATCTTTGTGTTGTTGTTTTAACCTAGAAATTTCAGTTCTCTTATCAAACCCTTGACAAATTCAATTGTGCTAGTTTCGACTCCCACACTATCCAAGTTAAATTTTTAGCTTGCAGTTTGCGATCTCAAACGACCCGCTATCTAAGTCGAGTTTCATCTCGTACCTTGCGGTCTTTAACGACCCGCTATCTAAGTCAAGTTTTAACTCATACTTTGCGGTCTTTAATGACTTGCTATCTAAGTTGAGTTTTAACTCGTACTTTGCGGTCTTTAACGACCTGCTATCTAAGTCGAGTCTTAACTTGTACTTTGCTGCCTTTAATGACCTGCTATCTAAGTTAAGTTTCACCTTGCACCTTGCACTTTTTAATGACTTGCTATCTAAGTCGAGTTTCACCTCGACCTTGCGGTCTTTAACGACTCGCTATCTAAGTCGAGTTTCACCTCGACCTTGCGGTCTTTAACGACTCGCTATCTAAGTTGAGTTTCAACTCGTACCTTAAGACTTTAACGACCCGCTATCTAAGTCGAGTTTTAACTCATATTTTGCGGTCTTTAACTACCTGCTATCTAAGTTGAGTTTCACCTCGACCTTGCGGTCTTTAACAACCTGCTACCTAAGTCGAATTTCACCTCGCACTTTGCGGTCTCAAAAGACCCACTATCAAAGATAAGTTTTCAGCTTGCATTTTATGGTCTTCTATGTAAGTCAAGTTTGACCTTGCACTTTGCGGTCTTAAAATACCCTCTATCTAAGTCGAGTTTCACTCGAACTTTGTTGTTTAAATTACCATCACTTGAGCCAAGCTTTACCTCGTACCTCATAACCTTAGAAGATCCTAAGGTAAATTTGAGTATACCTCGCACGTCATGATCTCAATACAAAAGATGTGTATTACTTCGCGTCCTATGATCGCAAAATGACCATAAACAGCATCAAATCTTTAGTTAAGATTTCGATAATTCAATAGCTAAAAAGCTTGTGTTGGCCCAAATGGCCTAAAACATACAAACTATCAAACGTGATGAGGTCTCCTGACTCAACAATGAGCTTAGTTAAGCAGTTCACTCGATTTAACTTCGAGCTGACATTTATATCTTCAAATATTTTTCATTAAAAAATTGCTTAAGGCATTTTCTCTTTGAGTGTTGTCATACTAAAATACTCGAACAAATTCTAAGTGAAAGGAGGAGGAATCAAGGTCATTCTTCACGACCATCCAGCTCGTTGGCCTCTTCTCGGGCTCCACCTCAGGCTGAGCTCGCATTAAGCGACGCACGCTGACAGCTTCAACCCTTGCGAGCTCTTTTTCTGTCCCGAGAGCAGAAGAATTTGTTCAACTACAGTCAGATTATTATCTTGTAGGTTTACTAGTGATGTCTTACATCCCACATCTTTATAATGAGTTATTCTTCGGAGATCTCAAGCTCACGCATACGAGCTACGACCACATGCATAAGCAACTATATGATTGCTCGGCGTCATTGCCTATGTAAAAAGAAACTCCAAGGATCAAACACGAAAACAATCAAGAAGTCAAATGATAACAAAAATTGTGAAATCTGAACGACTTTCTCGGAATATGTTCGCCCTTTAAGCTCGATACCTTTCGCTTAGAGGGTTTGGGGGCTATTGTTGGTGTTGGGTGACACCAAACCTGACCCACTCAAAAGCCCAATTATTTGACAAAATATCACTAATTCAAGGCCCACTTGCGAGATCCTGACTGTCCAAGAAAAGAAGCCCACTGTAATATGCAAGCTAGAGCTTAATGACATCAAGCTGGAGCTCGACAACATCGATAGTCAAGTGAGAATCTCGGAGCTGGAGCCACGATCTGAGATCGTGGTAGAACATGTTCCACTTATCAAGGAGCAGTTGAGCACGATGGAGGATTATAAAAAGCAGTCTTCAGCTCAATTTTCAAGGACATTCTTCATTATTCAACATTCTCTACACAAATCACTATGTACTACTGTACAACGAGCTGATGCTCTGTTATATTTTTACATCTCTTTCGAGATCTTCTTGTATGAACTTCGATCATTCGATCATATTAATACAAATCCATTTCATCAATTCCAGTCTTCTTTATTTTAGGTTCATATCGAAGATTTAGACATTGATTCCACTTTTACATAAATCAAATACTAGTTGTGGATTTTAGCATCCACATCAATAAAATAACGTCATTCTTATTCTTTAAGCTTGTTCTTGTCGAGAAAACCTTCTGCTCTGTTCTTAGCGTGTGGATTCACCTAAGCTCGAGCAAACCTTGCGGTATCAGAGACTATCTCATTATCTATGTGGTGCCATCGATCCACCAGCCTCACCATCAATCAATTCAACACGAGAGAGCATTACAACCAACGTGTTCAATCCCATTATGTTCTATTCATTCGACCATACTCGGTTTAACAGGAGAGAGCATGAAAGCCAGCCTGTTGTTCCTATCAATACATCTACATAAGTCTCACATAGAGTCTTATATTAGCACTCATTCTGGTTTCCGAGTTGGTTCGTATACCAATGTTGTCGGGCTGGACTTCCTCATCTCGAATTTAGTTGATCTCTCTGAAATCGATTTCGTACTAGTATGAAATCTGATGCCAACAGTTTGTCCCAAGTTCTTCGAGCATTAATTATTTAGCTTGGAGTACTTAAGTTTCTTAATGCGCCATACGATATATTCAACTTTCCATAATTCGATCCACAATCAATCGTATCACCACAAATCGAGTTGACTTTAGGCTGGGGACGTGGCAATCTGCGTTGATTTCGATTTTTAAATATAGATCCCATCGCATCACGCTACTTTATCTTGTTAATTCACAAGTTACTAATCAATCGGGATCCGAGTTGATAATACTGTCCAACTAAGCTTTTCGAGACTTTGCAATTATATTATTGCTTTGAGTTAATCAAGCTGACTTTCCTCGCATTCGTAAGTAATTCCGAATTAACCGTGCAAATCGGGTTGATCATGCTAACCAAGCTAAATCAGACTCACGTGCACACTATTCGGGATAAGCACACTATACGGGCTAAGCACACTACTCGAGATGATTTTTCAAGAGCATCTTTATCAATTCATTTTAATCGAATTGGACTTTTTTGCTTAGTTCCAGATTAAGCATACTATCCAGGTTAAGCACTCTGATTTGTCCAGATTCCTTGAGCTGACCAAGCTACCCGAGCTAAATCTCTGTCACTCCATCTTAACCGAATTAGACTTGGACACACTGTCTGCCTTAATCGGATTTGGTGCAATGTCTGGGTTAAACACACTACTTGGATTGAGCACACTGTTCGAGTTGGGAGTTCATTCCGAAATATAGATATTTTTTAGAAAACTACTCGAGATCAAATATCGAATTTTCGTAGCAAAGCGAAACGAGAGTTTTAGCTTATTCGGAGATAGATAAGCAAAATGGGGAGCGTAAAGCTCTTTACTTTCATTTCGAGATGGACTCGGTAAAATGATGAACTCAGAGCTCGTTGTATAATTCGAGCGGACTCGGTAAAATGATGAGCTCGTATCTCGTTATACATTTTGAGACGGACTCGGTAAAATGATGAGTTCGGAGCTCGATGTATATTTCAAGACAGACTCGGTGAAATGATAAGCTTGTAGCTCATTATACACTTCGAGATAGACTTGGTAAAATGATGAGCTCGAGCTTGTTATATATTTCGAGACGGACTCGGTAAAATGATGAGCTCGTGGCTCGTTATATATTTCAAGACGGACTCGGTAAGATGATGAGCTCATAGCTCATTATATATTTCGAGATGGACTTAGTAAGATGTTGAGCTCCTAGCTCGTTATATGTTTCGAGACGGACTCGGTAAAATGTTGAGCTCGGAGCTCAGAGCTCATTGTATATTTCGAGACGGACTCGGTAAAATGTTGAGCTCGTAGCTCGTTATATATTTCGAGACGGACTCGGTAAAATGTTGAGCTCGGAGCTCTTTGTATATTTCAAGACGGAATCAGTTAAATGTTGAGCTCAAAGCTCGTTATATATTTCGAGACGAACTCGGTAAAATGATGAGCTCGGAGCTTGTTGTACATTTCGAGACGGACTCGGTAAATTGATGAGCTCGCAGCTCGTTATTTAGATTTCGAGATGGACTCTGTAAGATGATGAGCTCGGAGCTCGTTGTTTATTTCGACAGGGACTCGGTGAAATGATGAGCTCACAGCTCATTTTATATTTCGAGACAGACTCGGTAAAATGTTGAGCTCGTAGCTTGTTATATATTTCGAGATGGACTCAGTAAAATATTGAGCTCTGAGCTCGTCGTATTTCAAGACAGACTAGGTAAAATGATGAGCTCGCAGCTCATTATATGTTTCGAGACGGACTCGGTAAAATGTTGAGCTCGGAACACGTTGTATATTTCGAGACCGACTCGGTAAAATATTAAGCTCAGAGCTTGTTGTATATTTTGAGATGGTGTCGGTCAGATGATGAGCTCGGAGCTCGTTGTATATTTCGAGACGGAGTCGGTAAAATGATGAGCTCGTAGCTCGTTATATAGATTTTGAGATGGACTCGGTAAAATGATGAACTCGGAGCTCGTTGTATATTTCGAGACAGACTTGGTAAAATGATGAGCTCGCAGCTCGTTATATAGATTTTGATATGGACTCGGTTTGTGTGGAGAGCTGAGCTCTGACACTTAGTTTTTTTTGCAAATCAGATTCTGCTTTTGCGGACTGAGTTACATTCCAAATCGAATTTGACTTTCGGTATTTGGGAACTTGTATCACTAGTGGGTTCCCAATGTAAAACACGTTGAAGTTAAGTCTGAATTGATCTTCGAACATAGACTTAGTTCGACACCGGATTGTTCTTTCTTCATTCGATCACTTAATCGTTGGTACTGATTTTATCATGGAATTCACTTTCCGTGGACTGAATTAAACTATTTGCGGATTGAATTCAATTCTTCGTAGACCAAATTCAGCTTTCTGCGAGCTAAGTTCAGCTCTCTACCTTAAGCTTCACTCTGAACGAATGAAGTATGCTCTATACGAGCTGAATTCATACCAAATTTGTTTGTACCGATTTTATTTGAGTACTGATTTTATCATGGAATTCACCTCTCCGCATCGTGAATTCAACTCTCTGTCTTAAACTTAAGTGTTGGCGAAATGAATTCAGCCCTCTGCAAACTAAATATAGCTCCAATCTAAATACATTTTATGCATCTTATCTAGGACACTTAGTCTTTGAGTTACCCTTATAATTGGACACGTTACCAAGTTGCCTACGTACCCGGTTAAGAGATCAAGCCTAAACATAGTTCGATTGCTTCTCAGGTAGGAGAGACAAGATGAATTCCGATTCCGGAGCCTTACTTTGACGAACAGCCCTCTACGTAGAGCGCCCATTTAGTTCCTGGTGGCGGACTCCTGAAATTTTTAGTCGTAAGTTCTATGAGGAAATCTGCAAGGACTTGCAGATTTGGCCTCGTCTTGATACGATATTCTGTATCGTACTCGCTTAATTCGATCCACTTTTGAGAAATCGTTCAACCTCTTTATTGACAGCATGAGATTTCTCGGATCCCAACTCGCATTTATTCTGGTTTACCGGCTTAACAGTACGATCAATATTCAGTTTGTGTGAGATAACGTCGATTGGATGCCCGACCTATCTTCGGTGGACCACACGAAAGTCTTTTTGTTTTGCCTCAAAAAGGTTACTAACTCTCGCTTGATTGCCCATTTAAGTTTGGCTCCAATCCCAATGCAGTGATTTGGGTTAGCTTCATCGATACATACTTTAATAATCCAAACTTTGTGTGGATCAGTCGGCAAACCCGAGATGTCGAGTTCGATTTCTTGTTCAGCTCGCAAGCTCAGACTTCCAGGTTCACAACTTGGTTTATATTGGATGTCCAAACTGTATTGCTCACTTGGGGAATCCTTTTCAACTCGCGAGCTCGGATTTCCAGGTTCATAACTTGATTTATCTGGGATATCCGGACTGTCTTGCTTACTTGGGGAATCCTACTCAACTCGTGACCTCGGATTTCCAGGTCCACAACTTGGTTCATCTGGGATATCCAGACTGGCTTGCTTACTTGGAGAATCCTGCTCAACTCGCGAGCGCGGACTACCAGGTTCACTACTTGATTTGTCCGAGTTTTTTGAAATGTCTTGCTTACTTAGGTCATCCAAGTTGGCCAGCACACCTTCCAAAGATGGCTCCTTTTTTTGTTTTAATTACTATTGCAACTTTAGCTTATATCCGCACATGTGACAAACCCGCTAATATTTTTGACTACCGTGGACAACTCCGACTCCGTTTGGAGTTGGAAACTTAATGCACTAGTGATACGTTCATGGGGCAGTTTTCATTGTTTAAAACCACGGAGATCCCAGGATCACGTTATAGGTTGTCGGTCGGTCAACGACCATAAAATCGATCATTTTAAGAACTCTCACTGCCGATACGAGAAGCCGAATTTTCTTAACAGACATCTCGGTCATACCGTTGAATCCGGTCAGAGGGGTAGGAACCCGTTGGATTTCAGACTTGTTGATTCCCATCCAACTTTATCTTTTTCGGAGAACGAAATCTCGCATCGGATTCGGGTGTTAATCGTGTTTGACCGAAGTCAACTTTTCGTTGGTGATTTTTAATCGATGTCATTGTGTCGCGACAATACTTGGATCCACCCATAATGAAATCAATCCTTTTCTTTTGAGTCTGTTTGGGTGAGTCTATCTTTTCATGTGGCCTTCCCCTTTTCACAATGGAAGGGTTTTCACGATCATTTTGGTCACCGTCGATCCATTCTCGTTTTAGACTTTCTATGTCGAGGCCGACGTTAGTTCTCCTGATGCTTACTTCGCAGCTAGGAATTTTTTTAATTTGAAGCAATCTTGCGTAGCATGACCTTTACACTTATTGATTTTGCAAAATGCGTCTTCACCCCGGCCATGTTTCTCGGCCACAATCTGAGTAAGCTCTTATCGGAATCTCCATCTAAACTATAAGTATGAAAATGAAGAGTTGGTAGTAAAGGAACCACAAGAAAAAGTAGATATTGGAAAGGAACCTATCTTGGTTGATGATAAGGATACACAAGAAGCCATCCCAAAGCAGAATACCAAGAAGAAAGTTACCTTTGAGCTTCCACCTTATGAAGCAAAACTACCATTTCCGGGGAGTTTCAAGAAGCAATTGCTTGAGAAAGAATTTGAGAAATTTCAAGGGATACTTGAAACAGTCCAAGTTACCATTCCCTTCACGGATTTTCTCTTGAATTTTCCAATCTACAACAAGCTCTTCAAGGATGTTATGTCAAAGAGGAGACTTCTCATGGAGTCCATGGTTTTGATTAGTGAAGAATGCTCCGCCATTATCCAAAACACTCTACCCAAAAAGCTACAAGATTCGGGGAGTTTTACATTGCCATGTTCGCTACGTCCATTGGTTTTAAAGAGAGGCTTGGTTGACTTAAGGTCAAGTGTAAGATTGATGCCGCTTTCCATATCCAAGAAGCTTGGTCTTACTAACTTGAAAAAGACAAGGATGACTTTGGTTTTGGCGGATCGTTCCATAAGATTCCCGGTCGGTGTGCTTGAAGATTTACCTGTGAAGATTGGAAAGTACATTATCCCAACGGATTTTGTGGTACTTGAAATGGATATGAGTCAACCGACCCAATCATTCTTGGAAGGCCATTTTTAGAAACTGCCGGTGCTATAATAGATGTGAAGAGGGGTAAAATTGATTTGTACTTTGGTGAGATTGTGCTCAATTTTGATATAAACAAAGTCATGAAGAAGCCAACCATAGAAGGCCAAACGTTTTATGTGGAAAATCTAGATGAATTGGTTGAGGATTACATGGAGATAATCAACATGGAGGATCCTTTGGAAGTGGCTCTTACAATGAACAATGACGAGTTTGAAACCCCTAACAAGAAAACTCTTGGATATGAGAAAGTTCTTGATTCACACCAAAAAGAGGAGGAAGGAGTTAGCCTTATGGAATTGGAACAAGATGAGAAGATTGTGGAAAAAGATGAAGCTAGCAATGGTAAGACTAGCATAGAGGATGATTAGAGCGAGTTAAAGGCACCACAAGTGGAGCTCAAACCTCTACCAAATGGGCTACGGTACGCCTTTCTTGGTCCAAACTCTACTCATCCAGTTATCATCAATGATGATTTGAATGAAAAAGAAACTACCATGCTTTTAAATGAACTTAGAAAGTATAGAAAAGCTATTGGTTATTCTTTGGATGACATTAAGGGGATTCCCCAATCATTGTGCATGCATAGGATATATCTTGAAGATGAGTCTAAGTCATCCGTTGAAAATCAAAGAAGACTTAACCCAAACTTGAAAGAGGTATTTAAAAAAGAAATCTTAAAACTACTTAAGGTGGGGATAATCGATGCTATATTGGATAGTCCATGGGTTTCTCCGGTTCATGTAGTACCAAAAAAGGGAGGTGTGACCATAATTAAGAATGCTAAGGGCGAATTGATCCCAACTAGAACCACAACCAGTCATAGGATATGTATTGATTATAGAAAGTTAAATGCATTACTAGGAAAGACCGTTTTCCTTTACCGTTTAGTGATCAAATGTTAGAGAGGTTAGCAAACCATTCTCACTATTGTTTTCTTGATGGGTACTCGGGTTTCTTCTAAATACCTATTCACCCCTTAGACCAAGAAAAAACAACGTTTACTTGTTCTTATGGAACTTATGCTTATAGAAGAATGCCTTTCGGGTTGTGTAATACACCCGCCACATTTCTAAGATGCATGATGTCTATTTTTTTAGATTTTCTTGAGAATATCATTGAAGTCTTTATGGATGATTTCTTGGTATATGGTAGTTCGTTTTCGTCTTTCCTCTCTAATCTTTGTAGGGTCCTTCAAAGATGTGAAGATACCAACCTTGTGCTTAATTGGGAGAAATGTCACTTTATGGTAAGAGATGCTATAGTCCTTGGCCATAGGATTTCGGAGAAGGGCATAGAGGTTGATAAAGCCAAGACTGAAGTGATGATGAGTTTAGAGCCACCAATTACGGTTAAGGGGATTAAAAGACCTCTTGGTCATGCCGGATTTTATAAAAGATTTATCAAGGATTTCTCAAAGGTAGCAAGAACTTTGACAAGGCTTTTGTGTAAAGATGTTGCATTTGAGTTTGATGGGAAATGTATTGAAGCGTTCCTAAAGCTAAAGCAAGCTCTTGTGAGTGTACCAATAGTTTAACCACCGGATTATGATTATCCTTTTGAGATAATGTGCGACGCAAGTAATTATGTCGTTGGGGAGGTTTTGGGACAAAAGAAGGACAAACGACTCCCTGTAATCAACTATGCAAGCCGCACCCTTGATGAAGCACAAGTTAAATACGCAACAACAGAGAAGGAACTCCTAGCCATAGTATTTGCCTTTGAAAAGTTTCGATCATACTTGGTAGGATCAAAAGTGATAGTGCACACAGATCATGCCTCCTTGCACTATCTTCTAGCAAAGAAGAATGCCAAGCCAAGATTACTAAGATGGATTCTTCTACTTCAAGACTTTGATCTTAAGATCAAGGACAAAAAGGAAATTGAGAACGGTCTAGCGGATCATTTGTCTAGAATGAGAGTTGAGAATGAAATTCCACTTGATGATTCTCTTCCCGAAGAGCACATCAACTTGATCAAGGCTTTACACGTGGAGGATAAGGCATTGGATGAAATTATGAAAGTGACCGCAATAAAAAAGGTCGAACCTTGGTATGCCGATATAGTCAACTATTTAGCTAGTGGAGTATCACCACCTATGCTTGAAGCTCATCAAAAGAAGAAGTTCTACAAAGATATCAAGCATTACTATTGGGATGAACCTTTCCTTTATAATCAATACAAGGATATGCTATTTAGGAGATGCGTTTCGGAGGAAGAAGTTCCGGGTATCTTATTTCATTGCCATGGATCGGAGTATGGTGGTCATTTTGCTACATTCAGGACGGTTTTGAAGATTTTACAAGCCGGGTTTTGGTGGCCTAATATGTTCAAAGATACTAGCGAATTCATTGCTCGTTGTGATCTTTGTCAACGAATAGGGAGCATAAGTAGGACGAACGAGATGCGACAGAATCCAATTCTTGAAGTTGAAGTCTTTGATGTGTGGGGAATTGACTTCATGGGGCCATTCCCGCCTTCCTATGGGAATCAATACTTATTGGTGGCGGTTGATTACGTGCCTAACTGGGTTGAAGCTATTGCTAGCCTGACAAATGATGCCAAGGTAGTCATCAAAATTGTTCAAGATCGTAATCTTTCCAAGATTTGGGGTGCCTAGAGTTGTGATTAGCGATAGAGGAAGCCACTTCATCATCAAGGCTTTTGAGAACCTCCTAAAAACTACGGGGTAAAACATAAAGTGGCAACACCATACCATCCTCAAACGTCCGGACAAGTTGAAGTTTCAAACCGACAAATTACGGAGATCCTAAAGAAAACATTTGATAATTCAAGAAAGGATTGGGCGAACAAATTGGATGACGCCTTATGGGCATACCGCACCGCTTATAAAATACCAATTGGAACTACGCCATTCAACCTCCTCTATGATAAATCATGTCATCTTCCGGTGGAGCTAGAGTATAAGGCTTTATGGGCTACAAATCTCTTGAATTTTGATCTAAAAAAATTCAAAAAGGTTGATTCAACGGGAGGAACTTGAAGAAATACGCCAAGACGCCTATGAAAGCTCTAGGATCTACAAAGAGAAAACCAAGGCATTCCATGACAAGAAAATCTTGTAAAGAGAATTCAAGATGGGTGATCAAGTGTTGCTTTTCAATTCAAGGGTGAAGTTATTCCCGGGCAAGCTTAGATTGAGATGGTCAGGACCTTTCCAAGTTAAAGTAGTTCGATCCTATGGTGCCATTGTGCTACACAACAAGTTCGGGGGAGAATTTACCGTGAATGGTCAACGATGCAAGATTTATCTCGCGGATGCTCCAATTGAGGAAGACACCAAGATTCCTCTTTCGGATCCTCCACAAGACTTCAATTCCGACCGCTACTAGCTCCAAGATACCATCCCTAGCATTGTCAATACCATCTATTTTTAATTTTCATTTTTTGCATATCATTGTTTTCTTTCTTCTTTCCTTCGGTCTTGCTTTCTCACCGGGATGGTGAAAAGTAAGTCCGAGGGAGGGGATTGGTTGCCAATGACCATTTGAGTTGTTTTCTTTTCCATTTGCATATTGAGTCTCATCATTTGCATTGTATATATGATAAAAACCACAACAATCCTAAAAATTTGAAAAACTTCGAAAATACAGAAAAGATTTTCTCATTCAGTTGCATTGCATACACTTGTATGCTCATTTTAGGTTGCATTGTACATATGAGAACAATGATGAAGTTGCCTTGCAAAGGTTCTTGACTTAGCATTCAATGTGAAACTCTTGATAATGCGTTTATTACTTAAGTGAATGGTAGAAAAGCTCTCTTCTTTGCATCTTGATCTCTTCGCTTGAAACTCTTGGTTTTGTTGATTTTTGCTAAACTTGAAACCAATTCTACCTTATTTGAATTTAATTTGGATTAAATTTTTGCTTAGGATCTTGAGATGTATGTTCATGGTTTTCAAAGACACATTTGGGTTTTCTTATTCGTTGTTACCACTCTATGCTAACCCAAATGGCCATTCTCATATTTAGTTTGGTTTTCCCCACCTCAACCTAAACCTTTCATTTCAAACCCCTTGTTGTTTGTTTGAGTGAGGCCTTTTGTGAAAATGCATACACATGCAAAATATCAAAAGATGTGAACGACAAAAAAGGTCTTCCATTAGGCTAGTCCTTTAAGCTCGAGGCTAGCAAACTAGAACGGTGTTTATGTTATATCATTCTTGGTTTGGTTTGGTGAGGGACTATAGGAGTATAAATCCACGCCAATTAAATTTGTCATGTCTTTTAGAGAGATCCGAAACTTCTGAGTAAAAACCACCAAAATACACAAACAGAGATCCAAAGATTGTATTTATTGAGCTGTTTAGAAAGCTTTTCGTATGAGAGCAAAAGTACAGAGTTTTGCTAAGTGAATTGCCAATCCCCTTTTCTTAGGGTTTACATGAGTATAAATACTAAGTTAAGTCGGCTAAGTTAATGTCTAAAGAGATAAGGAAGATTTCCTAATTCTTCGGGATTTCCTTTTAGCAAAGCCTATCATCGTCATGGGCTTCAATTCGTGGACTGTCTTTGTCATCTCTTTTGTGGGCTCGAATTCGTGGGCTCGTTGTCTCGGCCCAATCTCTCACCATGGTTCATGGCTCGGGTGACACCATGGTTTTCGGCTCCGGTGACATACTATGGGTCGTGACCCCCAATTCGTTACTCGTACCATGGATCGGGGTACATGACCCAGCTTCGTGACCCCCGATCCGTCTGTCGTACCATGGATCGGGGTACACGACTCAGCTTCGTGACCCCCGATCCGTCTGTCGTACCATGGATCGGGGTACACGAGCCAGCTTCTTCACCGTGGGTAATGACCTTCGATCCGTCTGTTTTGTCATGGATCGGGGTACACGACCCAACCTTCCTTTCACTGTTAGGGGGACCCAATCCACCTGCTTCATGGTTAGGGGGACCCGATCCATCTGCTTCGTCACGGATCGGGGTACACGAGCCAACCTTCCTCTCACGGACCACCTGTTTGTCACGGATCGGGGTACACAACCCAACCTTCCTTTCACGGTTAGGGGGACCTGATCCACCTGCTTCATGGTTAGGGGGAACCGATCCACCTACTTCGTCACGGATCGGGGTACACGACCCAACCTTCCTCTCACGGATCGGGGTACCCGATCCACCTGCTTTGTCACGGATCGGGGTACATGACCCAACCTTCCTCTCGTGGATCGGGGTACCCGATCCACCTGCTTTGTCACGGATCAGGGTACATGACCCAACCTTCCTCTCACAGTTAGGGTGACCCGATCCACCTGTTTTGTCACGGTTAGGATCCCGATCCAATTCCTTCACGGTTAGGGATCCCAATCCAACTGTTTCATGATTAGGGAACCCGATCCAACTCCTCCTTCACGGCTAGGGATCCCGATCC
Organism: Pseudoturritis turrita; assembly: GCA_900406555.1. Taxonomy (NCBI): domain Eukaryota; kingdom Viridiplantae; phylum Streptophyta; class Magnoliopsida; order Brassicales; family Brassicaceae; genus Pseudoturritis; species Pseudoturritis turrita. The sequence continues at coordinate 98,090 of OVBL01000033.1, forward strand.
AACTCCTTCACAGTTAGGGATCCCGATCCAACTTCTTCACGGTTAGGGATCCCGATCCAACTCCTCCGTTACAGCTAGGGATCCCGATCCACAGTTAGGGATCCAGCTGCTAGTGCTTTTTTATACTTAGCCATTTTTCAATCGTTGATTCTCAAGAGGTGGAATCTGACCCCAACAGTTAGCCCCCCAGCTTGGCAGTGTCATTAATGCTAATGCCGAGCTGTAAGTAGTCGAGTGAGATCAACGATTCTTGTGGTCACCCCGAACTGTCTTTTTGATGATGCTCCCAAACCGTGATCCGTGGATAACCCCGAACCATATCTTTGTAGCATTGCTGATTTAGTTCGGGTATGGCTTCCTACGTAAACTCAGTTCGGGGTTTTGTTGCCTTGATACCTTTATCGGGGAGTGAAAGCATTTTTGCTGGTTCCCGAGGCGAATGACGTCACCATTTGCCTATATAATCCGTGATACTTCTCATTTGTTCTCCACTTCATTTCTCCGAAAAAATTTCAAAGCAGGTAACCTCTCTCTTCTTTCTCTCTCTAAATTTTTTTGCTTAAGTTATTTTTTTAGTCGAAACTCCGTTGTTCTTCCTTCGCCGCCGATCCGCTTGAATTTCCCGATCCATCTTCAACTGGCTCCGCCGCCGTCTTCAAGTTTTCCGGCAGTTTGCTTTGAAGATTTAGATTAACTCACTATTCTTAAAGGATCTTCAACTTGTTCTTCAACTTTTTAAAGGTTTTGATCTATTTTGATAGGCTGCTGAGAGCCCCGATCCGTCTTTTGAATCTTAGAAACTCTAGATTCTCTTTCACGAGCTTTTGAATCTTGGACCTTCCCTCCTTGGCAGAAAAATGGTGCTCTCTGAATCCTCGGGAGTTGGCAGCAATTCCGGGAACCCTCCGAGATTTAAAGTGCCTCAACTTCATGATTCCCCTTTTGACGAGGCGGCAACCCCTTTGTTGATGTGATTGATCCCGATCTACCAAAAGTTGAACCAGAAGATTGGTTCTTTGATCCAGTTGTGGCCAGACAGGAATTGAAACGTTTGATGGGTTTTAACTGTCAAACTCCAAGGAAGAAAAAACCAAGAAGCGACCCGATCCACCTGGTTCGACCCTTTCAACCCTGGATTCGTTATCTGCCCTTAGGCATAGGTTTAGTGTTTCTGAGGAGGTCGAGCGTGTTCTTCCTTAGCCATCAGACCGAGCTAGCAATCCTCCCCCTAACCATTTTACTCTCTACGAAAACTTCTTCTACCGCTGCCTGTTATGGTTCCCGATCCCTGAAGTTATCCTGCATTTCCTCTGGAAGTATAATTTGGCTATTTCTCAAATCAATGCTCGGAGAATCAGGCATATGGTAGGCATTATGACCCGGAGTTACGAATGCGACGTAGAAGTTGGCGTCGAACACCTAACACACTTGCTGGAGTTTAGGCGTCGTAATAAGAGAGAGCTGAAGTACTATGTGTCAGGCAAAGTTAGGAGAAATATCATAAGAGGTTTCCCGTCGAAAGACGATAATTGGGAAGACTACTTCTTTTTCGTTCCTATCTCCGAAGCGTCGGTGGGTCAGAGGTGCCTTAAATTTGTCAAGTTTGGCTGGGGAGAAATTGGTAGCCGATCCGTTGCTCGACTTGGGCCACGGCTCGGGTTTCCATTATTTAGCAGTTTTCCTTTTTTTTAAAAGGTTTTTCTGACCTTGCATAAATGTTTTTGTTTTGCAGTTCGTCATCTTCGTCTTTCATTGCCTCCCGATCTGTCCGAGGTTCATGAAGCGCTTTCAGCTCGCAAGTGTAATTGGTCTAGAGATTTCAATCTTCACCGAGTTGAGAGAGCCCGAGCCCTTTCAGAAGGACAATCAGTCGAGCAATCGTCCTCTTCTCACTCTTCAAGAGATACCATGGGAAGACCTACTTTTAGAGATCGGGCTGCCGTGAAAGCCAAAGCGGAGGCGGAAGCCAAGGAGAGAGCGAAGCAGGAAAAAAGCGTTGAGTCAATATCGCCCCCCGAGCTCTCAACCTGTGGTCACCATCGTCCCCGAACCAACTTCTAATGATAACCCTCACGAACCGGCTCCTAATGGGGTCATCCTGGGCTTCGTCCAGCTGACTCTCAAATTATACCGCACAAGGACAAAGGCAAAGGGAAGGCCAAGGAAAAGAAAGTTCTGAGCAAAAAATGACAGTCATCAGTGACTGACAAGGACGGAGCATCGAAGCGACTACGACACAATGAAGCCACTCAAGCCATCCCCGAGGCAATCCCTCTTCCTGCTGCTCCAATAAACGCTGAAGGGGCTTACAGGGATGCCTCAGCATCCGGGGCCATATTTTCAAAGATCACCTGTCCAGGTGATCGTTTTCCGCCATCTGACACTCTGCTTAGGGCCAAGGCCTATAGCGAGATGTCGATTCGGCGTGTAAAGGTACGCGATGTCTATTTGTTTTGTTCTCGTTACCCGATCCATTTGACCCTATTTAACAGTATTTTCCTGTTGTCGTGTAGTTCATATTCCATCTTAACAGGATGGTAATGGGATACGAATCTGATGCCCGTAAGGATCGCGAGAAGGTCGAAGACGCTAGGCAGAAAGCCATTGAGCTGGACGGGAAGCTTAAAGAAGCCGAGGCAATCCAGGCTGCTGAACAGGAAAGAGCTGTCAAGAGGATCAAAGTCCTTGAAGCTGACGCAGAGGGGTGCAGGAAGCACATCAAAGAAGCCGATGAGCGGATCATGCGGCTGGAGTCAGACAAAGCGAGGCGGGATGCTCATATAGCTAGTGATAGACTCCTCGTAAGGATCTATACCCCAAAATGCCCTTCGTGTGGTTGTGACTCGAACGATGATGATCGGTTCAAAGGATGCGGAAATGATGCAGAAGATGAACGGACTTTGAAGATGAACGAATGAGTGATGGATCGATTTGTACTTCCAAGAGAGATGTAAATCTCTTAGACTACGAGGCTGGATCCTATCTTAGATATATGCACTAAGACAAGAACAAGTTGAGAAATGAATCTCGTTTTTGATCAAACAATTTAGAGAGATTTTTAAAAGAAAAGTTTGATGATTTTTATTGAAGAGAAAAAAGGTTTATGTAGGACCTTGGCCACGTCCAAGGTCATTATCACACATGGAAAATGACAAACATTAAAGACATTTGACCAAGAAGTTTGAAAGACAAAAACGAAAATAAAGGGATAAAAATGGAGAAGGCTCGCTTGGTGAGAATCGAACCCAAGACCTCCGAGTCTTCTAGCGTTGCCGATGATGAGGATTATGATTAAGTGTGTGAACCTCGCCTCATTAAAAACCTTGCCGAAAAATCCATTGGGACAAAACCGAGCGAAGGGAAAAAGAGTGCGCATCACACACCTCTCATCACCGACCCTTAAGCCAGTTGAATCACGACCAATGTGATCGGACAAGTGCTTGGCTCAAGGTCGCTCTTAATATGGTGAAGTAGAGAGTTGACGGATTGGTTAAGTTGTCTCATCCTCGACCTTGTCATTGGTCCAACCGGAATGTTCAAAGACGTAGCCTCGAAAAGGTCCTCCGCGGCTACGAGCTGCTCCTCGGCTACGAGCTTGTCCTTAGTCCTTTGTCCTACATCTTCTTGTCCCGAACCTCCATGCTCTGAGCTTGCCATGATCTCATCATCCTCTCCCACTTGAAAAGGATTTGACCTCAAATCCGCTTCATTAGCACAAAAAGGAATAAGATCAGAAACATTGAAGCTTTCGCTAACCTTATACTTACCTTGGAGATCGAGTTGGTAGGCGTTGTTGTTGATCCGTTTGAGAACTTTGAATGGCCCGTCAATTCGCGGCATCAACTTAGACTTTCTTTCCTCTGGAAAACGCTCCTTTCTAAGGTGGACCCAAACTTGGTCTCCTTCGTCAAAGACAACTTTCTTTCGGCCCTTGTTTGCATACTTCTCGTAAAGTTTCGTCCGGGCCTCTATGTTTTCTCTAGCCTTCTTGTGGACCTGTTTAACCAAATCGGCTTTCTTTTTGCCGTCTAGGCTTGTTCTTTCACTCAAAGGCAAAGGCATTAGATCCAAAGGCGAAAAAGGATTAAAACCGTAAACAATTTCAAAAGGAGAGAACTTAGTAGCGGAACGCATCGAATGATTATATGCAAATTCTACATGCGGCAAGCAATCCTCCCAAGTTCTAAGATTCTTTTTAATCAAGACTCTTAATAATGTAGACAATGTTCGATTAACAACTTTAGTTTGACCATCGGTTTGCGGATGACAACTTAGTTCCTAGTTTTGACCACAAAGTTTTCCAAAAATAACTTAGGAATTTAGTGTCTCTATCCGAAACTATGGTCCTAGGCATGCCATGCAAACGAACGATTTCCTTATAGAACAAATCGGCTATATGAGATGCATCATCAGTTTTTTGACATGGAATGAAATGTGTCATCTTAGAGAATCTATCAACAACCACAAACACTGAATCTCTACCATTTCTAGTCCTAGGCAATCCTATAACAAAGTCCATAGAAATGTCAGTCCACGGATGCAAAGGAATGGGTAAAGGAGTATACAAACCGTTCGGTTGGACCTTAGACTTAGCCTTTTTACAAGTAGCACATCGTTCGCAAAGTCTCTCAACATCTCTTTTCATATGTGGCCAATGAAAGTGATCTTGCATCACCTTAAGGGTTTTAGCCACGCCAAAGTGTCCCATCAAGCCTCCTCCGTGAGCTTCCCTTAGAAACAAACTTTTCAAAGAAGAGTGAGGTACACAAAGTCTATTTTCATAAAACAAATAACCATCAAAGCGATAGTATTTTCCGAAGGCAAATTTCTCACAAGATTGAAATATCTTACCAAAATCGGAGTCGTTGGCATAAAGATCTTTGATTTGTTCAAATCCCAACAATCTTGCATCTAAAGAGTTAAGTAAGACATACTTTCGAGATAATGCGTCGGCTACAACATTATCTTTACCTTTTTTGTACTTGATCACGTATGGAAAGGTTTCGATGAACTCGACCCATCGGGCATGACGCTTGTTGAGCTTTTGTTGGCCTTTGAGATGTTTTAATGACTCATGATCGGTGTGGATCACGAACTCCTTAGGCCATAGATAATGTTGCCAAGTTTGCAAAGCTCTCACCAAGGCGTATAACTCTTTGTCGTATGTCGGGTAGTTAAGCGTAGCTCCACCTAGCTTCTCGCTAAAGAAAACAATTGGCTTGTGATCCTGCATCAAAACAGCACCAATACCTAGGCCAGAGGCATCACACTCAATCTCAAAAGTTTTCATAAAATCAGGAAGTATTAAAACGGGAGAGTTAGTGAGCTTCTCTTTCAAGGCTTGGAATGCCTCTTCTTGTGTGGCTTCCCATTTGAAAGCAACGTCCTTTTTGATTACTTCCGTAAGCGGGGCAGCAATGGTGCTAAAGTCCTTGACAAACCGTCGGTAAAAACCCGCTAGACCGTGAAAGCTCCTAACTTCACTTACGTTCTTCGGACTTGGCCAATCTCGAATCGCTTTGACCTTCTCCTCGTCAACCTTAATGCCATATGTGCTTACAACAAAGCCTAGAAAAACAAGATTATCCGTGCAAAATGTGCATTTCTTACGGTTGGCATAAAGCTTTTCCTTCCTAAGCAAGTCTAGAACCGTTTTAAGATGCATGACATGATCATCTAGATTCTTAGAGTCAATCAAAATGTCATCAAAATAAACCACAACGAATACTCCTATATGCTTCCTAAGAATATGATTCATTAACCTCATGAAAGTACTAGGTGCATTCGTTAATCCAAACGGCATGACTAACCATTCATATAAACCTTGTTTTGTTTTAAATGCCGTTTTCCATTCATCACCTTCCTTCATCCGGATTTGGTGATAACCACTCTTAAGATCTATCTTAGAGAATATGCTAGAACCATGCAACTCATCAAGCATATCATCAAGTCTAAGGATAGGATGGCGATACTTACCCGTAATGTTGTTGATGGCACGGCAATCAACGCACATGCGCCAACTTCCATCCTTTTTCGGAACAAGTAACACCGGAACAGCACATGGACTCATGCTCTCACGGATGTGTCCCTTGTCCATAAGCTCGTTCACTTTCTTCTCAAGTTCCTTTGTTTCCACCGGATTGGTTCGATAGGCTGGCCGATTAGGAAGAGCGACCCCAGGCACAAAATCAATTTGGTGCTCGATCCCTCGGATTGGTGGCAAACCTATAGGGCTGTTTTCTGGAAAAACATCTTGATAATCCTGTAAAAGAGACTTGATAATACTTGGTAGCGCCAGTTCGGGGTTAGTTGAACAAGTAAGTGTTTCTTTAAAAAAAAATAGAAACTGTTTGAAGAACTTCCCTTTTTCTTGGCAATGGTTGGATCGGTTGATTTGGTGGAGTTCTTTTTCATACTCAGTTGATCTAGGTACACTTCATGCGGAGTCATAGGAGCTAAGATAGTTTTTCGACCCAAATGCTCAAAAGTATGACGGTTAGTGAACCCGTCCTGGACTACTTTTCGGTCCGATTGACAAGGTCGACTAAGTAGAAGGTGACTCGCACTCATTGGTAGAATATCACACAAAACCTCATCCTCGTACTTGCCGATCGAAAATGGGACCTTAACTTGCTCGTTGACGGTCATTTCACCGGAATCGTTGAGCCATTGAAGCGAATACGGCTTCGGATGCTTAAGTGTTTCCAAGCCGATCTTCTCCACCATGGTCCTACTAGCCACATTAGTACAGCTCCCACAATCTATGATCAAGCTACAAACCTTGCCTTTAACCAAGCATCGCGAATGAAAAAGATTCTCTCGTTGCGCTTGTTCCTCGGTTACGGTCAAGACACTTAACGATCGTCTTGCTACGAGTAACTCCCCTTGAGCCGCGGTCTCTATACCCTCATCGGCTGAAGTATCACCTACTGATTTCTCCTCTTCGGACTCAACGTCTCCATTATCCCTAAGGATCATAACCCGTTTGTTTGAACACTCGCTAGCATAGTGCCCAAGTCCGTGGCACTTGTAACATCGGATATCTCTAGCCCTCAATACTTCCTTGGCCTTTCCTTTGAAGTCGTGTTCCACCGGTTTCAACTTGGTAAAGGGTTTTGAATCCTTTTGGAAAACAGTCTTCTCTTCTTTGTGATAACTAGATCGGCCTGAATTAAACCCGGTATTGCCTGAACCGTAACTTGTCTTAAAGCTTCTCCTCTTTATTTGTGTCTCAAACATCATGGCTTTGTGAAGCATCTCCTCAAGCTCCACATAATGTTGCGTTTCCAATCGGTCTTGGATGTCGCGGTTGAGACCTCCCATGAACCGAGACATAATAGCTTCACCCTCTTCACGGACATCGGCTCTCAACATCAAGGTTTCCATTTCTTTGAAGTATTCTTCTACGGACCTACTGCCTTGAACCAAGTCTCGTAACCGTTGGTGTAGCTCTCGTTGGTAGTGGCTCGGCACAAATCTCCTTCGCATGATGGCTTTCATTTGGTTCCAAGTCTCGATGGGATAATCACCGACACGTCTCCTAGTGGTCACAAGTTGATCCCACCAACTCAAAGCGTAATCATAAAATTCAGTTGCGGCGATTCTAACTTTGGTGTCCTCGGTGCATTCTCGGCATATGAACACTAGCTCGATCTTTGTCTCCCAATCCAAGTATGCTTCCGGATTATTGGTTCCATGGAATGGAGGGATATTGATTTTCAACCCACCAAAAGCATCTCGCGGTGGCGGTCTCTCTCGAGTTTGCCTTCGCCTCCTTTGGCTACTGTTAGAAGCATGACTAGAGTAGTAATGTACTGATGCTGCACCATCAATCCGTTGTTCCCTTGGTGCCCTTTCTTGTGGCTGATTTAGAACAGGACCCGGAGCAACCCGGTTCAATTGCAACGCCCCAAGCTTCTCTTCGATGATTCTTATTGAAAAGTTTGATGATTTTTATTGAAGAGAAAGAGGGTTTATGTAGGACCTTGGCCACGTCCAAGGTCATTATCACACATGGAAAATGACAAACATTAAAGACATTTGACCAAGAAGTTTGAAAGACAAAAACGAAAATAAAGGGATAAAAATGGAGAAGGCTCGCTTGGTGAGAATCGAACCCAAGACCTCCGAGTCTTCTAGCGTTGCTGATGATGAGGATTATGATTAAGTGTGTGAACCTCGCCTCATTAAAAACCTTGCCGGAAAATCCATTGGGACAAAACCGAGCGAAGGAAAAAAGAGTGCGCATCACACACCTCTCATCACCGACCCTTAAGCCAGTTGAATCACGACCAATGTGATCGGACAAGTGCTTGGCTCAAGGTCGCTCTTAATATGGTGAAGTAGAGAGTTGACGGATTGGTTAAGTTGTCTCGTCCTCGACCTTGTCATTGGCCCAACCGGAATGTTCAAAGACTTAGCCTCGAAAAGGTCCTCCGTGGCTACGAGCTGCTCCTCGGCTACGAGCTTGTCCTTAGTCCTTTGTCCTACGTCTTCTTGTCCCGAACCTCCATGCTCTGAGCTTGCCATGATCTCATCATCTAGCTTGACGAGGCAACTAGAAGTTGCGAATGAGCTTCTTCAGAGTAAGGTCGAGCAAGCTGTTCTAGAGGCCAAACATGAGACCATGATGATGCTTGAAGGCAAAGTTTCCCGAGCCGAAAAGCTTCTTGGCCAGATTGACGGTGAGCCAAAGGAGAACATGCTTGACCTTGCCCAGATTAAAGGCAATCTCCAATTCATTGGGCTTCTCCAAAGCGATGAGCCGCCATCTCTCGATGCCGAGGCGAAGAGTTTAGCTGAGCAGAAGGAGGGCTTGATGGGATCTCATGAGGCATTTGCTCAGCTCATGGCGGAAATGAGAGAAATCATGCGACTGTCTCCAGTCCGATCTGACATTCTCAAGGAGCTCAATGACGGTGAGCCAATGGAGACTGCTGCTGCAAGCGTCGGGATCCAGGATTTTTCCGGTTCTAACAAAGGAACGCCTGGTTTGGCCGATCTCAGTCCGGTGGAGATAGCTAAAGAGACTGTCCCCAAACCACCTTCCGCGAAAGCTCTCGAGATCGCCCTAGAGAAAAAGGTCGTAGAGTTAGCTGAGACGTTGCTCGAGGAGGACAAAGCACCTGGAGGTGATGTAGCTGAGCGGATGGTGGAGTTGGAGCAGAAAGAGGTCACGACTCCTGAGATAGCGGAGGATTACGATCCTCTTTTCTTTGTCTAGTTTTAAAACTCTTTTTCATTTTTTGTTAGCGCCTGGCCGGCTTTATCCAAGTAGTTTCGTGAACTTAATTTCTTTTTTTTATTACTTGGTTTTGCATATTTGCAAGGACATATTAGGTATGCTTACCCCGTTTGATGACGAATTCAAATGATAAGATGTAGATGAATGGTTCTAGGACCGAATTTGCATAGTAGTTATGTTTGAGATGACCAATTCGGCGTACAGATATGTTATCGTAAACTTCCCTGCTCTGAAGTTGATCATAAGTTTGCATAGTTCTTGAACATTCCAGTTTACGGGTTCATTACCATAAATGTACTCGCTCCGATAATGAACATATGCTTGGATAGTTTAGGATGAACATTTCGGTTTACGGATACGTTACCATAAACATATCCGCTCCGACAATGAACAAAGTATTTGTATAGCGCGCTTTTAATCCTGAGACGGATGTGATAGTGTAGATCTGAGATGGATGCAAGATTTCATTACTGTGGCCAGCAGTAATGGAGATGTGGCATAATGCCCATTGTAGCTTTGATTTGTATGAGCATGTCTGTTTTCGTTAAGACTGAATGATTCTTGAAAGATGTTTAGGTAAAACTTTGCTTTGATAGATCGTAGAGTCGATTACAAAGATAGGAGTATACGTACCCACTCCCCCCCCCCTTTCGAAAGGAGGGGGCAACTGAACCCGTTCGAAGATGAGCTGCCTACGTACCCTTTGTAGGGATCAGGTCACCCCGTAGTTCATGTAAAGTAGCTTAGTGATAGTATTTTTTTAGATGCATTGCGTTCCATGATCTCGGTACTGGAACGTCTGTCATGTTAGCAAGTTTGTAAACTCCAGGTTTGACTATTTGGTGATCTTGTAGGGTCCTTTCCAATTTTCTCCTAGTTTGCCGGCATTTGTTTCCGCGGTGTTCTGGAAAACCATACGCAAAACTAAATCTCCTTCGTTCAATGTTCATTCTCGAACGTTGGAATTGTAGTATTTTGCGGCCGCGTTTTGATAGTTCTGGATCCTGATCAAGGCTTGGTCCCTTCTTTCGTTGATCAAGTCCAGTTCGTCAAGCATCAATAGGTGATTGCACCCTTCTTGTTCTGGTAATAGTCTCCGGCGAATCCCTGGAAAATGTATCTCCGGGGGGATGACACACTCTGTTCCGTATACGAGGGCGAATGGGGTTTCCCCCGTTGCTCATCGTGGGGTGGTGCGGTGAGACCAAAGTACTCCCTCCAGTTCTTCAGCCCAATGTCCATTTTTCTCATCAAGGCGCTTCTTCAGGCCGTCGAGGATTGTTTTGTTGATTGTTTCAGCCTGTCCATTTCCTTCTGGATATCTCGGAGTAGACTTGCTGAGTCTGATTTTCTATTTCTCGCAGAAACCTTCTAAACGATTTGAGATTAACTGCGAGCCGTTATCTTTCACGATCTCGTATGGTACTCCATATCGGCATATGATATTTTTCCAGACAAAGGCCTCCACTTGCGCATCTTTAATGTTAGCATAGGACTCGGCTTCGACCCATTTTGAGAAATAGTCTATCGAAACCAGAAGGAAATGTTTCTGTTTTGACGGGTGCAGTGGCCCGACGATGTCCATAGACCATCGCATGAATGGATACGGCGATGAGATTGATGAAAGTACTTCTGTTGGTTGGTGAATCATCGGCGCATGGCGTTGGTATTTTTCGCATTTGGCTGAAAACACCTTGCAATATTTGATCATCGTTGGCCAATAGTAGCCGTGACGTTTGACTTTTATGGCTAGTGCTCTCCCTCCAAAGTGATTTCCACATGATCCGTTGTGAATTTCTTCCATAATCTTCCTGGCGTCCTTTCCTTCCACGCAGTTGAGCAACGGTCCTGAGAATCTCCATTTGAAGACATTTGCATCGAGTAACACGTAACGTGCTGCCTGGGCTCGAAGCTTGCGAGCTGCCCATTTTTCGGTTGGTAGGATGCCGTAGTATATGTATCCTCTGATTGCGCCGAGCCATTCCTTGTTGCAGCCATATTCTGCATCGTTGTTGGCCTCATTTGCTTCTTCGTTGGGTTCGACGACAGGGTCGTTGCTGCTTTTCATGGTTGGTGACTTTTCAAGATTGTCTTCTTCGGCGATATCTGGCTCTGCGGGTGATTGGTTGGCCAATTCTTCCTGGATTGCATCCATCACCTCTTGCCCAGTTGTGACATCTGTTGCTTGTCTAGCCGCTTGTGAACGAGTTATGGCATTCACTGAATCGCCAAGACTAATGCTCGGGTGCTGGATGAATTCTACCGGGATTACTCTCTTTAGATCTGGATCGGAAGTTGATGCAAGGGCTGCAAGTGCGTCGGCTGGGGTGTTCTCCCCTCGTGGAATGCGTGTTCGGATGAATTGTTTGAACTGTGCAGCCAATTCTTTGACGATCTTCAAGTAAGCTTCCATTCGATCACCCTTTGCTGCATATTCACCGCCGACCTGATTCGCGACTAGTTGGGAATCACAAAATGCATGGAGTTGCTCGATCTTTAGGCAATTAGCAAGTTTCATCCCGGCAATCAAGGCTTCATACTCTGCTTCGTTGTTGGATGCATGAAAGCCAAGGCGGAATAATTGTTCCAGTAGTTCGCTAGTTGGAAAAGTTAGCCGTATCTCGACTCCCGAACAATTTTTGAAAGATGAGCCATCAACGTGGAGTTTCCAGAGCTGGCTCTGCATCTCGCCGTCAATGCCCTTGTCGGGCAGTTCGATAAGAAAATCTGCCAGAACTTGTTATTTTGCGCATGTGCGTCCGCGATACTCGATGTCGTATTCGCTCAGTTCTATTGCCTAGTTTGCTAGCCTTCCTGATTGACTTGGGCTGTGCAGAACGGACCTTATTGGGAAGGTGCTCAGGACGACGATCGGGTGAGATTGGAAGTATGGCCTTAGCTTTCTTGCCGACATAACTATGGATAGTGCCAATTGCTCCATTTGCGAGTACCTTGTCTCGGCTTCTGTTCTCCACGCTCTTCTCGAATGAGCATGCCGCTTACTGCTGTGGCAGAAACCGCGGTGTACAGAAAAAGCGGCTCTCCTGCTTCCGGCTTTGTGAGGACTGGAGATGTGGCAAGGTAAATCTTCAGTTGTTGAAAAGCTTCTTCGCATTTCTCTGTCCATTCGAACTTCTTGTTTCCGTGCAACGTATCATAGAAGGGCAAGCATTTGTTGATGGATCGTGAGATGAATCTGTTACGTCCAGCTACCCTCCCGGTAAGTCTTTGCACTTCCCTTTTCGTCTTTGGTGAATTCATATGGATGAGTGCATCGATTTGCTTTGGGTTAGCTTCAATGCTGCGATGAGTTACTAGGTAACCAAGGAATTCTCCCGAGGTGACTGCGAATCTGCACTTAGTCGGATTTAACTTCATATTGTGATAGTTCAGCTGTGAGAAGCATTCCTTGAGATGAGTAACGTGATCTTGCTCTTTTAGTGATTTCACCAGCATATCGTCTATGTAAACCTCCATTGTCTTTCCGAGTTGATCAGCGAACATCTTATTCACCAGTCGTTGGTATGTTGCTCCGACATTTTTCAGACCGAATGGCATCACCTTGTAGCAGTATATTCCACGATCTGTTATAAAGGTGGTCTTCTCACGATCGTCGGGGTTCATCAAGATTTGGTTGTAACCCGAGAAGGCATCCATGAAAGATAAGAGTGTGTTCCCCCACCGTTGCTTCGACTAGGCGATCGATATGTGGAAGGGGGAAGCTATCCTTTGGACAAGCTTTATTCAGATCGGTGAAGTCCACGCATACACGCCATTTTCCATTCTTCTTTTTGACCACCACTAGATTAGCTAGCCAATCCGGGTACTTCACCTCAGTTATTGATCCGACGCGCAGGAGCCTCTCCACCTCGTCATTGACTGCTTTAGCTCTATCTGGCCCAAGCTTTCTTCTTTTCTGCTTCACCGGTTTGAAGGTTGGGTCAACGTTCAGTTCGTGGCTTGTTATGCTGATATCGATGTTGGGCATGTCTTCTGCTTCCCATGCGAACGTGTGGATATTTTTCCTCAAAAATGCAACGATTTCGTCTCTCATCTTCTCATCTAATGTTGCTCCAATCTCCACGCATCGTTCTGGATGTTTACTATCGATGCAAACTGATATGACGGGATCGCAAGTTGGTTGGGATATTTCGTCTTCGCGATCCTCTGAAATCTGTAATTGCTATAACGGTTTGGAAAGCTCTTTCACCGGTTCTCTGTCGGTCTTCATCTTCTTGCGCTTCGAATTTTCCGTCGGATCGGTCACCGGGTTTCTGAGCTTGTGTGTGGTGAGGAAGCAGACACGAGATTCTTTTTGGTTTACTCGAATCGTTTTCACTCCGTTCGGTGTAGGGAACTTGAGGCAGAGATGGTAAGTTGAAACAGCGGCTCGCATGGAATTTAACCAGGGGGTCCCTATGATGACATTGTAGATCGCCGGGTGATCAGCTACGGAGAATTCAACGATTTTTGTCACATCGTCGGCTTGGACAGGCAGTTTGATCGTTCTAGTAGTGATGGTGGTATCTCCAGAGAATCCGGTCAATGGTTTGGGGGTGGATATTACTTCGGACAGGTTCACCTTCATTCTTCTGAGTGTCTCGAGGAAGATCACGTCTACAGTGCTCTCGGTGTCTACCAATACACGTGCTACGTCGCAGTCGTTGATAATTAACTCGATCACGAGGGGGTCATCATGTGGTCTTTCGATTCCGATCGTCTCCCTTTCCTCGAATGATATCACGTCGTTTGGAAACTTTGATGGTTGAGACCAGTTGATGCTGACGTCCGTCCTTTGCTGGAATGCTTTGATTGACGAGATGGTATCTGAGCAGTAGTGAGATCCTCCCATAATCATGCTTATTCTCCTTCTCGTTCCGGAGTGTGGCGCCTCGTCATCCCTTCTATCGTGCTTGGGGTGATCTTCTTTAGTCAGATCGGGTCTGTGCGCGTTCACATCCATCTCGAAATCCTTAAGGCTGATGTTCCCTCCAAGTTCACCAGCTGCTAGTTTCTTGGCGAGTTTTAAGCCCATAAATGTGATGGTGTTCGCAGTAAGCCGTTTCGTCATAGGAACTGTCGCTTTTGGTCCATGTGCTCCATGAGGTTCTTCCATGGCTTCGGCCTCTTCCTCGACCGAATCCGGGAGCGTCAATTTGATAGTTATGAGCTCCTCGAAAACCTCCCTCGTGCTGGATATAACCGGAGCCTTGGTTGTTCTTCCTAGCATTGGAAGGGGTTGAAACTTGGGGGGAATGGTTTGTTGTTTTTGCCTTCCCGTACTTCTCGGTTAGGATTTTCATCTCTTCTTCTTCGGTGATGAAGTCTGCGGCTCGATGCATAGCATCTTGTATCGTCGTAGGGGCATTCAACGCGATTTCTTTGCGAAAGTCGGAGTTGAACCAAAGCGCTCTCTTCAGGGCTAGTAAGGCTGCTTTGTCACTCAGGCCCTCCACCTTGGACATTACAGCTTTGAATCTTCCGATGAAACTCCGGAGTGTTTCGTTCTGCCCCTGAGCTAGGGTCCACAGATCGGCGTCAGATGTTCCAGGGTCCATGAATATGGAATAGTGTTTTAAGAACGCCGGCGTCAGATGTTCCAGGGTCCATGAATATGGAATAGTGTTTCAAGAACGCCGCGGACAGTTGGTTGTAGTTATTGATGGAATTCCGTTCGAGCCTGGAAAACCACTGGAGCGCCGGTCCTTTGAGATGTTCGACGAAGAGAAGGCACTGTCCGGCGTCTCTTTCGTTTTCTTTGAAATTAGATCGTCCCATGGCTATAGCGAAAGCCGTCAGATGCTCTTTTGGGTCGGCTTTTCCTTCGTAGATCAGAACTTTCATCTTTCCAGGATCGAGAATTCTTGTATTGGTAATACGTGATGTGAACGGGGTGTTCTGTGCTTCCTCCAGTACAAGATCTATCTCCGGCACCTTGCTAGTAGCTTTGTGCATCATAGATCGGACGGCTTTTATGTCGGCAGCAGCTCGATCCATATCTGCTCGCATCATAGCCATCTCTTCTTTCTGGGCTCGGACTCCTGCTCTGCGTTCTTCGTTGGTCCTTGCTTGCTCGACCCAAAGTATGTTCTCCTCCTCCTCGGTCAACTCCTGATCTCCCTCGGGGATAGCCTCGCATCTTTCGGTTCGGGTCTGGCCAGTTACTAGGGATTCGGGATTGTCACGGCTCTCCATGTTTTGCTCCATTCGGTTCTCCTCCTCCAGATTGATGATTGGTGCAGGCTCCTCTTTGATTGGTGTGTCGCCTGCTCCTTGGACTCCTGAAGCTAGGTTTGCTGAGCTTTGATGGAGTAGTGGCAATCTTCCCCGGGTCCTCGGTGGGTTGAGCGGAGTTGTGAAGTCCAGGGCTGTTGGGTTGAGGTGCCTCCCGACTCGTCTTGTTGGATCCAAACCTGATCCTATCCCATGGGTTCGACTCGCCGTCGCCAAAGCCTTCAGCTCGCCCGTCATCGTGTTGTTGAGTTTGTCTTGCTCCTCTGCCTTCTTGAGCAGCGTCTCCAGCATGATCTTCATCTCCATGAGTGTTGCTGAAGTCTCCCCAGCGTTCTAGGACTGGTTCGTCTCGTCCTCCATGCCGGTGTTCCTGGTATCGGTAGCGTTATCGTCTCCGTCATTGGTCATCGTCTTCGGATCGGTTTTGTGGTGGTTCTCTTGAGTGAGAAAATTTTGTGTCCCCCTCCTTCTAGCGCCAAATTGTGGGAGTATAAATCCACGCCAATTAAATTCGTCACGTCTTTTAGAGAGATCCGAAACTTCTAAGTAAAAACCACCAAAATACACAAATAGAGATCCAAAGATGGTATTTATTGAGCTGTTTAGAAAGCTTTTCATATGAGAGCAAAAGTACAGAGTTTTGCTAAGTGAATTGCCGATCCCCTTTTCTTAGGGTTTTACATGAGTATAAATACTAAGTTAAGTTGGCTAAGTTAATGTCTAGAAGGGTGTTTATGTTATATCATTCTTGGTTTGGTTTGGTGAGGGACTGTGGGAGTATAAATCCATGCCAATTAAATTTGTCACGTCTTTTAGAGAGATCCGAAACTTCTGAGTAAAAACCACCCAAATACACAAACAGAGATCCAAAGATGGTATTTATTGAGCTGTTTAGAAAGCTTTTCGTATGAGAGCAAAAGTACAGAGTTTTGCTAAGTGAATTGCCGATCCCCTTTTCTTAGGGTTTACATGAGTATAAATACTAAGTTAAGTCGGCTAAGTTAATGTCTAAAGAGATAAGGAAGATTTCCTAATTCTTCGGGATTTCCTTTTAGCAAAGCCTATCATCGTCATGGGCTTCGATTCGTGGGCTGTCTTTGTCATCTCTTTTGTGGGCTCGAATTCGTGGGCTCGTTGTCTTGGCCCAATCTCTCACCATGGTTCATGGCTCGGGTGACACCATGGTTCTCGGCTCCGGTGACATACTATGGGTCGTGTCCCCCGATCTGTTTGTCGTACCATGGATCGGGGTACACGACCCAGCTTCGTGACCCCCGATCTGTCTGTCGTACCATGGATCGGGGTACACGACCCAGCTTCGTGACCCCCCGATCCGTCTGTCGTACCATGGATCGGGGTACACGACCCAGCTTCTTCACCGTGGGTCGTGACCTTCGATCCGTCTGTTGTGTCATTGATCGGGGTACATGATCCAACCTTCCTTTCACGGTTAGGGGAACCCGATCCACCTGCTTCATGGTTAGGGGGACCCAATCCACCTGCTTCATCACGGATCGGGGTATACGACCCAACCTTCTTCTCACAGATCGGGGTACCCGATCCACCTGCTTTATCACGGATCGGGGTACACGACCCAACCTTCCTTTCATGGTTAGGGGGACCCGATCCACCTGCTTCATGGTTAGGGGGAACCGATCCACCTGCTTCGTCACGGATCGGGGTACACGACCCAACCTTCCTCTCACGGATCGGGGTACCCGATCCACCTGCTTTGTCACGGATCGGGGTACATGACCCAACTTTCCTCTCGGCTTTGTCACGGATCGGGGTACATGATCCAACCTTCCTCTCACGGTTAGGGGGACCCGATCCACCTGCTTTGTCATGGTTAGGATCCCGATCTAATTCCTTCACGGTTAGGGATCCCAATCCAATTCTTTCATGGTTATGGAACCCGATCCAACTCCTCTTTAACGACTAGGGATCCCGATCCAACTCCTTCGCAGTTAGGGATTACGATCCAACTTCTTCACGGTTAGGGATCCCGATCCAACTCCTCCTTTACAGCTAGGGATCCCGATCCACAGTTATGGATCCAGCTGCTAGTTCTTTTTTATACTTAGCCATTTTTCAATCGTTGATTCTCAAGAGGTGGAATCTAACCCCAACAGGGACTTGTGAGAAAACAAGAGAGAGAATGGTTGAGTTCAAAAGAAGATTCAATAAGGAAACCAAAGATGAAAGAAAGAAAAAGGAAAGAAAAAAAAAAGACTACTCTAGGGAAATGTTAAGTATAAAAAAGACTCTAAGTGTTTAAGGCAAAAAGCCTAGTTCCCCTCCATAAGCTTAAAATCAAACAAAGTTAGAAAGTAAAGAAAATAATTAAGGAGGATGAAAAGGGAAAAGAAAAGAAAGAGTCTAGAAAAGAAGAAGGTTTGGTTCTCAACCATTTGGTTTGTCTCAAAAGAAAGAAAATATGTGAGATCATGGGTAGAACATAGGTTTCAAAAGGCATAAGGGTTTGGGTAGAATGGAAGCACTTCTTTGTATGCATCAATTGTTCCATTTCTCCCTTGCTTGTGCATGATATTTGCATTACTATTCTTTGAGAGTAAGTCACTAAAATATTTTGAACCGCCTTATTTTTTGCATCATGAGCCTTTTTCTTACCATGCCGATTGAACATGATCAATAATTTCTAAGCGAGACCACACTTAAACACCGAATTGAATGTTAAAGAATTGGTAGATAGCATGGCATGACGAGGCTTAACCTTGAGTCTAGAGGCAAAAGATTGAAGTTGCGATAGATGTGAGAAGATTGATTGAGTAGAGATTCACTTATGCGATAACTTTGTATTATATTGAGCCTTGATATTGAATGCTTCGTCAGTTCCTTTTGGCTTTGAGTTCTCACTTTCAAACCTCTTCTTTGGTTTCTTCTTACTTGTTTGCTTGAGGACAAGAAATGGACAACTCTGGGGGAGTTGATGTATTCGTATTTTAGCACTTCTTAGCATACATTTTATGCCTTTCTCTTCATTTCGAGTTCCATTTAGTTTAGGTTGTGTCTTAGAGTCCAAGGCTTTGTTCCATGCAGTTGCATTGAATTTTGAGTATATTTCAGGTACATTGGAGGTTAAGAAGTGAAAGGAACCAATGTGGATAGGAGGAGCACCAAGAAGAGTGAAGAGAAGACAAGTTTCCTAGCAAAGCGACTTGAAGATCATGTCAGATGAAGTCCTTTACGTGCCCAGTTTAATCTATTATTTGGCAGGGAGATAGTAAATTGAGTTAGCTTCACATAGGCGTTGGATTCAGCTCATTCTGAGTTACGGTTTAAAAGTTATTGCCAATTTCGTGAAGACGTGTCAAGCTGATCGATCTGTTTGAGCCTGCGGATGCTCCCATCGACCACTTGGGCTTGGGTGGTCGATGCAACACACACCAGGGTTTGATATTCTTCCCATCGACCACTCCCATCGACCACTTGAGCTGGAGTGGTCGATATCAGGCACCCTTTTTGCTTACAAATCCGGGTTTGACTCGGTACCTTTCCCTTTTATTATAAATATGTTTGACCACATTTAGAACCCGAAGTTGGACATGTTTTAGGATTTTCTCTCTAATGTTTAGTACCTTGATTTTCTTTGAATTTTTATGGTTTATTAAAGTTTTCTTAAGTTTATCTTATTTCTCTAATCATGTTTATCTACATATCATCTTTTGTTTTGATTTCCTTTGTTTCTATGAGTGAGTAGTAATCTTATGGATCATGAGTTAGATAGATTATGGTGATTAGAAGTTGGGTTATGGTGTATTAGGCTTAAACTATAGGGAATCCTTTATTTGAGATGCAATTAAGGCTAGGATTGAAGTAGTTAATCAATCTCTAGATTATGGTCTTTTTACTCCCGGAAGGTGTTTGTAGAAATGTCTAGGAGAATCTCATATGAGCAAATCACATCTTAACCAATTGATATTTGATGTTTAAGGTGATTTGTGGGTTTAAGGACTTATAAGTAATGCCTCTAGATTGATTAATTTCAAAACGGAAGGGGATGATAATTAAAGAATTTAGAAAGAGATTAGTACCATGGAAGTGGATTAGTCTTAAATTAGTGATTCTTGCTCTAGGAATGGACTTGATTAGAGCATAGCACCATTGCCTAATAAATATATCTCTTAGTTGAATTCATCGTTTAGTAGTTTACTTTTTGTTGGGATCAAATTCCACCTAGCTGAGATCAATGAAAGATGACTAAGTATAGAAATACGACGAAACGGATAAAGCCTAAGCCAACGAAGCTGCCGAAGACTATAAGGTAAGAGCTAAGCAGCTAAGGCCTAAGCTAACGAAGCTGCCGAAGACTATAAGGCCGAAGCTAATACGGTTGAAGCCAATACGGCCGAAGTCAATACGGCCAAAGCCAATACGACCAAAGCCAATACGACCGAAACCAATATGACCGAAGTCGATACGGCCGAAGTCGATACGACCGAAGACAATACGGCCGAAGTCGTGGCCGAAGCGAATATGGCCAAAGTCGTGGCCGAAGACAATACGGCCGAAGTCGCGGCCGAAGCCAATATGGCCGAAGTCGTGGTCGAAGCCAATACGGCCGAAGTCATAGCCGAAGACAATACGGCCGAAGTCGTGACCGAAGCCAATACGGCCGAAGTCGTGGCTGAAGACAATATGGCCGAAGTCGCGGCCGAAGCCAATACGGCCAAAGTCATGGCCGAAGCCAATACGACCGAAGCCAATACGGCCGAAGTCGCGGCCGAAGCCAATACGGCCGAAGTCACCGCCGAAGCCAACACGGCCGAAGTCGCCGAAGTCAATAAGGCCAAAGTCGCCGCCGAAGCCAACACGACCGAAGTCACCGAAGTCAATAAGGCCTAAGCCGATGACAAAAGCAAGGCTGATCCCAATCCTGGCCGAAATTGCACAAAATTGCGGGCCGAAGCAACAAGTCCATCTTTGGCCGATGTCAAGACGAAGCACCATGAAGCCAAGCCGACTCAGCTAAATGGAAATCCCGAAAGTTTTCCTTACCCATTTGGAATTGGCCTAGCCGACTCAAACTAGTATATATATCTATGTACATCTCTTGAAAAGGGGATCCGCAATTTACTTAGCAAAACCCTAGATTTTTTCTCTCAAACTCTTGTATGCAAAAACTTTTCGAAACAGCTCAATAAAACCATTTTTGGATCTTCGTTTTCGTGGTTTATACGCAGAAGTTTCAGATCCCTTAAAGGTTTCGTGACAAATCTAATTGTGTTGATTTCGACTCTCACAATTTGGATACGAGTCGATAACCGAAAGAACGCGAGGAGAGTCGAGCGTGCAAGGAGAGTGGCAGAAGAACTTCAAACCAAGCTGACGAAGCTGAGCGTGAGCGCGATGTTGCGATGGAGAGAGCATCAAAACAGAAAGAGAATGTTAGATATCGTAGTTTCAACAAAGTGATAAAAAAAAGAGGTGAGAAGAGGGTCGTCATAAAGTATCTTAGCACCACGAAGAGACATATCGGCATAAGGTTTGCTCCGAACCAGAGTATCGGGAGGAGGGAAGCAATCCTCCGTAGAAAGGATTTTTGAGAAATAAACGGCAAAATTACGGGCTACAAAGGAGATTTCTGTTCGGCAATGTCGCGAATTGAAGCATCACGCCTTTTACGTTTAGGAACATCGTCCTTAGAAGGAAATTTCCCTTTATCGGCCTTTGTTACGGTACGCTTCCAGGCTGGCTTCACCGGGTCTTGTTCCTCACTCTCGTATACGGCTTTGCCACGTCTGCACCGAACCGGAGACGAATTCGGTCGCCTAAGACCCAACACGATCTCTCTTACTTTGGGAATGGACGGAGCCAACATGGATGCCTCTTCAGCCAGATAAGCCACGGGAAGAGCAAGGGTAACACTTGGAGTTAGGTGCTCAGCGGAAACTTCAGTTCGGCTAATCTCCGCTTGCTCAGACTTTGCGCGGACTTCGGCTTCCATCCTTTTACGAACCGTTGATCGCTTTCCCATAGCGTTCCTTGTACCACTAGAAGAAGATGAAGAAGTCAAGCTTGGAGAATAATAACCAAAGTGTCGAGCTCGTGCTCTCTCTACTCTCTGAAAAGTAAAATCTCATTGCCAATCACACTCACCAGAAGCAAGAGTCTCGCAAAGTCTAATCATGTCTTGAGGACACGTTGGGATTAGATTGGGAACTGCAAAACCAACAAAAAAGCAGAGGATCACAATATATTCAACAAAGCAGAAACATTCATAAAGCTACAGATTGGCTACCGATTTCTCTCCATCTGGTCCTAATCTTCTTACTCCAATCGGCACCAACCGAAACTTCGGAAATGGGCACAAAGAAAAAGCAGTCTTCCCAATATCTATCTTTACTTGTAAAACCGCCAATAATCTTACGATGGACCTTGTTTGAGATGGAGTAGAGAAACTTATCTTTAGAACAAAATTTCTGAATGGATAGCAAGTTCAAGAAGTGATCCATGGTAACCTCCTCGCCGCACTCAAAACTACGAACCAAAATTCCAACCAAGTGCCAAATATCCCGAGGAGCTATTTGCGCCAAAGCCAACCTATGCTTCCATAGATACTCAAGAATGATCCTTGGTATTGGAAACTAGAGAAAGCACATGTAGAAGCAACTTTCGTACAAGGCGAAACACCCCTTGGGAGGCTAATCGGCTCAATCTAATGGTGACGGGAGGATAAGCTCAATCTCTTCGGAGATATTGAACCGATGCCTAAGAATCTCCAAAGATTTTGCAGTAGAAAGGGTAGACCCCGGAGGATCGGGTACCTCACACTTGGATCCACTCTTAGAAGCTCGTCGCTTCGAAGAACACGCTTGGAGACCCGCGTCTTGCTTCATATTAACAAAATTAAAGCTCCAATTCTCCGTTTTGATTTTCACTTCGAAAGGATTCTCCATTTCGTCAATCAAAGGAGCAGTCAAACCAATCGGACTTGTTATACGATTGTCGACTTCGTCAGGATCACAAGAGTCTGCAATCCTTCTCCCGAACATAGAAGGATTGATTGTGGAGTCCATACTATCATTCAGCTCTTCGGATTCATAAAACATACTTGTAGGCTCGGCGAGAATTCTCTTCGGCCAAAGAGCCTCTTCGGCAAGAATTCTCTTCGGCCAAAGAGCCACTTCGGCAAAGACAATGTCTTCGGGAAAAGAGCTTCTTCGGCAAGAATCCTTTGCGGCAAAGTGAGTCTTCGGCAAAGGCACTTCGGCGAGAATTCTTTGCGGCAAAATGAGTCTTCGGCAAAGGCACTTCGGCAAGAAGCTTTTTCGGCGAAAACACGAGCCCACTTCGGCAAGGGGTCTTCGGCAAAAACACGAGACCACTTCGGCAAGGGGTCTTTGGCGAAAAAACGAGACCACTTCGGAAAGAAGTTTTCGGCAAGGAGTCTTCGGCGAAAAAGATCACTTCGGCAAACAAAAACACTTCGGTAAATCCACAAATCGAACCTAGGGACAAGTTGACATCGACAAAGCTACGAATGGGTGAAGCCATGAATCGAGACCGGTTGGACGAAAAGGGAGCTCGGCGGCCGCCGGCGAGAGAGACAAAAAAAACAACCTAAAAAAATCTTTAACTGAAGAAGAAAGAAGGGAGTTACCTTATCTTCTTGGAGATTTTTGAGAAGTGAAGAGTGAGGGAAAAATGAGAAGGAGTGGAGATATATATAGACCCTTAAAGCAAAAAGGTGATGTCATCACGCCTTGGGAATCGGCCAAGACACAGTTGCATGAAGAAATTTCTACTAGGTATGAGATTACCGATCTAAGGACAGAGCACCTAGCTTAGCAAATTCGACGTAATCAAGTTTGGCAAAATATCAAACGCAACGGACTCGGCATCACATTGGTTCGGCACTATCATAACTGAAACTACCGAGCTGGGGGGGCTAACTGTTGAGGTCAAATTCCACCTAGCCGAGATCAATGGAAAATGACTACGTACAGAAATACGACAAAACGGATAAACCCTAAGCCAATGAAGCTGCCGAAGACTATAAGGCCGGAGCTAAGCAGCTAAGGCCTAAGCCAACGAAGCTGCCGAAGACTATAAGGCTGAAGCCAATACGGCCAATGCAAATACGGCCGAAGTTAATATGGCCGAAGCCAATACGGCCGAAGGCAATACGGCCGAAGCCAATACGGCCGAAGTTGAAACGGCCGAAGCCAATATGGCCGAAGTCGTGGCCGAAGACATTACGACCAAAGTCGCGGCCGAAGCCAATACGGCCAAAGTCGTGGCCGAAGACAATACAGCCAAAGTCGTGGCCAAAGCCAGTATGGCCGAAGTCATGGCCGAAGACAATACGGCCGAAGTCGTGGCTGAAGCCAATACGGCCAAAATCGCGGCCGAAGCCAATACGACCGAATTCGTGGCCGAATCCAATACGGTCGAAGTGGCCGCCAAAGCCAACACGGCCGAAGTTGCCCAAGTCAATAAGGCAGAAGTCGCCGCCGAAGCCAATACGGCCGAAGTCGGCGAAGGCAATAAGGCCTAAGCCGATGACAAAAGCAAGGCCGATCCCAATCCTGGGATAGGCAATGGCCCGAGCAGAATGCGTAAACTTGCGGGCCGAAGAAACAAGTCCATCTTTGGTCGATGTCATGACGAAGGCCCATGAAGCCAAGCCGACTCAGCTAAACGGAAATCCCGAAGGATTAGGAAGTTTTCCTTATCCCCTTTGGAATTGGCCTGGCTAACTCAAACTAGTATATATATCTATGTACATCTCTTGAAAAGGGAATCCACATTTTACTTAATAAAACCCTAGACTTTTGCTCTCAAACTCTTGTACGCAAAAGCTTTTCGAAACAGCTCAATAAAACCATCTTTGGATCTTCATTTTCGTGGTTTATACGTAGAAGTTTCATATCCCTTAAAAGTTTCGTGACAAATCTAATTGTGTTGATTTCGACTCCCACACTTTTGTTGACTTTTCATATTGCATTTTTATTTCTTTCTTTTAAGTTTGTTTAGTTTATGCATGCTTTCTCTTATATTTCTTGTTCTTATTTGGCCGCCTTACTTGCTTATTGCATCATTTTCTTAGGTTGTAGATAAGTTACTAAAACAAAAATCATTCGAATTGACTTAGCTTTATTAGTACTTTGCATTCTTATTGTCCTAATCAATTTCCTTGTGGATTCGATCCCTAAGTAGTACACCGATTGCCATGCACTTGTGGTTATGTAGGGTTAAAACTTAGTAGTAGTTTTCCTCCTATCAATACTCTTTTTCATCTTTGGAGGTGAAGTACTTTGCGAAAGTTTAGCTTTCTTATTTGGTTTTTGCTCAATCGGAAATCGTTTCCTTGTCACCTTTGGGGATGGAGTAGTGAGTGAAATATTATCGCTGAATGGAGTACTCTGCTTTATTTTCTTCTTTTTAGATGGAGTCCTCTGCTTCGTTTTCTTCGTTGTGGATTGAGGCCTCTGCTTCGTTTCCTTCTTTGTGGATGGAGTACTCTGCAAAGGTTATGTGTCCTTATTCTTCCATTGACTACGCTTGAACCGCTTAGCTTTTTCAATAACAGAAAGGTATCTCTTTGTCTTCGATCTATCGGAAGGTACTTTCACGACTGGTGGCAGACTCTGTTTACTAATTATATCTGGTGGTGGAATCAAATCTTCTACTACAGGGTTTATAGCTTCTGAGTACGTTGAATACAAGTAGCCCTTTGTGAAATGATCATCCACCAGGATAACTTCATCAATTTTTCGATTTATTGCTGCTTTAATCGTGTGCTCGCAAGGAATATTCTCGATATCATATTGTCTACAAGTACAATGTCTCTGCAATCATAAAAAATGAATCAAACTCAGAGCAGATTAACATGGCAAATGTTTCCAAAGGCTGGCAGACTTTCTGCTAAATTAAAGTTTGGCAGAGATAACTTGCATAATTCTTGTAGATCAACCACACAATCATATTCTCCACTTGAAACATGGCTACGATTTGAATCAATATGTTGAACATTTAAATTTTTCATGCTACCGTGTCTTTCATGTAGTAAGTCTTCAACTTTTGGGGGGAAGTTTGTTTTTAATGAGGCAGCTTTGTCTCCCCTTTACACAAACCACCTTGACAGCAACTTTTTAATAGCTTCCACGAAATTTTTAACGGGAAATGATCTATCTTCCTTAAGCGCGCCATTAATAGATTCTGCAATGTTCCTCGTCATTACACCAAATCTATCACTTGGAAAATGTGCACAAGCCCATAATCGAAATTCCACCTCTTCCAAGTAATCTGCTAATTCACTGTTTTGACGATGAATCATAGCAAACAATGTTTCAAACTCCATCACTTAATATGCATATGCAGCACTATACACCAAACTGAGCATTGCGTTCTTTTTGAACTTTAAGATAAGGTTGTTTTTGAGGTGATAGTAACATACTCATCTATCAGCTGCGGGGAAAACCTTCACAATGGCTTTGGCGATTGATAGATGACGGTCATAAATAATAGCCAAATTTTTATCATCACGTATTACATCATGCAACTGAGTAAAAAACCATTCCCATGAAACATCATTCTCTGTGTCTACAATACCAAAAACTATAGGAAATATACTCGAATTTGCATCTTGACCATCACGTTCAAACTTTGTAATCGTACCTTGATTGGCCTGCTCTATTTTTTATAGATACAAAGGTAAGTCATGGTAACCCCTCTCAAAAGTGTTTCTGACCAGCTCTCGTGCATATGCCAACGCTTTATGCGCCTTCGTATAGTCTATGTCAAGACAATGTAGTGACTTAATACAGTTTATTACATGCTTAGGCGTAATTCCTTTAAGATCATTACCACCAATAAAGCTATCAACATACATCTTTCAATACATTTTGCATTAGCTTATCGGTGACGAGAATACCTATAGACAGCAGAGCATGTATGAGCTTCTTTATATATCCAAACGAAAAATTCTGGAGATTTAGATGAAACTGACAGAGACGACGGACGAATCCTCCATGAACAATTAGGAACAAAACTTTTCGCAATAAATAGTTTCTTCCTCGACGTCTCGATGTTGAAATCAAACTTCTCGATGACTGAAATCTTGCGTAATTGCCTAATTAATGCTTTCTTGTCATCAAATATAGCGCCAAACTTAATAGTTCCGGATTTATTCATTGGTAATGGTTTCGTAGGCGTGTCATCGAATATATCGCAGAATAAAGGCGGCCTCTGTTGTTGCTTCGCAGACTGTCGGTAGTCTTTTCTTTTATTTGGTGATGGCATCATATTCTCGTCTTTACCATAACCAAAATCATCAAAATCCACACCAACATCCTCGTTGTTTGTTCTCAGTGACACGCAAAGCCGGATAACCTCTGTTTCTAACATTGTGATAAAGTTTGCAAGTTTCCTATCGTTGTTCCAGAAGATAGGAGGTGTGTCGCTAGGCATTTTCTCCAACATATGTGTAGGAAACATATAAGCAATCTCGACTGCATTTATTTGCGTTTCCAAGTTGTAATCTTCACAAAAAATGCGGAACAACTCTTCATACTTGATTTGTTCTTCAACCGTAAACAACTTGCTTCCTTTACTTGAATCAACGAGGAAATCCCAACCCATATTTACGTTCTTTTGTCCAAAAACAGTACACAAATGCAATATTATCTGCAAAAAAGAGAATGTTCATTAGTAAATTAACTGCAAAAGATCTGCAACACGCTATCTTAGAAGATTTTTGGCAGAGCTCTACACTTTAGCAGAGTCTTTTAGAAGTAGCTCTGCCAAAGACGTACTAGAGCTCTAGACGCAGTTTAGAAGATGGTGGTTTAGAGAACTAGTGTAATGTTTTGAAGTGTTACATGTATTTGTTCTTCCCAAAAATATGCTCATCTTCAACCCCTATATTATCTTTGACCTGCAAATATTGTTAGATTTAAACGAATATCGTCTTCCCGAAGAATGTACGTACTTTCGTTCAAAATCGAAGGCTGTATACAATTTTAAACGAATAGCCAAACAATAAAAGCTACGAAATCAGCCGCGGATATCGCTTCGATCATTTGGAAAATATAAAATCTCCTTTTGAGGGTGAAATCGAAATAGGAGATCTAAGTTTTTTTGTCTAGAAGTTGAAAAGGTTTGTAACAAACTCAAAAGTAAGAATTAATGGCATTCTTGTTATTATTGTAAAAAGAGAGGGGTACATTGTAATGGACTTTAAAATCCGACCGTTTATACAATTTAGCTAAGTTGCAAATGTCAAGCCAGACCCTGCGAACAATATTCTACCATCCATTACCAATATATGCCTTAAGTATACAAAATTCACACACTATATCTGCCTTAAGTTTACAAAATTCACACATAATCTGCCAAAGCGTAAAGGTATTTTGGGTTTTTTGGGTATTTTCAAAAAGCGTACCATTTGTACAATTTTTCCTACAATGTACCCACTTGACATTAAAGTCAAAAACTTACTATTTTGACAAATCACCCTAATTTTATTCCATGTTTGTTTACATAAATATGAAAGAATGAAAGAATAAAAATTGGCTACACAAATAAACAAAATACAAACAGCCTTCGCCACAATCTTCCCATTACAAAAAAAAAAAATTGTACCTTGTTCCTTTATTTTGTGGAGCTAAAACTCCATAATGGCTTGCGCCATATTTGGAGTGAAAAAATCATATTAAGAACAATAATAATATGGAAACCAATCAAAAAGATATTCTTCGAAAAATCGTTAACGTTCTGATTCATAATTACCAGAGGAAAGCTTGGAGACCCATTTGTTGATCAGAGATCTTCTCCTTGAATCCCACATGATTCTCTTTTGGTTACCACCGTTAGTGGTCATCTCTATGGCCTCTACAAAACCTTTTACACGGTCCATAGCCACCTCGAGCGTTCGGTCTGACATATTCGCAAAACAAACTCTGAACCAACCAGGCTCATCTGAGTGACATGATGAGCCTGGAGAGATGTTGAGACCGACTTCACACACAATCTTTGTCCATAGCGAGTGCTCGGCCTCGAACGTGTTGGATTTCAAGAGGTGTCTTAAGTCAACCCAACAAAACAGACCCCCGTTGCTCTTCAAACAACCAATCCCCGCTTTCTTCAGACCCAAAACCAGTCCGTCTCTTCTCTCTCTCAGCCTCTCCCTATTTTTTTCCAAGTACTTGGTCGTGAATCGTTCGTCAGACAGCAAATTGGCTAAGAGATGCTGAGTCTGGGAAGAAATGAGTCCAAAGCTTGACATTTTGGTTGCGGCTGAGACCACTTCCTCATTGTTTGAATAAATCAAGCCTACACGAAATCCTGGGAGGCCTAGATCCTTGGACAAACTGTAAACAACATGGATTTGCTTATCCAAATCCATGTTCTTGTCCTTGGCCACTTCTAGAAGGCTGGTGAACTCGGGAGAGTCAAAAACTGTACCCGAGTAGATCTCATCGCTCACCATATGGATATTTTTCCTCGATGTGAAGGTGAGGAGAAGATCGAGCTCTTCACGGGTGGTAGAGGTTCCAAGAGGGTTTGAAGGGTTCGTTATGAGCACTCCTCTAACGTTTAGGTTAAGTTTGTGAGCTCGTTCGTAGGCCTCTTCTAACGCATCCTCCGTTATCTTGTATCCATTTGAGCTTACACAGTGGATAGGAACAATCTCTACTCCTGTCCGCCATTTGAGATCTCTGTCAAACCTTAAAGTCAAGAGTCATTAAACAAATTTAGCCTCTCTTGTAATCAATGCAAACAAATTCGAAATGGTTCGTGTAAAGCTATACGTACCCTGGATAATAAGGTGCAGGGATAAGAAAGGCATCTCCTGGATCAGCAAGGCAGAACATTAGAGTCTCATTAGCCGAGGTTGAGCCAGCTGTGAGTACCATCTTGCTCGTATCAAATTTCACTTTGTTCCCTCTGATTTTTGCCATGAATTTCGCCAAAGCCTGTCGCATAAGAACATGTAACACTTGTGAGGTATATAGTCGGGGTGTTCAATCTAGTAAACCAATATGAAAACAAACCAGAATAATCGATCCAAAACCAAATTGTATTTAATATCGTTAAAATGAACTCACTTTTTCTATATTTAGAAAGACCGAATCTGAACCCAACCAAGAAAAGCAGATACCGAATTTAGTTATCTTAAAAAAGACCAAAGATATATTTCACTAAAATCCGAACCGAAAAACATGATGTATATTTTACTTTTATCTTGGTTCATGTTATTCATATACCGAAACGAGGACTGAACGCTCGTTAATATATATATATATATATATATATATATAGTAGGAGTAGTTGACGTTACTTACTTCTTTGAAAGCCGGCAAGCCATGGTAATCTTGGAATAGAGCTAATCTTCTGAACACCGACTCTTCGTTCTTTTTCAAACCCAAGACTTCTGGATGCTCTTCAAGCCAAGACTCTATTAGGTCAAAAGAGAGCTGCACAAAGGAGGCATACACCAACTGATCAGTGTGTGTTCCGCCAAGAAACTCTGGGAATATGTACAGAACAGTTTAGTTTTGTATGTGTAAAATGGTTGTAGTTATGAATACAAACCTGGTTTTCAGCAAGACCCATCTGAACAATCCCACCAGGGTTAAGGGTTTCGTGGAAGGGATTTTTCTCGTATTCTTGCCATCCAAGAAAGTAGGATGAGTCTTGTCCATGCGATTCGCTGGTAACTTTGCTTGATAACATTCTTAAACGTTAAAACTCGGTGATAACTATCGCAAGTACTTACCAACACTGTAGCTCAATAACAGAGTTTTAATGAGAGAGAGAGAGAGAGAGAGAGAGAGAGAGAGAGAGAGAGAGAGAGAGAGAGAGAGAGAGAGAGAGAGAGAGAGGGAGGAAAGTAGAATGAAAATTTTGGTGTATGAGAATGTGAGCCTTGTGGAGGAACAATGACGAAAATAGTGTATATATATAATGCAGAGGAGGAGGCCGAGAGAGGTGATCTAGTAGGAGACATTGTTCCGACATTGTTAGCTATACTAAGAGTAGACGGTGTTGATTCTTTTGACTAACACACACGTACAATTATTTATTCATTTGACCCACACACACGTACAAATTGTTTCTTAATCCTTATAATTGTTTGGTGACAAAAAAAATCTTCTAACTGTTCATCGTTTCAAATGTGTATATATATTTTTAATTTCCTTCTTTAATTTGAGTTTATCGTTTGGATCTATTTTTCATTTGTTATATATTGTTCCCTCCTTTCCTTTGAGTTTCCGATGTCTTTATTTTTTCCTATCTGTATTTTGCTTTATATTTTGAACAGTGGACAGCAAGAAAATAAACAAACATTAGATGTATATTATAAGAACAAGGGACCCAAGCATATATTTAGTGGTTTATGTTAGGAAGTGTTGTTATTGTACCACTATCCAAATTCAAGCTTTGTATAATGTATATTGTTTTTTTTTTTTAAAAGCACATAAATATTTTAAGGGTTTTTGCAAAAAATATTTTCAACTAATTTTTTTTCTTTTTTGCATATCTATTCTCCAACCATAAAAGAAAAAAATCTTCTAAATCAAAATAAACTCGTAATATAACCTTTCAAAGTATATATGTGTATAAAATCGTGTATTTTTATCACCTCTTCGTCGTTTTGATTGCAACTTTTAAAATGAATATTTGCAATATGAAAATTTGAACACTTGACATCAAAGACAAGTCAATGAATGCATTACCAACAGAGTTATGACATATTTCTTAACATAAAAAGTAAAAAAACTCAGAAATCACATTCCACCACCCTATTACTGATGTCACCACCATTACCATTACCACCACTATCACCACCACTGTCACCACCACTGTCTTCTCTCTAAGTTTTATTATTTATCTTCCATGGAAATGAAGTTTAAGCTCTAATGGTGAATTTTCGTTTTTCGTTTGGCGGAAAATCAATAAGAAAATATGATTGTGTTAGAATCTCCTTGATCTCACGGAATCCAACACCGCCGACCGTTTGTTAATCGGAGGTTGTAGTTAATCGAAATTTCATTGGTAGGTTATCCAATTTTAAAGTATTCTAGCCGAATTGAAAACCTTTTAGGTTCTTAAGAATTAAAAACATGTCTACCCTCCAACTACAAAAACAAAACCCTCTACACCTTTCAACTATTGTTTTTCTTCATAATGATATATCATCGTTTTTATGGGTTTTTAAAGCCATGATATATGTATATAATCGAGTCTTTTATGTATCTTTCGAGTCTTTTTCGAATTTTTTAAAGGTTTACACACATTTGTGATCATTTGGACATTATGGAGCAATTATGGAGCATTTTAGCTGAGAAATCGAAGTTGGTGTTTTTCAAGTTCAGCTGTGTCGCCCAACACAACCATGTGCGTTGGTCGACACAGCCCGATTTTTATACCTCCACGTGAAGACCAATACTTTTTGGAGATTTGCAATTTTGCCATGAAGTTTCATGTATTTACCAAAGAGCCCAGCTCGTGTTTAGCATATATTTTAGGGTTTTAAGGTTTGAGAGGCACGATTTCTTTCTCTTACACTTTTGGATTGATTTTACTCTTGGCTTTAGAGAAGACTTGGAGATTTAGAGTTTGGAGCTGATCTGATACTTTGACTACTTTGAGAGAAGATTTCAAACCCCTGTTTCTATCTCTCTTTTCTGATTTCTATGATATCTACTTTATTCATGTCTTTGATTTCAATTTATATGTGTGAGTAGATCCCTTGTTAGGTTTAGGGATTCTCATTAGGGATTTCATGGAATGATATATTGATTTATTGGTTAGGATTCAAACTTGATAGTTCTTCACCTAGGTTGCTCTTAAAGTTAATTCTAGATTGATCACCTAGAATCTCGATCTTAGGTTGTTAAATTGGCACGACAGTGTGATTTATAATTTGATTAAAACCTAGAGTGAGCAAATTAGATAATTGCAAAGAAATTTGGATTAGATAATTTGTGAAAAAATCGAACCTGCGCTTAATGCTTGTTTAGAATTTAGGATTCGCAAAAAAATTTGGTTTCTTAAGTTTTAAACATAGTTAATTCTCGCAACGAAAGTTGGTTTATTTTACATTAGTGATTTGAGTTCTGGAACTTGTTCGTAATTCGATCTTAACCAATTAATTGATTTTCATTACTTGATTTCCTGAGAAATTTCCTGGACCTGACGCTTTTCCCATCTGATAAACAACCCGTTTTAATTATTATTTGCATTGTTACTTAATTTAATTCATACTCGCTTAGCTGAATTCGAAACGAAAAGTCTATCATGAGGTTCTTGAATCCTTGTGGATTCGACCCCTAAGTACTGGATCGATCTCTTAATTTGAGAGAGTAGCTCTAAAGATTTAATTTGAGCGATATCACATATCTATCCTCCAACTACAAAAACAAATCCCTCTAAATCAAAATAAACTTGTAATATAACATTTCACCGTATATGTGTATAAAAAACGTGTATTTTTATCACCTCTTCGTCGTTTTGATTGCAATTTTTGAAAGGAATATTTGCAATATGAAGATTTGAACACTTGACGTCAAAGACAAATCAATGAATGCATTACCAACAGAGATATGACATATTTTTTAACATAAAAAGTAAAAAAAAATCTTAAATCACATTCCACCACCCCCAATCACCGATCACCACCATTACCATCACCACCACTGCCTTCTCTCTCAGTCTTATTATTTATCCTCCATGGAAATGAAGTTTAACCTCGAAAATCAATAAGAAAATATAATTGTGTTAGAATCTCCTTGATCTCACGAAATCCAACACCGCTGGCCGTTTGTTAATCGGAGGTCGGAATTAATCGAAATATGATTGGTAAATTATCCAATTTTAATGTATTCTAGCCGAATTGAAAACCTTTTAAACATGTTCTTAAGAATTAAAAACCAGTTATGGAATTGCAATACCAAGAAGGAAAAGTATCCAAAATCATTTTTCTATTATGACATGCTTCAATTTTAATCCGACTGTAGTTCAGACTAGTTCATTATTTTAAACCGGGTTTCGGAGTACTGATACCATTTTTGGATTAATCTTATTGACATATTTCCGAAGCTATATCAAACATATTTTTTTTACCATGAATTTATTTCGGGTTAATTAATTAATCTTCGTAAAATTCAGTAAATTTTTTGGTTTGAGACTTGATTGATTTGAAATTTTAATTTCAATAAGTTCTATCTCTCTTAAAATTATTATAAATTTTAAGTGATGACGATGATAACGGCAGTGATAGTGCTGGGAAATGGTTTAAGAGATTTTTAATTTTTATTTAAAATATATAAATACGTATGTTTATAATTTGTTGAAAAATGACTTAGTATAGTTTGTAGTTGCTTTCATAGATTTATCCACGAGGTCAAGTTCAAGTCTCCAATTTTGCAATTTATTCTCTTAATTTTTTTTAACCAAAACTACCTAGTTTAAGAAGTATTAAAAAAATACACATTCTTATACACATATATACGGTGGAGATTATATTATAGAAAACCCTCCAACTATTTTGTTTTTCATATCTACTCTCTAAATGCAAAAAACCTTCAAAAGTTACTTGTAAAATAAAGATTTGAATACTTAACCTCAAAGACAAGTCCATGAATGCATTACCAACATAGCTAAGAGATATTTTTTTTATCAAATTACAAACACGCATATTTATATATCTTAAGATAAAAAAAAATCTCATAAACCACTTTCTACCACCACCAATGTGACCACCGCCGCTGTCACCACCACCGCAGCCGTCACTACCACAACATTCTCTCTCATTATTCATTATTTCTCCACCATGGAAATGAAGCTTAAACTCCAATGGTGATTTTTCGTTTGGCTGAGAATCAATAAAAACCTAATTGTATTAGAATTTTCTTGATCTAATGAATCTAACAACGCTGATTGTTCGTAATTGGAGCTCCGAGTTAATCAGAATATGATTGGTAAATTTTTCGATTTTAAAATTATCTAGAAAAATTGGAAACCTTTTAACCAGCATGTCTCTAACCACGGACTGAACCACCCACCTAACAATGGTCCACAAAAGGTAAATTTTTATTTTTCTCTTCTATTTATTCAAAAGCAACTTTTAAATTACAATTCACAAATAATATTGACCAAATTTATTTTTAAATTTGCATTTTCATCAATTAATCATTTTTATTTTATATACTTCATTAATTTATTTTTGACGGCTTTATTGATTTATAAATTTTCATTTAAAATTTGATATTTTGGTTAGATTAATTTGGTTTATTGAATAATTTACACATCTTAACCAATTATTCCTCATTATTCTCATTTTTTCACTTAGATTAGACCATTTTTTATCGAATTGGACTCCTCATAAGGATCTAACTCATTTTTAATTGGGTTATCTTATGAAATCTTGGACCTAGAGCTCAATATCAAGTATTGAGAAATCTAAGGTTTATAGTTTAAGATTTTAGGATATAGGATTTTATCTTTAGGGTTTAAGGTTTATATGTCAGCGTTTACATGATTGCCTTTAGGGTTTATGATTTAGGGTTAGGGATTAATGTATGATATTTATGGTTTAGGATTATGGGTTTAGGGTTTATGGTCTAAGGTTTAGTGTAATAAATGGTGGAACAATAAATAGACTATCAAAGTAATAAATGGTGGAGAAATAAATGGCAATACCCACTAACCTTCCAACCGAATTTATCACTAGTATAAAGGACGTAAGACACACAATCTACATAGTAACAAACACTAACAAGCCCCAAATAACCCTAATATCTACTTTATAATCGTATTTCCCCTCAAATAATGGATGCTAACCGACTTTGTCCTTCTGTTTTTAGTGATATTCTTCGCTGCTGTGGTAGAGATAGTTTTCGGCATCTAGGTGCGGTCATGTGAATTGGACGGATCCCTTACCTCACAGTTATGTCTGACAATGTCCTAAAGGAAGACAATATGGCGGAGTTTATTTTCAACGGAGACCGTGTGTGTTTTGGATCTTCTTTTCGCAGTTTCTTCCTCAATATTTCCATGTGGGTAACCCGATTTCTCGCTTGATGGAAGCGATACGATTGGCGTACAACGAAGGAAATTTGGAGGCGGCAATAAAGCTCTTAAGTCTTGAGAATGGTGGTGCTTTTGATGTGTACGTTCTCGGAATGTTGCAGATATGTAAAGGTAGGTACTGGGATGAATATAAGACACTTTCCTCGCTTAGGTGGTGGGACAATGTACTGCATCTTAACATGATAGGCCATAGCATTGTCGTATGTGTCTTGAAAATGAATCCACCTATGCAGTACACCTTTACCTCCACTTTCTATTGTCCTGAACCTGATTGTGGTTGGAAGGAAGATGATTATGGTACTTAAGAGGGGTGTTGCATCCACTATAATACGAGTAAGATGATGGCGTACTCTTTGAATTTTTAAGCAATTTCCGTTGCTTGCCTATGTAGGGTTTAATTAGTTCCTTGCTTATGTTTCTTGTCAAGATTTTCCCGTTGCTTGCCTAAGTAATATTTAATTAGTTCATTCCTTCTGTTTTTTAGTCAAAGCTTTTTACGTACACCTTTTTGGCCATGTACACCTATAATCTAATGTACACCACTTTCTATTTCGTTTTTCAATTTTAATCGGCATGTCAGATTAAGGGGATTAGCCTCTCACCATATTTATGTTGTTTTCCTTATGTTTAAACGCCGAAGAATTGAATCTTTAAGAAATTTAAGACATAATGGATGCTAAGTTGCTCACATTTTTTAATATTTTAATAAAAAATTCATTATCATCTCCATCGAACGCCGCATAAGTACGCAACGTCAATTTAAAATAAAATATTTCGTGGTGTACATTGAACCACATAACCATCTAAACTCACTTTATATTTTTCCACGGACGGTTCAATACATCAAGCAACAAATAACCCTAATTACTACATACCTCACCTTTTTGCACAGCCTGTTAAGCACACCATACAAAGATCTCTCATTTCGCTTAACCATTTATGGGCCTAAGCGATAGTTCAACCTCCATGATGATTCAAAATCCTTCCAGCCTACCTTGTACGGAGATGACCCCGCTCTGAAACTGAAGTAATATTCCCATCGCCCTAACCTGGTGGACTGATTTAAACCTAGGGCGAGAGTTATACAAGTGTGCTATACTAAATAACTGGTTTAACAGAGGATGTGAGTTTTTCAGGTGTGTTGATCCGGAACAAACACACATATGGCAGAAAAGACATTAATCAAAGCGTGTAACAAAATTCATGCACTCAAAGCCGAACTTGAATACTATAAGCAATTGCATATTCTTTTGTCTACAATAGCAACATCAGAAGGTGGATCAGCATCAGCGCGAACCAGAACTCAAACTGTGCCACCACATCAGTCCACTGGATTTATGCAAGTTCGTGCAACCAATCCGAACATTATATTTTTCATTGCTACTGCTGCTTCCGCATTAACAATCGTCATTGTTCTCAAAATTTTGAGCATGTAGTGTGAATATATTTGGTTCGTAATAGCTATATTCATTCTAAGCAGGATTTAAGGTGGTACTTGGATATTTATCAGTTTTTGGTTGAACTAGTAATGTTTAGGTTCACACTCTTATTATAAATATTTTCTTATGTAATATTTTGCGTACACCGCAATGCATACAAAGGTGGTTTTTGGTATGTGTCAAAGCTGTTTTGGTTGAACCAAGTAATGTTTCGGTTCGTATCTCACTTCAGAGTATTTTGTTATGAAATATTTATTCGTACACCTATCATGTACACTAATGGATGTGCACCATTGGTCGTACACCTACCATGTACACCAATGGATGTACACAATTGGGCGTACACCAACCATGCACACCTTTAATGTAGACATGTTATATGTACACATGCGATGTACACCTAGTGGTTTAATTCAGAAAGTAGATAGTAAACACTACACCGTTACAGAAGTAGATAGTAAACATTACATCAAAATATGGAGGGTTATCATAGTTTCCTCTATACAAAAAATGTTGAGAATTGTTTGGCTATTTGTAGCTCCTTCAAACAACATAATACCACTCACCCACTAAGATAACACACTCTTGCATGTTACACGATTGTGTCTTCGCAATCCACACTGTCCGCATTTGTTAGGCTTGCTCTTTTTAGCAACCTATTCAAGTAGTCGAAAATTGATATTACTAATATTGTACACCTACTGTGTACAAACATAAAATATAAACTAAAACATACTAGATACTCTCCGGTGAATAACTTTATCTTCTTAGGCGGCCTCCCTGGTTGATGTATTGTCTTTAGTGGATAAATGCTTAGCTCTATTACTGAAAGAAGAACGTCGATGTTATTTGGATCGAGAACGGGAGGATAATCCCTTCAACAGTTGCTGTCCATGGGGTTTCTTATGTGCACCTTCTAACTACATCATATACGCAAGGCCTCGCCCTGTAGTTACTGCAATAGCATGGTGGCAAGGGATTTTAAGAAACTAGAATTCACGGCAAGTGCACGTACGCTTATTGACTGATACATGGCAGCGCGTTTGTGTTTTCGTACTAACTTCATAATCCCATGCAAAAACCGCTTGTGCGGATAGGCTAGCTGAATTTGTTAACTGGACGACAAACTCTTTCTCAACAGCCTCTGGAATATCTCTGGACATCCTACTAATTTTTTCCCGTCTTACCTCAAGCCATCTACTTAGCATCCTCCTTATAAATTCTAGCAATGCGACAATTGGACTGTCCCTGACAGGAACTAGGGCATTGTTGAGGGACTCGACATTGTTACTTGACCTAAAATTATACCTCTTCCCCTTAAAATGAGCTCTACTCCAATGCTCCACACCAATGTCCCCCAAATATTCCCAACAGCGTAAATTAGTTGCCTTAATAGTGGCATATACTTTTTTGAATTACGATGAGAATATAAACACTCCTCCTGCCCGTCCAACCATAACCTTCTGTCCCCTCCCCTTATATTTTATTTTGTATATTACGCTGTAAGTGTACGAGAAATGAACCATGGTGTGCTAGTGGATACCACTTTTTTCTTTGCAGTATATATAGACCTGTGACTATCTGATATGATACTTAGCTCTGAACTGTCCTCTATGATGTAAAAAAACCAACTCCAAGACCCGTCATTCTCGCTCTTAACAACAGCAAACGCTACGAGTAACACCTGAAAATTTGCATATTGTCCACTAGCAGTAAGAAGACACCCTTTGTACTTACCGTGCCTATGAGTTCCATAAACAACGACAATCTTTCTCAAATGCTTCCACCCCTGTATACAAGCCCCCAATGCCTTGAACGCGTATTTAAACCTTCGCTGCCCTTTTCATCAACCTTAGTACTAAGATGACAAATTGAACCCGGATTCGCATATTTCAGCACGTGCATATATAGAGGCAATAATTTGTACGAACTCTCCTCTGTTCCATGCGCAGCGGTGATGGCTAGCTCCCTAGATTTCCAACATTTCCAATAGGAGGCGATAGTATTAAAGTCATGACAAAGTGTCTCCGCACGCTGACCAACAATCGTGCTCTCAAACTTTGATCTAAGCAGGGCCGCTATAACTTTGGCGGTTGCATGTTTAGAAAATGAACCCCTTGTATCGGCATCACACTCATGTTTGAGATGAACCTTCCTCACTTGATATGTCTCAGAATCCCCTAGCCGATGTGCGTACACCCGCCAGTCACAGAGGTTCGATGGGCATGATGCTACAGTATAATTTTTCGTATGTCTATGAAACTTGAACCTAAACACCCTTTTAATAGCATATACTGCCAATGCAATCTTAAAATTTTCTTGTTCTTGAACATATTTTCGACGTATATAATATATGTGCTCCGCGCCTAATATATGTACTCCGAGCCATGTCGTTAAAAATTGGCTCCACATCCTCGTATCCATATATCTTTATCATGGTTATACCTTTCTTCAAAGCTGCCCCTCCATTGTCACGCCTCCTTCCATTACCCCCACTACTGCTTACTAGTGGGGGAGGATCGACGAAATAATCCTCAATAACACTTCTGATTTCGTGAATTTGTACTCCCTTTTGTTTTGTAGGTGGATCTACGAAATCATTGTCATCACAAGTGAATCCACCTGAATTATCAATTCTCGAACACATCCAAGGAGGTGGATCCCAAAAATTGGCACCATGAAATCCCAGACCACACCCATTTCCATATGTCGAAGACTTCCGTCTAGGTGGATCCAAAAAATCTTTATCATCACCGTTATCTTCTTGATTATTGCCATCCAGATTTGTAATTTTTGAAGATATTTCCACACTATCTCCCCTTACAACTTCTTCATCATCATCACCGTTTTCTTCCTGACTATTGCCATCCGCTAAAACCACATCGTCCCAATAGTCAAAATCATTAGATTCAGATTCTTCATCCCCACTATGCAATTCTTCAAAATCATCAGAGCCTGGAATTTCCTCAGACCTATGTACGCCAGGTTCACTTCCCCTGGCCATTGGTGGTTCAACATCTGGCCCACGTTGACTCGCTTTTTCCACTGCTTTCGTGTGTGCGACCAATATATCGTCAGGAACATCAAAACCATCATACGTCATTCCAACATCACAATTTCCACTCGTACCTGTGTGATTTCATATTGAACATTCACCCATACTCTTCAACCCCCCTCCAATTTCCTCCCAAAAAGTCACAAAAATGTTTATAGACATATCTGCTTTATGCAGACATCTGAAAGCTTTATACGAATTATCTGTAGCAATCTCCACATGGGCTATTTTGTTGCAATTCGATTCAATAAGTGCGTCCTCTACCCAATAACACATCTTAAGTGACACAAACCTTCCATCTAACCCATACTCACCAACGATTACATTTTTCAACCCATCAACACCAGCAATATTTTTGCAATTAATACACTTACCCATAAAAGACTTGTCAATCTTGAAATCACCAGGCCTACTTTCACGTATCCACCGATCGGCCGTAACTACTACAAATGCATCCACTGAACCTGCAGAACAATTCTTTTAATAAATTTTTCTATAATAACATTGTGTACACATACTACCATTACCTCCTTCTTACCTTCATCGTGACAACCCTCTTTCCCCTTCTCTTCCCTCATTGAAACTATTATTGTAATGCCCGTGTTCGAGAAAACTGACCAAGGAATGATTTGATCGATCATTGGGTTAAGTTGGATCGAATAAGTCCGAGTAAATTAGCTTTCGGGAATCCAAATGTAAAGGATCGAGATGGATCCGAGCTATTTAGGCAGTTTTGGCCGAGAGAAGTAAAAAGGGTGAGTTAAACTGAACTGGACAGTTTTGCTAAGTGTGAACTGGGCCAAAAAAAGCACGGACCTGTTGACTTTGTGTTGACATTGGTTGACTTCGCGTTGACTTGACTTTGGGCATATTCGGGACTATATTCTGGGCGGATATTTTGAGCATATTCTGGGCGGCTTCTGGGCAGTAAATGCTTATTTAAGCACGAAACTTGCCCTATTTGCTCCCTTTTTACGCCTAGAAATGCAGAAAAGAATTAGAAAGAATTCATAGAAAACTCGAGTCTGTGGGTCACGACGATCGAGTCTGTGGGTAGCGGCGATCGGGGCTGGGAAAAATCTGGGTGATCGGCGACAAGAGGTGCCAGAACGAAACTGGAACAAGGCAAAACCGATCTGATTGTCTAAGGTGAGAGTGCGTGACCGTGGTTACTGTTCTAGGATCGTTTGATTGCTAGATTTCATACTGTCGTTGATTGCTTAGGTGATTCCGACTGTTTTGCTTGTCATGTTCATATAATATGCATTTATGTCTTGATGTGCTGATCATTTGATCGAGAGTCCAATCGGGTTAACACGCTTGGGAGTCGAGTGTTCTCGCCAAGGCTTACCCGGATCATGTAGTGACTGATCGATATTCAGAGCAGACATGCTTGATGAGAATTGTGTTCATGATAAGTAATATTGACTGTTCGAAATCGATAAGTATGATTGCGATTCTGTTCTGTGGCCTAGTGAGACAGGATGACCGCGTCACTAAGCAATTATGTTGCTTATGCCTCCTTTATGGACGCAAGTTTTGAGTCTGGCCGTGAAACTGACTGATCGCGAGACTAAGGCAGGAAGGGATGGTGGATTGGATCGGGTAGATGGGTTGATTTCAATGTAGTAGCTTATGTAGCAGACTGATCATTGTATTTGAAACATCCTGATTTAATCTAAGTTAATGTTTTTGCATTGCTTTAGACTTGTCAACTGAATTGAAACGCGAAAATGGCTAAGTAAAACGAACTAAAAATTTGGCTAAATATCTGGCTCGTAGTGAGGCTTAACCGCCGCTGGAAATCCCGGGTTGGGTCATCACAAGTTGGTATCAGAGCGTTAACGGTTCTAGGACAGTCTAGCATAAATGGATAGTGGGTCAATCCATCCTTCCAATGCCAAGGTCTCGCGGTAAGGCTTCTGTTAAGTTTTTAATTCGTGATCTAAGTTAGCGTTACAACTAACTTATGAACAGGATTATGCAGATGGCAAAAAGAGATCTAAGTTAGCGTTACAAATCAGAGAGCAAATGCTGAGGAAACTGGTGAAAATTCCGGGAATACTGTTGCAAGGAATATGGCCATGGACCAAGAGGAAGTCCAGAATGTGGAGAATGGAAATGTGGCTGCTGCTGCAGCTGCTGTGAATGCAGCAAATGCTGGGAATGCTGCGAATATTGCTGCGGCTCTAGTTGGGTTGGAGGCAGTATTGATGCTATTGGCTCAAGTGTTGGAAATACTGCCTGGTGTTGCACCTGTTCCGGCAGTACCACCGCAAGTTGTGCCACCACAGGAAGTGGAGGAACCTGCTGTTGTAGTAGTGGATCCGGTGGTTAGGATTCCAACCTACCTTAAGGTGATGGATCACGTGCTGAAATTGGGAACAAAGTACTTCTCAGGCGGATTTAATCCGATTGAAGAGGATGACTGGAGGACAAGGCTTGAGAAAAACTTCGAATCCATTCGTTGCCCAAACGAGTACAAGAAGGATATTGCGGTACACTATCTGGAAAGTGATGCGCATATCTCGTGGAAAGGTGTGGAAGGATGGTTAGATAACTCGCGCTGTTCTTGGAAAATCTTCAGTGCGCTGTTTAAGACTAAGTACTTTCCACCAAAAGCGTATGACAGGCTTGAGGGAGCCTTCTTGGATCTGCATCAGGGTACTAAGACCGTAAGGGAATATGAGGCTGAGTTCAACCAATTGAAAAAGTATGATGGTCGTGAACTTGAAGATGAATTGGTACAAGTCTGACGATTCATACGTGGATTGAGACTAGAACTAAAGAATGGTTGTTGTGTTCGCAACTATGCCACAGTTGCTAAACTAGTGGAAAAGGCATTGATTTTGGAAGCTGGATATGCAGAGGAAAAGATGCTTAAGGTTGGAGAATCGCAGACAGTGACTCGACCGCAGGGTGAGAATATGGGTGGACAGAACAAGAAAAAATGGGAT
This sequence comes from Pseudoturritis turrita, assembly GCA_900406555.1. Lineage (NCBI taxonomy): Eukaryota > Viridiplantae > Streptophyta > Magnoliopsida > Brassicales > Brassicaceae > Pseudoturritis > Pseudoturritis turrita. Next base: position 141,083 of record OVBL01000033.1, read on the forward strand.
AAGAACGTTTCCACGAGCAAGCAATCTCCTGGACGCAGTATGTGTTTGATTTCCGGAAAGATGCATGGGGCGATTGCAGAGCCGCATCTGGTACTTGTCATTGCTATGGTACCTTGACACACAAGGTCCATGACTGCCCATAAGAGGATCTAAGGATGAAGAATTCGGGAAAAGATGGTGTAGCTCGGGTGTGCTACAACTGCAATGAACCAGGACATTTCAAGAAGGACTGTCCGAAGCTGGCGATTGTGCAGCAAGTGACTGGTCAGCTGAACCGGGGAAATTATGGACTGCCACCACCAGTAAAGAGGCAAGAGATAATGCCAAGGCTGTACAATGCTACTGTTGGGGTCAATTTTCACCCACCTGAAGTTAACAGATGAAGAAATGACTAAAACGGCTTGGTGTCAACTAAGTGAATGGAACACCCGAGCCAAACTTAAATGGCTCGGGTGTCGAATGAAGATGGCTCGGGTTTCACTCAAAAATGGTTTGGGTGTCGCTCGAAAATAGTTCGGGTGTCCCTCAAAAAATGGTTCGGGTGTCACTCGAAAAATGGTTCGGGTGTCACTCAAAAAATAGTTCGGGTGTCACTCGAGGTTTGGGTATGCAACTACTATGACCGACTGCCCGAGATGCCACCCGAACCAAATATCACCCGAGCCATGAAGGAAGGTGTCACCCGAGCCGCTTAGAAAAATGCCACCTGAGCCGAGGAAGGATGCCACCCGAGCCGCAAAACCATGCCACACGAGCGGAGGAAGGATGCCACCCGAGCCGAGGAAGGATGCCACCCGAGCCGTGGAACCATGCCACCCAAGCTGAACACGAACCACGAACTGCCACCCGAGCCAAATGCCATGTGAGCCGCAAAGGAGAAATGCCACCCAAGCCAAAAAAGGGCTCGGCCGATCGTCCACAAGGTAAAGGGCCTTAACCTTCGCGTCCCCGAGCCAAGTTGTTGGGTCTTATTTGGCCGAGGCATCACACCAAAAATCTTGTGGGCTGAAGGAAAAAGAAGATAGACATGAAGAAAGGAAAAATGCGAAGGAATGGAAAATCTTTCTTATCTTTTTAGGAGTCGCCATAGCCGACTTAGAATTGTATATATATTCATGTACCTCCCTTGAAAAGGGATCCGCAATTTTTACCTAGCATAAACTTTGTACTTTTGCTCTCATACGAAAAGCTTTCAAAACAACTTAATAAAATAACCATCTTTGGATCTTCGTGTTTGTGGTTTTAATCTCAGAAGTTTTAGATCCCTCTAAAAGTCTAACCAAATTCAATTGTGTGGATTTACACTCTCACAATTTGGCGCCGTCTGTGGGGACCAAAATTTTCTTACACCAAAAACCGCCGCGAAACCAATCTGAAGAACGATGGCCAACGACAAAGAGCAGGACGCTGCTGCTGAAACATGAGACACCGGCGTGGAGGATCAGACGAACTGACCTGAAAACATTGAGGAGGCTTCGACAATACTCACGGAGATGAAGAATATGTTGGAGAAGCTTCTCAAAAAGGCCGACGAGCAGGACAAGCTGAACGGCACGATGACACAAAAGTTGGAAGCCCTGGCGACGGAGACCCAAGCCAGTAGCAGGATCTCAAACCCGATCGGCCTTGGCGTCAGGCACCTTAACCCAATAGCCCTAGATTTCTCGACCCCTCTTGACGTGCTGAGAACCCGTGGGAGATTGCCACCGCTCCATTAAAACTCAGCAAATCTGACCTCCGAAGCGCAAAGAGTAGGGGATGCACCAATTGGGGGACAAGCCGGCCCCAATCATCAATCTAGAATAGGAGAATCAAGTGGAGCGCAACATGGAGAGCCACGATGACCCCAAGCTCCCAGCAGTTGGCCAAATCTGAACCGAATGACGCGAAGCCATCGCAGAAGGAGATCAAGAACTTACCGAAGAGGAAGAGAATATCCTCCTCTGGGCTGAGCAAGCACGGATCGATGGGGAGCGAAGAGCAGGGATCCGAGCCCAGAAAGAGGAGATAGCTGCGATGCACGCGGATATGGACCGAGCAACCGCAGATATAAAGGCTATCCGATCCATGATTCACAAGGCAACTAGCAAGGTGCCCGAAATAGATCGCATATTGGAGGAAGTACAGAACACTCCATTCACGGCATGGATCACCAGTGCGAGAATTCCCGACCTAGGGAAGATGAAGGTTCCAATTTACGAAAGAAAAACCGACCCAAAGGAGCATCTAACAGCTTTTGCCATAGCCATGGGTCGCTCCAACTTCAAAAAAAGAGAAAAAGATGCTTGACAGTGCCTCCTTTTCGTGGAAAACCTTAAAGGTCCGGCACTCCAATGGTTTTTCATGCTCGAGAGGAACTCCGTTGACAAATACAATCAGCTATCCACAGCATTCCTGAAGCATTACTCCATATTCATGGATTCTAGAACTTCAGATGCCGACTTGTGGACCCTAGCTCAGGGGCAGAACGAAACACTCCGAAGTTTAGTCGGAAGATTCAAAGCGGTCATGTCCAAAGTGGAAGGCTTGAGTGACAAGGCGGCCTTGCTAGCCTTAAAGCGGGCGCTTTGGTTTAACTCCAACTTCCGCAAAGAGATTACGCTGAACGCCCCCACGACGATACAAGACGCGATGCACCGAGCTACAGATTTCATAACCGAAGAAGAGAAAATGAAGATCCTCACTGAAAAGTATGGAAAAACAAAACCGCTAAGCCATCCTCCTCAAGCTTCAAATTCTTCAAACAGCAAGAGAAACAACCAGAGTTTCGGTTATGTCCAGCACGAGGGAGGCTTTTGAGGAGCTCACAATTATCAAATTGATGCCCCTGGATACGGACAAGGAAGAGGCCGAGGCCGCGGGAGGAATTCGTGGAGCACATGGACCAAGAGCGACAGTTCTTACGACAAAACGGCTTACTGCGAATACCATTACATCTATGGACATTTCACTGCAAACTACCGCATTCTCGGTCTAAAACTTGCAAAAAATTAACGGCTGCCAAACTCGGAGGAAACATCAGCCTCAAGGATTTCAAGATGGACGCAAACGCATACAAACCCGACCAGACAAAGGAAGATCCATCTAAACGTGATAGACGAGATGACGAGGCACAACCCTCCGGATCAAGAAGGAGGATCAGCATGATAATGGGGGGATCTCATTATTGCTCAGATATTATCTTATCGATCAAAACATTCCAGCGACGGGCAGACGTCAGCATTAACTGGTCCAAACCCTCGAAATTTTCGAACGACATGATCTCATTCGAAGAAAGGTAGACGATCGGAATCGACAGGCCACACGACGACCCTCTCGTGATCGAATTGATTATCAACGATTACGATGTAGCATGCGTGTTGGTAGACACCGACATCACAGTGGACATAATCTTCCTCGAGACGCTCAGAAGAATGAATGTTGACATATCCAAAGTAGTATCAACCCCGAAACAAATTGACTAGATTTTCCAGGGAAACGACAATAACTGCATGGACGATCAAACTTCCTGTCGAGCTGGTGAGGTGACGAATATCATCGAATTCTCCGTAGCTGATCACCCGGAAATCTACAACGTCAATATGGGACCCCTTGGTTGAATTCTATGCGTGCTGCTGTTTCAACATATCACCTCTGCCTGAAGTTCCCTACCCCATATGGAGTAAAAAAATTCGTGGAAACCAAAAGGAGTCTTGTGTCTGTTTCCTCGCCGTACAAAAGCTCAGAAATCCGGTGATCGATCCAGTGGCAAATTCAAAGCGCAAGAATATCCGTTTGAAGAAGAATTAACTAAGCCAAATGCGACCATGTAATATCCTTTTGCAGTGACAACGAACGTCTGTAGTGATGCGTGGAGATTGGAGCCAGACTCGATGGAAAAATCAAGGGAGAACTCGTTTCGTTCTTTAAAAAGAATGCGAACACTTTCGTATGGGCAACAGAGGACATGCCCGACATCGATATCGGCATAACAAGCCACGAGCTGAATGTCGACCCAACGTTTAAACTAGTAAAGAAGAAAAGGAGAAAGCTTGGGCCAGACAGGGCCAAAGCAGTCAATGGTGAAGTAGAAAGACTCATGCGTGCCGGTTCAATAACTGAGGTAAAGTACCCAGACTGGCTGGCTAACCCGGTGGTGGTCAAGAAGAAGAGTGGAAAATGGCGCATATGCGTGGACTTCACTTACTTGAACAAAGCTTGTCCAAAAGACAGCTTCCCCCTTCCACACATCGATCGCCTAGTCGAAGCAATGGCAGAGAATGCACACCTCTCATTCATGGATGCCTTTTCAGGATACAACAAGATCTTGATGAACCGAGACGATCGGGAAAAGACAGCCTTCATAACAAACCGCGAGGTATACTGCTATGAGGTGGTGCCATTTGGTCTGAAAAACGCCGGAACGACATATCAGCGACCGGTGAACAAGATGTTTGCCAGTCAACTCGGAAAAACAATGGAAGTTTATATAGATGACATGTTGGTGAAGTCACTTAGTGAAGAAGTTCATATATCTCACCTCGATGAGTGCTTTGCGCGATTTAAATGTCATGACATGAAATTGAATCCGACCAAATGCAGATTCGCGGTCACATCAGGAGAATTCCTTGGATACTTGGTTACTCATCGTGGCATAGAAGCAAACCCTAAGCAGATCGACGCACTCATTCAGATGGCTTCGGCAAAGACAAAAAGAGAGGTGCAAAGACTTACCAGGAGGGTAGCCGCACTAAACATATTCATCTCGAGATCCACCGACAAATGGTTGCCTTTCTATGATACTTTGCGGGGAAACAAGAAGTTTCGAATGGACTGAAAAATGCAAAGAGGGTTTTCAAAAACTAAAGAATTACCTGGCTACCCCTCCCATTCTTGCAAAACCAATAGCAGGAGAGCCGCTTTTTCTATACACTGCAATTTTCGCAACACCAGTTAGCGGCGTGCTGATTCGAAATGAACACAGAGAACAGAAGCAAATTTTCTACGTCAGTAAAACTCTAACAGACGCTGAGACGAGGTAACGCAAATGGAAAAATTAGCACTATTTGTCGTAATATCTACAAGAAAGCTGAGGCCTTACTTCCAGTCACACTCGATCATCGTCCTGAGTACATTCCCGATAAGGTCCATTTTGCACAGCCCAAGTCAATCAGGAAGGCTAGCAAAATGGGCAATCAACCTGAGCGAATATGAAATCGAGTATCGCGGACGCACATGTTCAAAATCTCAAGTCCTAGCTGATTTCCTGATTGAACTCCCTGAAGAGAGCAGTGACCATGAAACACTGAACCCGTCCTGGCAGCTTCACGTCGATGGCTCATCCTCCAAAAGCGGCTCGGGAGTAGGAATATGCCTAACCTCTCTAACCGGTGAAATTATGGAACAGTCACTGCTCGATCATCGTCCTGAGTACATTCCCGATAAGGTCCATTTTGCATAGTCCAAGTCAACCAGGAAGGCTAGCAAAATGGGCAATCGAGCTGATGCGAATATGATATCGAGTATCGCGGACGCACATGTGCAAAATCTCAAGTCCTAGCTGATTTCCTGATTGAACTCCCTGAAGAGAGCAGTGACCATGAAACACCGAGCCCGCCCTGGCAGCTTCATGTCGACGGCTCATCCTCCAAAGGCGGCTCGGGAGTAGGAATACGCCTAACCTCTCCAACCGGTGAAATTCTGGAACAGTCATTTCGCTTAGGTTTTCGCGCATCCAACAACAAAGCAGAATATGAAGCCCTCATTGTCGGGATGAAACTTGCTGGTGGCTGGAAGATCGAGAAGCTTCAAGCATTCTGCGATTCCGAGTTAGTCGCAAATCAATTTAGTGGCGAGTATGCAATAAAGATGATCGAATGGAAGCTTACCTAAAGATCGTCAAGGAATTGGCAGCGCGATTCAAAGAATTCGTACTGACACGCATCCCACGAGGAGAGAACACTTCGGCCGACGCACTTGCAGCCCTTCCATCAACTTCTGATCCTGATCAAAAGAGAATTATCCCGGTAGAATTTATTCAGTACCCAAGCATCAATCTTTCCGACAGTGAATGCCATAACTCGTTCACAAGTAGCTACGCAAGCAAGAGAAGTCACAAAAGGGCAGGAGAAGATAGCTGAAATACAGGAAGGACCGGTAAACCCGCCATCCACCGAACCCGATATTGCTTCGATGGAAGAGGACATTCTCGAAGAGTCGGCAATCACCAAAAGCAATGACGACCCAGTCGTCAAATCGAAACCCAATGAAGAGGCAAGCGAGATCAAAAATGAGGCAAAATATGGCTGCGACAAGAATTGGCTCAATGCAATAAGAGAATATATATATGACGGGGTCTTACCAACCAAAAAGTGCGCAGCTCGTAAACTTCGAGCCTATGTAGCTCATTACGTCTTACTCCACGGAAACATCTTTAAGTGGAGATCCTCGGGACCATTGTTGAGCTACTTAGAAGGAATGGACGCGAGGAAAATCATGGAAGAAGTTCACAACGGTTCATGCAGAAATCATTCAGGAGGAAGAGCACTGGCAATAAAAGTCCAGGCCATGGTTATTACTGGCCAACGATGATCAAAGACTGCAACAAGTTCTCGGCCAAGTGTGAGAAGTGCCAACATCACGCGCCAATAATTCACCAACCAACGGAAGTGCTCTCCTCAATCTCATCACCATACCCATTCATGCGATGGTCCATGGATATCGTTGGGCCACTGCACCCCTCGAAGCAGAAACCATTCCTGTTGATTTTAACAGATTATTTTTCAAAATGGGTCGAAACCGATTCTTACGCTAACATTAAAGATGCACAAGTGGAGTCTTTTGTATGGAAGAATATCATATGCCGGCATGGAGTACCATACGAGATTGTAATGGATAATGGCTCGCAGTTCATCTCTAATCGTTTCGAAGCCTTCTGCAAAAAAATGGAAGATCAAGCTTAGCAAGTCCACTACAAGGTATCCACAAGGAAACGGTCAAGCAGAAGCAATCAACAAGATAATCATTGATGGTCTGAAAAAGCGTCTCGATGAAAAGAAGGGACGTTGGGCTGAAAAATTGGAAGGAGTGTTGTGGTCTCACCGCACAACCCCAAGACTAGCAAATGGTGAAACCCCATTCGCCCTTGTCTATGGAACAGAGTCTGTCATTCCACCAGAAATACACTTTCCTGGAGTTCGCCGCAGACTTCTTCTGGAACAAGAAGGACTCAATCAACTATTACTGCTTGACCAGTTGGACTTAATCAACGAAAAATGAGATCAGGCCTTGATCAAGATCCAGAACTACCAGAACGCAGCAGCGAAGTACTACAACTCCAATGTTTGAAGACAAATATTTTACGAAGGAGACTTAGTTTTGCGGAAAGTTTTCCAAAATACGGCGGAAACAAATGCTGAAAAACTGGGAGCAAACTGGGAAGGACCTTACAGGATCACAGAGGTAGTCAAACCAAGTGTTTATAAACTTGCCAGCATGACCGATGTTCCGGTACCAAGATCATGGAACCCGATGCATCTCACGAAGTACTATCACTAAAACATTCGACACGAACTACTGGGCGACTTGATCCTTGCAAAGGGTACGTAGGCAGCCCATCTTCAAATGGGTTCAGTTTCCCCCTCCTTCAAAAAGGGGAGGGGGAGTGGGTACGTATACATATACTCCTATACTCCCATCTTAATTTGTAATAGATTCTACGATCTATCAAAGCAAAGCTTTCAAAGACAAGTTTTACCTAACATCCTTCAAGGATCACTAAGTCTTAACAAAACAGACATATTCGAATGAATTAAGCTACAACAGGCATCTCGCCACATCCTCATTGCTTCTAGCCACAGTAGTGAACTCTTGCATCAATTTTGGATCTAAACCGTCGCATCCATCTTAGGATTAAAAGCGCGCTATATAAATATTTGTTCATTGTCGGAGCGGATATGTTTATGGTAACATATCCGTAAACTGAAATGTTCATCCTAAACTATATAAGCATATGTCCATTGTCGGAGTGGATGCGCTTACGGTAACGTATCCGTAAACTGAAATGTTCAAACTAAACTATGAAAACTTATGATCAATCGGAGCAGGGAAGTTTATGGTAACAAATCTGTAAGCTGAATTGTTCATCTCAAATACAACTATGCAAACCTATACCAAGATCCATTCATCAAAACAATTATATTTTATCAAGGCAATACAAGCAAAGCATTTAGACTTGTTGACCGAACAAAGGAAACAAATTACGTTTTTCTTATCAAAACACAGAGATGCCATCTTAAAATCGATATCCTAAAATAACACGATCAGGGATGTAAAAACAAAAATAGTTCTTAATAAGACTACAAACGTGGATAAAGCCATCCCGGCACCAACTAAAAGTTTTTAACTATACAAAGAAGAAAGGATCATAAATCTCTGTCTCTTCGGGGTTTATGGTCTTCTCTAGCTCCGGATCAGCGAAGCACTTGATTCTGTTCTCATCTCCTCCGCATTCTTCATGCACAGTCTCAGGGCACTCCTCTGGCTTCTCTTCAATGACGGGGTCCATGACTTTCTCTAGCTCGGTGCTCTTTTCGGGAGAGGGTTCGGGGTTCATCTTCGAGAAGTGATTCCTTTGCCCGAATTAGAGGACGTTGGATCTTCGGGCAAAATCAGAAAAATCCTGGATACCAAAGTTCGCGGCAGCAGTTTCCATAGGTTCATCATCATTGAGCTCCTTCAGTATGTCGGAACTCACATGAGATAATCTCAGGATCTCCCTCATTTCAGCCACAAGCTTAGCAAACGCTTCGTGAGCCCCTTTCAAACCCTCCTTCTGCCAGACAAATTCTTCGCCTCGGTGTCAAGAGATGGTGGTTCGACACTTTGAAGAATTCCAATGAACTAAATGTTGTCTTCGATCTGAGCAAGATCAAGCATGTCTTCTTTGGGCTCGCTGTCAATCTCGCCAAGGAGCTTTTTGGTTCGGGAGACCCTATCCTCAAACATCATCATCACCTCACGCTTGGCCTCCAAAACTGCTTGCTCCCTCTTGACCTCGTGGAGCTCATTCGCGGCTTCCAGTTACCTCATTAGACTAGCAATGTGAGCATCACATTACGCCTTGCCAGACTCCAAGCGCATGATTCCCTCATAGGCTTCCCTGCGATTCTTCCTGCTCCCTTTTGCCTCAGCCTCGAGGTCCTTAACCCTTTTAATGGCCCTTTCCTGCTCGGAAGCATGACTCGCCTGGACTTCTCTAAGCTTCCCATCAAGCTCAATGACTCTCTTCCGAGCATCCTCGATTCTCTCCTTGTCTTTGCGAGCATCGGATTCATACCCCAGAACCATTCTGTTAAGATGGGCTATGAACTACGCAGAAGTAGAAGTACAAATTAGTATACTACAATGACAAGTCAAACTCAAACGGCTCGGGTCTTAACAACAAAACAAATGGGATAATGAATATCATACCTTAATACCACGGAGAGAGACCTCATTGTAGGACTTGTCTCTAAGAAAGGTATCGACTGGAGGAAGACGATCACCTGGGCAGGTAATCTTTGAGAAGATAGCAGTAGCATCATTGTAAGCCCCATCAGTGTTAAGGGGCACAGCATAAGGAATCGCCTCGGGAACAACTCGAAGCACTTCGGTGCGTTGTTGTCGCTTCGACGCCTTGGCTAATGATTCACCCTTATCATCTGTCGATGATTGACGTTTTCTGCTCGGGCCCTTCTTTTCTTTAGCCTTTCCCTTGCCTTTGTCCTTATGCGGCAAAATCTGGGAATCCGTGGGACGAAGCCCTAACACGGTCCCTTGAGGAACTAAAGAGTCAGAAGTCCATTCGGGAGGGTTACCAGAAGGGATCAGCTCGGGGACGGCTCGGGGCTTATTTTTCTCTCTCTAGCTTCTGTCTCTGCTTTGGCTTTAGCTGCAGCTCTATCCCTAAATGTGGGTCTTCCCATGGTGTCAGAAGAATTAGAGGAGGGTGATTGACCGACTGATTGACCTTTAAAAAGGGCTCGGGCTCTTTTCACTCGCTGGAGATTAAAATCCTTTTTCCAGTTGCATTTCCAAGCCGAAAGCATTTTGTGGATTGACGACAGGTCGGGGGCTGCGAAAGCTGGAAGTAACGTTCTCCAAAAGAAAGGACGGAGGTATAAACATGGTCAGAAACCTAAAAAAAAAGGGAGAAAATCACAATATAAAAGAAACCCGAGCCATAGCCCAAGTCAAGCTACAGGTCGGCTACCAATTTCTCCCCAGCCTGTCTTAGTGAAGCGGAGACATCTTGAGCCCACCGACGCTTCGGTGATAGGAACAACAAAAAAGCAATCCTCCCAGTTATGATCTTTGCTCGGGAATCCTTTTATAATCTCCCTCCTGGCTTTACCCGATACATAGTATTTCAACTCTCTCTTGTTGCGACGTCTGAATTCGAGTAGGCTTCTCAAGTGTTCGACCCCAACCTCAACGTCGCATTCGTAACTCCTAACTAGAAAGCCGACCAGATGTCTGATCCCCCGAGCATTGATGTGAGCAATGGCCAAATTATTCTTCCATAAAAACCGCGAGATCACTTAAGGGATCGGGAACCATAGTAAGCAGTGGTAGAAGAAGCTCTCGTAGAGAGTAAAGTGATCGGGGGTGGATGATCGGCTCGGTCCATTTTCGAGGGAAGAACAAACTCGACCACCTCCGAGATATTGAATCTTTGTCTAAGGGCTGTTAACGAACCTAGAGTAGAGAGAGTTGAACCAGGCGGATCGGGTTGCTTCTTAGCTTTCCTTTTTCTTAGGGCACGGCGTATAGAACCTACCAAATGCTCCAGCTCTTGTCTTGCCATGACAGGGTCATAGAACCAATCCTCTGATTCGAGTTTTGCCTGCTCGGGATCCTCTGTGTCGGCGAAAGGATTTACCCTATCGTCGAAAGGAGAATCGCGAAGTTGAGGCACTTCAAACTTCAATATATTTTCGGCATTGCTTTCGGCTCTCGAGGATTCCGAAAACACAACTTTCCTACCAAGAGTAGAGGGGCCTACCCCCGATCCGTTTGAGTCGTCCAAATCCTCTGGAGCGTCCGCACCTGAAGAATGTGCTTGGCTAAAAAATAGTTCGGTGTAGAGATACGGGTCGGGAAATGAAGATTGGCCAGGGCTATCGGATAACGTGGAATATGGCTCGTGTGACATATACGCAGACAACTGACACATCCCTTAGGTTTAAAAATGGATCGGGATCTTTGGAAGATAGACAAACAGATCGGGATCCCTGATAGCTTATGAAAAAGGATCTAAGTCTTCGAAGAATTGGAAAACAGATCGGGGCTCTCGATAACTTAGAAAAACTGATCAAAGCTTTCTGAGGATTGAAGAACAGAGCAAGATCCTCTGAAAACCTAAAAACCAGATCTAAATCTTCAAGCAAATCGCCAGAGAATTCAAGAACAGCGGCGAAACTGATTGAAGATGGATCGGGAAGCTTAAATTGGGTCGGCGGAGAAGGAAAAACAACGGAGGCCCTAATTAAAAAATAACTTAAGCAAAAATAGAGAGAGAAAGGAGAGAGAGGCTACCTGTTTTGGAGAATTTTTCGGAGAAATGAAGATGTGAGGAACCAAGAGTTCTTACGGTTTATATAGGTAAATAGTGATGTCATACGCCTCGGGAATCAGCAGAGACGTTTAGAGTCCCCGAGAAAGGTGATAGCTTGCCAAAGCTCCCCGAACAAAGTTAGTGTGATATGACGACCTCGAGCCGAATTTCTTCAATATGATAACGTTGGGGAGAAGGCAACATCACAGACGGCTTGGGAAATATCTGCAGATTTTACGATCCCCGATCTAAACTCTTGATTAGCCTAACCCAACTAAGCAACATAACTGCTCGGTGGCATATTTCAGCGCATCAGGGACTTACTCAAACGGTTCGACACCCTCGCTTCAGCAGTTCGGGTGACAGGGAGAAACAGCTCGGGGTCACGGTGAAAAACAGTTCGGGGTGACTGTGAGTAAAAGCTCGGCATTACCACGACAATTCGGCTAGGGATTTTAACTTCAGAATGCTCTTAACCTCGACACTTTCAGCACTAAAACTAACGAGCTGGGGGCTAACTGTTGGGGTCAATTTTCACCCACCTGAAATTTGAAAAAATGACTAAAATGGTTCGGTGTCAACTAAGTGACTTGAACACCCGAGCCAAACTCAAACTACTTGGGTGTCGCATAAAGATGGCTCGGGTGTCACTCGAAAATTGTTCGGGTGTCGCTCGAAAACGGTTCGGTTGTCACTCAAAAAATGGTTCGGGTGTCCCTTGAAAAACGGTTCGGGTGTCACTCGAAAAATAGTTCGGGTGTCACTCGAAAACGGTTCGGGTACGCAACTACTATGACCCACTGCCCGAGATGCCACCTAAACCAAATATCACCCGAGCCGTGAAGGAAGGTGTCACCCGAGCCTCTTAGAAAAACACCACCCGAGCCGAGGAAGGATGCCACCCGAGCCACGGAACCATGCCACCCGAGCCACGGAACCATGCCACCCGAGCCCAGGAAGGATGCATCCCGAACCTTGGAACCATGCCACCCTAGCCGAACATGAACCATGAACTGCCATCCGAGCCAAATGCCATGTGAGCCGCAAAGGTGAAATGCCACCCGAGCTGAAAAAGGGCTCTGCCCATCGTCCACAAGCTAAAGGGCCTTAACCTTCGTGTCCCCGAGCCAAGTTGTTGGGTCTTAATGGGCCGAGGCATCATACCATAAATCATGTGGGCTGAAGGATCCTAGTACTTCTCGTTCGATCACTGGTGAGTCCTATCACTTACCTTTTAATTGAGAATTGCTTGTTGCATATTTTTCTGGTAGGCTCTTAGCATTCTAGGATGAATGTGTAGGGACCTTGAATATGGGTGGTGTGGCAACCCATGTTCTGTTTGATTCCGGAGCAAGTCATTGCTTTATGAGTTTGGACATGATTGAAAAGGGTGGGTTCCGTAAAGAATCCGGAGAGCAGTTTGGTCTAGTGAGAATGGCTGGTGGTCAAATCATGTTATCACTAGGAGTGCTCAAGAATATTTTAGTTTGGATTGGAGATGTAGATATGCCAACAGACTTGATAATCTGCCAAGTTAAGTCCTACAATGTTATCTTGGAAATGGATTGGCTTGGAAAGTTTAAGGCTCATTTAGACTGTCACCAAGCAAGGGTGCGGTTTGAGAGAAGTGATGGAAAGTATCTGGAGTATCAAGGGATTAGGTCGACTTCAAGGAGTTTAATCGTCTTGGCAATCCAAGCAGAACGGTGGATTGAGAAAAGATGTGAAGCTTATGTGGCTACAATCACAACAGAGGATGTTGGGCCAAGTCCATAGCTTAAGGACATTCCGTTGGTACATGAGTTTGAAGACGTGTTCCAGATGTTATCAGGGTTGCCCCCAGCTCGTTTAGATCCATTTACGATTGAACTTGAGCCTGGTACAACTCCAATTTCTAAGGTGCCTTATCGAATGGCACCGGTAGAGATGGATGAGACAAAGAAGAAGTTAACTGAATTGATAGATAAGGGGTTCGTGAGACCAAGCAGTTCACCGTGGGGTGCACCAGTGCTGTTTGTAAAGAAGAAAGATGGGAGTTTCAGACTTTTCATCGACTATCGTGGGCTGAACAGAGTGACGGTGAAGTATGAGTACCCTCTTCTAAGGATAGACGAGTTGTTAGACCAACTAAGAGGTGTTACTTGGTTCTCTAAGATTGATTTAGTTTCGGGATGTCTTCATATTCCAATAGAAGAGTCAGATGTTCGGAAAACAGCTTTTGGACAAGGTATGGGATTATAAGTTCGTTGTCATGCCCTTTGGGCTACTAATGCGACTGCTGCTTTCATGAAGCTCATGAATGGTGTATTCAGGGACTACTTGGATGAGTTCGTGATCATCTTCATAGATGATTATTCTGGTTTACTCGAAGAACCCGGAAGAGCACAAGATTCATTTGAGGAAAGTCTTGGGTAAACTGAGGGAACATAAACTGTTTGCTAAACTCAGCAAGTGTAGCTTTTGGCGAAGGAAAATTGGATTCTTGGGTCATGTGGTCTCGGATAAGGGAGTGTCCATTGACCCATAAAAGATTAAGGCAATCCCGAATTGGCCTAGGTCTGAGAATGCAACCGAGATAAGGAGCTTTTTGGGATTAGTTGGGTATTACTGTCAGGTTATTAAGGGGTTTTACGAGCATGGTGCAGCCTATGACCCGTCTTACTGGGAAAGATGTTCAGTTCGTGTGGACAGCGTACTGTGAAGATAGTTTCTCTAAGCTAAAGGAAATGCTTATGAGTACTCCAGTGTTGGCTGTACCGGAACAAAATGAACCATACATGGTTTATAACGATGCATCGAGAAGGGGACTCGGATGTGTTCTGATGCAGAATGGTCAAGTGATTGCTTATGCATCGAGACTGTTGAGGAAACATGAAGGGAATTATCCGACCCATGATTTAGAAATGGCAGCTGTGGTCTTTGCTTTGAAGATTTGGCGATCTTACATTTATGGTGGGAAAGTTCAAGTTTTCACGGATCACAAGAGTTTGAAGTACATCTTCACTCAACCGGAACTAAATCTAAGACAAAGAAGATGGATGGAACTGGTTGCGATTATGATTTGGATATTGCCTACCATCCGGGAAAGGAAAATCTAGTAGCGGATGCATTAAGCCAAAGGAGAGTGTATTTTCTGAGAAAGAAGTTGAGGGAATGGTTAGCATGTTAGGGACATTGCGGTTGAATGTCATGACAGAAGATCTGGAACTATTAGGTTTGGGTAAGCAGATCAAGCAGATTTGTTTACTCGGATTTGTTTGGCTCAAGAAGAGGATTAAAATCTTATCAAGGTATCTCAGAATGATAAGACAGAATATCAGACTTCCAATAACAGGACAATTGTGGTGAATGCCCAAGTATGTGTTCCCAACGTTAAAGAATTGCCAGAGTAAATTCTCAAGGAAGTACATCAGTCAAGATTTTTGGTTCATCCAGGGATCACTAAGATGTATCGAGACTTAAAGCGATACTACCATTGGGTTGGAATGAAGCAGGATGTGGCTAAGTGGGTAGCCGGATGTTTGACCTGTCAGATGGTTAAAGCAGAAAATCAAGTGTCGAGTGGGTTATTGTAGACATTACCCATGCCTGAATGGAAATGGGACATGATAACAATGGACTTTGTGATGGGACTACCAAAATCACCGAACAAAAGAGATGCAGCTTGGGTTATAGTGGACAGATTGACTAAGTATGCGCACTTCTTACCAATGAAGAAGAATGATGGAGTAGCCAAACTGGCGGAGCTTTACATAGATCAGATCGTGAAATTTCATGGAGTTCTGTTTAATATAGTTTCAGATCGTGACCCACGTTTTGCATCCCAGTTTTGGAAGGAACTTCAAAAGGCGTTTGGAACTAAGGTCCATAAGAGTGCATCCTATCATCCGCAAACAGATGGGCAATCAGAGAGGACAATCCGGACCTTGGAAGATAAGTTGAGAGCATGTGTTCTGGATTGGGGCGGCAATTGGGAAAGCTACATACCTTTGGCTGAATTCGCTTATAACAACAGTTATCAAGCAAGCATCAGGATGTCTCCATATGAAGCGTTGTATGGGAAACCTTGCAGAACATCGCTGTGTTGAACCCAAGTGGGGGAGCGGAGTGTAATGGGACCAGATATAGTAGAGCAAACGAGTGAGAAAATTTGTTTCCTAAAGTTTAAGTTAAAGGAAGCTCAAGACCGTCAAAAGAGCTATGCGGATAAGCGGAAAAAGGACTGAGAGGTCAGTGTGGGTGACATGGTTTATTTGAAGACAGTCACTTACAAGGACAAAAGTCGGACTACTCAGAATGCTAAGTTAAGTCCAAGGTAC
Source organism: Pseudoturritis turrita (assembly GCA_900406555.1). Taxonomy (NCBI): domain Eukaryota; kingdom Viridiplantae; phylum Streptophyta; class Magnoliopsida; order Brassicales; family Brassicaceae; genus Pseudoturritis; species Pseudoturritis turrita. The sequence continues at coordinate 156,977 of OVBL01000033.1, forward strand.
ATGGGACCGTACCGGATTCTGGAAAGAGTTGGAGCAGTAGCTTCCAAGCTGGATCTACCATCTGATATGGACTCATTTCACAATGTGTTCCATGTGTCCTTGTTGCAAAAATGCATAACAGATTGGGAAAATATCATTTCCCAACCACCTCCGGATTTGCAAGAAGACCTGTCTATCGAAGGTAGACATATTTGAATCATTGGTCGAAAGGAAGACATGGAAAGGAGAAAATGGGTTAAGAAAATCCAAGTCGTTTGAGATTGTGATGGAGAAGACGAGATAACTTAGGAAGTGGAATCAAGGATGAAAGTAGATTCTCCTAAGTGGTTTGAAAAGCTTTAGGAAGATCAGAATGTTGAGACAAATTCGATGACGAATCCAATCTAAGTGGGGGAGAGTTGAACAACTGACCAACGAATGATTTGATCATTCATTGGGTTAAGTTGGATCGAATAAGTCCGAGTAAATTGGTTGTCGGGAATCCGAAGGTAAAGGATCAAGATGGATCCGAGCTGTTTAGGCAGTTTTGGCCGAGAGAAGTGAAAAGGGTGAGTGAAACTGAGCCGGGCAGTTTTTCTAAGTGTGAACTGGGCCAAAAATGCGCGTTGAGTTGTTGACTTCATGTTGACTTCGCGTTGACTTGACTTTGGGCATATTCGGAAGAATATTCCTTTGGAGCATATTCGTGAGCATATTCTGGGCGGATATTTTGAGCATATTCTGGGCGGCTTCTGGGCAATTAACGCTTATTTAAGCACAAAACTTGCCCTATTTGTCCCTTTTTACGCCCAAGAAATGTAGAAAAGACTTAGAAAGAATTCGGAGAGAATTCAGAGAAAACTCGAGTCTGTGGGTCGCTACGATCGAGTCAGTGGGTAGCGGCGATCGGGGCTGGGAAAAATCTGGGTGATCGGCGACAAGAAGTGTCAGAACCAAACTGGACGAGGCAAAATCAATAAGTATGATTGCGATTGTCTTGATGTGCTGATCGTTTGATCGAGTGTCCAATCGGGTTAACATGCTTGGGAGTTGAGTGTTCTCGCAAAGACTTACCTAGATCATGTAGTGACTGCTCGATATTCGGATCAGGCATCCTTGATGAGAATTCTGTTCATGATAAGTAATATTGACTGTTTGAAATTGATAAGTATGATTGCGATTCTGTTCTGTGGCCTAGTGAGATGGGATGACCGCATCACTAGCAATTCTGTTGCATATACTTCCTTTATGGATGCAGGCTTTGAGTCTAGCCGTGAAAGTGGCTGATCACGAGACTAAGGCAGGAAGGGATGGTGGATTGAATCGGGTAGATGGGTTCATTTCAATATAGTAGCTTATATAGCAAACTGATCATTTTATTTTAAACCTCCTGATTTAATCTAAGTTAATATTTTTGCATTGCTTTAGACTTGTCAACTGAATTAAAAAGCAAAAATGTCTAAGTAAAACGATCTAAAAATTTGGCTAAGTATCTGGTTCGTAGTGAAGCTTAACCGCGGATGGAAATCCCGGGTTGGATCATCACAATTATCCTCTGCAAACGAAAATCTTTACATCTTTCTTAATCTGGACTTATCCAGTTTTAATGGTTCTTAGTGTAGGGATTATACTGTTTAGTGTCCCCACATTGCTCACAACTTGAACTCATCTCCCGCCAAAATAGATACTTTTGGGCTTCAATTTCCCTTCCTTTATTTCTTTTACTTTGGATCATTTTCGATTCAATTATGTTTTGCGTTTCCATACAGAAACCCACTTTTTCCGAAAACCAACCCAAGCCCATAACACTTCGCAGGCGAGTATACACATTCTATACTCGGAAAAACTACCCTTCTTTCCGCGAGTACGTATCTAACTGTGGGCACACTCGCTCAGCTTAAAGCATGCTTCTCTCTCTCTCTCTCTCTCTCTCTCTCTCTCTCTCTCTCTCTCTCTCTTCTCTCTCTCTCTCTCTCTCTCTCTCTTTTTTTTTTTTTTTCTCTCTCTCTCTTCTCTCTCTCTCTCTCTCTCTCTCTCTCTCTCTCTCTCTCTCTCTCTCTCTCTCTCTCTCTCTCTCTCTCTCCTCTCTCTCTCTCTCTCTCTCTCTCTCTCTCTCTCTCCTCTCTCTCTCTCTCTCTCTCTCTTCTCTCTCTCTTCTCTCTCTCTCTCTCTCTCTCTCTCTCTCTCTCTCTCTCTCTCTCTCTCTCTCTCTCTCAGATAGGGCCATTTTCAACATTATTTTTCTCATATTCCCTCAAAACTACCCAATCCCCTATAAAAACTTAAAACTACCCACCCAACTAACAAAACATTTTTTTTTATCTTTTATCTACTTTTATGTGTGTATTTGTGTGCCTTTGATCTCAGAAAATAAGAGGAACTTTCATGGATGGTTTAGGAGGTACACAAGGCAAGCTAGTGCTGGAAACAACTCAAATTGACAAAGGTTGCTAGCCTGTCGATCTCCCTGGTTGATCCCAGGTCCACCAGAGCAAAAACATTTTTGTCACTGTTGTTGCCTGGATCGACTAAGATTGATGGATCGGTCGATCTGGCTAATCGATCAAACTTGCACGAGGGAGGAAAAAGTGCTGCCTGGATCGACCAAGATACACCAGCTGGTCGATCTTCCTTTTCGATCCAGGGTGCACTTTCAAAATCTCTGAAAAAGGATTTGAAGTTGACAAGGAAAAGAATGATGTAATGAAAAGCCCAACCCCCTACGAACGTGAAGGCTATACGCAGTTTTCTGGGATATGTCGGTTTCTAGAGAGGATTCATACAAGATTCTCTAAGATCGCTAGAACTTTAACTCACTTTTTGTGCAAGGATGTTACTTTTTAGTTCAGTGAAGAGGGCCTTATTGCATTTCACATGATCAAAGACACACTCATTTCTGCACCAATTGTGCAACCACCAGACTGAAAATTATCTTTCGAGATAATGTGTAACGCCACTTATTATGCACTGGGAGCCGTGTTAGGACAGAGAAGAGATAAGAAGCTCTACGTGATATACTATGCTAGCCGCACCCTGCATGAAGCTCAATGCAACTATGTAACCACTGAAAAGGAGCTGCTAGGAATAGTTTTTGCGTTTGAGAAATTTTTCTCTTACCTAGTTGATTATAAGGTGATTGTTCATGCATATCATGCAGCTATAAGATACTTGATGACTAAGAAAGATGCCAAGCCACATCTACTAAAATGGATTTTCTTGATACAAGAGTTCGATATTGAAGTCAGAGATAAAAGGCGCAGACAATGGAGTAGCTGGTCATCTTTCCAGACTGAGAATAAAAGACAAAGTTCCATTGGATTACAATTTACCAGAGGATAATGTCTACACTATGGACGTTTTTCACATTGAATCACACCCTATACCATCCCCACAGAGTCCCTACCCTCTGCAGCCCCTGGTATAGACACATCGCCAATTATCTAGCCACAGAACTTGAACCTTCTCAATTCGTTGGGTATAAGAAGAAGAAGTTCTTTCGAGAAATTAGAAAGTACTTTTGGGATGAATTATTCCTTTACAAGCATTGCTCGAATGGTATGTTCAGACGATGCATTACAGAGGAAGAAGTTCCATGTATTCTCTTTGCTTGTCTGGATCTAACTATGCAGGATACTTTGCCACTTCCAAAACTGCGTCTAACGTCTTGCAAGCCGGCTTTAAGTTGCCCACTATGTTCAAAGACGCACAAACATTTATATCTTAGTGTGATGCTTGCCAAAGACAGGGAAACATCATCAAACAGAATGAGATGCCACAAAAATTCATCCAGGAAGTTGAAGTTTTTGATGTATGGAGAATAAATTTTATGGGTCCTTTCCCTTAATCATTTGGGAACCAATATATCCTCGTTGCTGTTGATTATGTTTCCAAATAGGTAGAAGCAACAACAAGCCTCACCAGTGATGCTAAAGTGGTTATAAAGATGTTCAAACCGATCATTTTTCCGAGGTTTGGTGTTCTGCGAATAGTGGTAAGTGATGGATGTTCACACTTTATCAACATAGTATTCGAAAGTCTCTTAAAAAGCAACGGTGTTAGGCATAAGGTAGCAACTCGTTATCATCCTAAAACTAGTGGTTAAGTCGAGATCTTCAACAAGGAAATCAAGACTATCCTTGTAACACCCCCCGAACCGTTCTAGACATAGACCAACCCGGAAGTGCCACAATATGACGGATTAGATAAATGATCAGACCAAATCCTCAGAACATATCTGAGGTTCCGGTCCATCCATCCATCTATATGTCCCTCTCAACTCCGGCCTAAGATTTGCCAACCCGTACCGAAGCCGAGAGTTGTGTTTAGCTCGGAGGAAGCTAAATATTAGTAAGTACTTCAAAATTTTAAATAAACATACTTCGATTTATATAATATATTTTCCAATAGAAATCCGATTATTTATCTTACAAAGCCGAGGCATGGATCCGTCATTCAAAAGAAAACCGAAATGAAAACGAGTCAAACATGGATACGATTATCTTACAAAAGGCATGCACAAACTACTCCTGATTGGCCTAACGTGTGAACCGTCGAACTAGGGCTCCAAATTTATACGGTTTCCTGCAAGACAAGTAGAATCATAAGTAATTCAAGATTACTTAGTGAGCTAAGATCCCTCTAAACATGCGTTAGTCCCAACCCACCCCGATAATAACATGATGACAAGCATGCAAGAATAAACACCAAGTATATGCATTATCAATCAAAACAATCCTGCGATATAATTCAAAGAATAATATATCTAGCAATCAAAGTATTTCTATATAGCGGAAGCAATTCAAGCAATTATCATATAGCTAAATATGATATATTAATCAATACTTAGCAATCATGTAACACACTAATAACACAATGCATATAAACATTAAAGAATTTAAGCAACTAATGACTGTATGCAACACAATTTCCTAGGCCCCTGCGCATCGGATACTCCCTTCCTTACTTTGAAGAGAACACTTGCACTTGGTAGTCACAAAGTCACCCAAGCCGCAAAACATCTCTATCTGATGTCTATAACGTGATGGAGCACCGGGTTACCCCGTCGAGTAACACTCGGCCAGGATAGCTAATCCAGTACCATCCGAGTCTTCCCACCGTCGCAAAACCTGGGGGTTTCTCGAATCTACAAAGGTGAGGCCTTTACGAAGCACCGAATATGCCACCGAATATTTTTTTTTATGCATAATTTCTTAACCATTTTATTGACATGCAATTTAATTCTAACCGCGGATCGTAATTTTTACCAACCACGGTTCATGCATAATATTCTACTCGGATTCAAACATGCAACAATTTAAATCTTTACCATGCCTTAACGTTTCTACCCGTGGATCATATTTTTCTAACCGCGGGTCATATTTTACTAACCATGGGTCATGTTTAAAACTTCAACCACAGGTCGTATTTTACATGCAACCGATTTAACATGCAACCAATTTATCATGCAACCAATTGAACATGCAATCGATTTAACATGCAACCATTTTAACATTCAACCGATTTAACCTAGTAATTTTCATGAATTCTAGGTTCTCAAGCAATTTCACCGGAACTCCTAACTTTTGGCTTATGGTTTCCATATACATAATAGTGAACTTAATATCACAAACAATCTAGCCATGAGTCTTTCGATCCCATAAGGCTACATGCAACACACAATCTCAACCTAATATTTTGCTAAGTATGTACGAAATAAAATCACACATACATAAATAGCAAACATATAAAATAACATGCAAGTATAATATTCAATGAAACTTTACTTAGTAAAATCAAAGAAAATTACTTGGAAATTCGACCAAATTAATGTTAATAATTCACATTAATAAATCAATTTAAATGACTTAGCCATTTTTAAATCATTTTTACCCCGGATTAATTTTCATGCATAAATTCCCACCCGAGTTGCCCAACTGTAATTTAGTCTAACCAGATTATTTTTATTTTTTTTATGCATAATTTCTCAACCATTTTACTCACATGCAATTTAATTCTAATCGCGGGTAGTATTTTTTACTAACCGCGGTTCATGCATAAAATATTCTACTCGGATTTAAACATGCAACACTTTAGATCTTTACCATGCCTTAACGTTTCTACTGTGGATCATATTTTACTAACTGCGGATCGTATTTTACTAACCACGAGTCATGTTTAAAACTCCAACCATGGATCGTATTTTACTAACCGCGGGTCATGAAACATGGACCCAAATTTAAACATGCAACCGTTTTAAAGCTTTTATATGCAACCGATTTAACATGCAACCGATTAATCATGCAATAAATTTAACATGCAACGGAATTTTAACATGCAACCATTTTAACATGCAACCGATTTAGCATGCAACCGATTTAACCTAGTAATTTTCATGAATTATAAGTTCTCAAGATATTTCACCGGAACTCACCATCTTTCGGCTTACTGTTTCTAGACTGATTCTTAGACAAAAATTCATAGATAGAATTCAGTAAAGGTTCGGTTAAAAAATTCTTACCCACCGACAGACTAATTTATGGAAAATCTTTCTAAGAATTGGCCAGAGTTTTGCCTTAGTTTTCCTCGAATTAGCCTATACTGAATACTCGGATCTCTCTCGCTAACCCCACAAACTGACAAAAAGTTTTCCTGTGATTCACCCGAAATATCCTTGGTAAGCATTTCGAGTAAAACTAGATGATAATCGAATTAGGGTAGCGTTTTGGTAAGGATTTACTAAGGGTTTGGGTCAGGTTTCGTGTTGTGAAATGAGCAGAGCTTCGCTGGGTAAGAATGGGTGTTACAAAAATGAAGGGAAGAATTGGTTTTTATAGAAAAACAAGATCACCATGCATGATGATACTTAACCACACATGTGTCAGCATCCTTTGACAAATGGCACACCCACTGGCATATGGTGAACTAAAATGCATATATGTGACACCTCAAATCCCACTATTCCAACATCCCAGCAAAAAATCTGGAGGTTTGTCTCTTGGGTACTGTTCATCCGATAAATTTTCTTGGGGTTATGTCTGTCTCGACTGGGGATGTATTTTCGTGACTTGCGTCATAACTGCTCGACCCAAACTGATATTTTATCGACCAAATCTCGACCCTTAGCCCGTCTGGTGCAGATTCCTTGGTCCCATTCTTGATTTTATCAGAAATAATTTATCCGTAGGTGTATACCTAGTAAATAATCAATTTTGCATGGCTGGTGACCTATTCCGAACCAGAAAAAATTGTCTTGTGGTTTTAAACTATTCATGGTCCTATTCCATGTTCTAATAAAAAAATATCAAGAGATACTATGACCGTGGGTCCAACTTCTTCGACCAAAAAGGCAATCCATGATGTCCTTACTATCCATGGATCTTACCAAACTGTTTGGTCAGATTTTTGTCGACCATATTCTCCGTGTGGGTAATAAACTAAATTTTTCCTTAACTTATAAATATTCATCCTACCCGAACATTTACTTGTCCCCACATCCTTAGTCTTGCCCATCTCAACCCATAAGTCGTACCGTTCTATTTGGCCGATTCTTAGTCTCGATCCAAGCTGCACCAGAGCCAAAATGTGCATTTTCAGCAAATCTTGCTTTGATCGACCAAAAGTGAACAACTGGTTGAACTGATGGATCCATCAGCGTGAAACAGGGGAAAAAACATGTTGCCTGGATTGACCAAAAACAAAAAAATGGTCGATCAGATGGACCCTTGGAGCGTGCACTTCCGAATGTGAGTTTTCTTGACTTTTTATGCATTGACTCAGTTTTCGTTGGTCTAAACCGGTTTGTTTTGATTTTTAAGATAAATTTGAGATCGGTTTAGATCCTTTTCAACCCTTCAATCACGAATCTATCATCTTCCTCTCTCATTTCTCAAAAAAATTGCATTCAACAAGATCTATTTTCTTCTAAAACTCTCTCTTTTCTCATTCACACTCACACCCACTAATTTTCAAAGAGGATCTTGAAACCATCACTCTCATTTGCTAATATCAACTCCATCATTTGCCAATCACAAGGTATGCTCTCTCTCTCTCGCTCTCGCTCGCTCTGCTCTCTCTCTCTCTCGCTCTCGCTCGCTCTGCTCTGCTCTCTCTCTCTCTCTCTCGCTCGCTCTGCTCTGCTCTCTCTCTCTCTCTCTCTCTCTCTCTCTCTCTCTCTCTCTCTCTCTCTCTCTCTCTCTCTCTCTCTCTCTCTCTCTCTCTCTCTCTCTCTCTCTCTCTCAACCCATCTCCTCCATTGAAATTCAAGTTAAAGCTCAAATTTTTGATTTCATAAATTTGTTAGCTTAGGTTCTAATATTGCTTGCCAATGCTTTGGATAAGGTTTATATATCATGGGTTGTTGGTTTCTTGAGAGTTTTTGATGAATTCACGAATAAATTTTGAAAATTTTGCCTCTTTGGATTCTTAGTGTGAATAGTAACAAAAACGAGTTGAAATTTTGAAAATTTAGGGAAAGTGGAAACTTGATTGAGCTTTGTCATTCAAATACTATCGCTAAGCATTCTTGATCATTACCTTTTATTGAATTGTTGAGGAACTCTCAAATTTGCATGATTTGGATTGGAATGAAAATGCTATTTTGATGAAGTAGAAGGAAACTTGAACTGATGTCTCATGATCTCACTTATATGTTTGAGTGAATTCTTTAGTTGATGAGTAATGTGTCTATCCATTGATTCTCTTTGAATGCCAAACTTGATTAAGGTTGATGGATAGTTGTATTGTGCTTTCAAGTATGAAATGTTCTCATTTGAGAATTGCTTTTGTAAGAACAATCACTAAACAACACCAAACAATGAGGTCTTCATCAAGAATGAGACACCAATCTTCTCAAATAAACTATGAGTTTAAGGAGTGGACACAAGAAGGATTCAAGTTTTTGAATGAGTTAGACCGAGCAGCCTTCTTTCCCACAAGTTTTGCTTGCCACACCAGTTGATCTTCGAACTTCCACACCCACAAAACTACAACTCTGAACACTCTAGCTCCAAGGTACCACACCATTCCTTGTCTATATCATTAGTTTTTTTATTTTCGTTTTTGCTTTTATTGTGTTTTTGTTCTTCTCTTCGGTTTACTTTCTCACCGAGATGGTGAGAAGTAAGTCTGGGGAGGGGGGGGGGAAGCCATTGCTAATAAACATATAAGTTTTTTTGTTTTGTTTTCACTTAAGTCTTGCATTGTTTATTTGTATTTGCACTCGAAAATTTTGAAAAACAAAAATAATTCATATAGTTTATCATGTTTCTTTTTCCATTTTTAGGATTGCGTATAGTGTATATAGTTTGCATCCATATGCATGGGAAAAATGACGATATTACCTTGTAAAGAACTAAGTTTATGATTGAATTTAAAGCCCTCGTTAATGGTTTGGTGATGTATTGAACATTCTAGAAGTAGATGATACGCCATCTTTTGATCTTGAAGCCATTGAAAGTCCCTACCATTTAAAAACTTGCATGAATGTGATTCAACCCTATTTACTTGAACTTTAACTTGATTTAGTTCTCTCACTTTAGGGCTTGAGATCAATTCCATGGTTTTCAAAGAACATCCGAATTTTCTTATTCCCTTTTTGCCACTCTTTTCTAACTTGGATGGTCATGCTTATCTTTAGTGTGATTTCTCTTCCCTCACCCTAACCATTCCTTTTCAACACATTGATGATTTACTTGAGTGAGGTATTTTTTGATAATGCTCATATGTGCAAAATCTTGAAAATATTTAGAATGACAAAACATAATTTCCATATAGGCCAGTATCTAGATCGTTGAAGCTATCAATAGGATGGGAATGAAAGATTAGTGCTTATTGGTAGAACATGAGATGGGTTTGGGAAATAGAGGAAAAAAGAAAAGAGATGAGTTTGAGAATGAAAAGAAAAGGAAAGAGAAAAGAATGAAAGAAGAAACCAATAGCTTCTAAAAAGAAGAAGGCTCTAAGGATAAAGAATGAAAGTCTAGATCAAGCTCTAAGTTGTGTAAATAGAATAAAGCCTCCCCTAAGTGTTTACAAGAATGAAAAGGAAAAGAAATCAAAAGATGGGAGAGCAAAACAGAGAGAAGTAAAGAGTTTAGAGTCTACAAATAAGAAGTTTGTTGAAGCTAAGAATGGTTATGATCAAGCTATTAAAAGCATTTGAATGGTTGGGTTGTCACACCAAGAAAAGGGAGTGAGCATATGGGGTAGAGATCATTAGGACTAAGAAATTTTGGGTGGGTAGAACATGGAAGAAAAAGTTTTGTATGCCCAAATTGTTCTTAATCTCTCTTGCGTTTGCATAATGTCTAGCATTCCTAATTTATGAGAGTAGCTCGACATGGAAACACTTATAACCGCCGTATCTACTTTTCTTTAGCCTTTCTTCTACCGAGCCGATTGGAAACGATCGCTTGCGCTATTGTCAGACTTCGCTTAATCGAAAATGAATGAATGTCAAAGGGACGAGTTGCATGATTGTGAGAGTTCTCTTTGGTCTCGAGACTTAGAATAGATTGTGGAAAGTTATGGATATGGCAAAGTATTCTTAAGTATAAGTAGAGTGTTTATGCATTGCTAAATCATTATCTAGGACCTTCATTTGCAATCTTTTACTTGTTTCTTTTGGATTTCAGTTCCCGCTTTCAAACCTCTTCTTTGGTTTGTTCTTTCTTGGTTGCTTGAGAACAAGCAAAAGACAAGGACAAGCAAATGATAAGTCCGGAAAAATTGATGTATTCGTATTTTAGCATTTTTAACATTCATTTTTCTTGGTTTTCAAAGTCATGTGGCTTGCATTTTATGTCTTTCTTTTCATTTTGAGTCTCATTTAGATTAGGTTGAGTATTAGAGTCCTAGGCTTCATTTCATGCATATACATTGCATTTTAATTCTATTTCAAGTACAATGGAGGCTTAGAAGTGAGAGAAACTAAATGGAATTGGAAGAACATCAAGAAGAGTGAATAAACACGAGAAATCGAGCAGTGTTCGCTCGAAGGACCTAGACTGCTAGGTATATCGATCAACTGGATCGATCACACCAACACAAAGCCAAATATGGGAGTTTCAGATGTTGGTTGGATCGATCAAGAGCTCTAGATGGGTCGATCATACATGTCGATCAGATGAACAGTTTCAGCACAAATCTGGGTTTGTCCCGGATTTACCCGGTTCCTTTTCCTTTCACTATATATATGTTTAGACACATTAAAAACCCTAAGTTGGATTTGTTTTAGGATTTTTCTCTTAAGTTTAGCACTTTGTTTTGCTTGAATGATCTTGAATCCTTGATGATTTATTGAAGTTTTCTTACTCTTTTTCATTTCTAATAAGGTTTATATCCTTATTAGCATTTTTTTTGCTTTTCGCAATTTCCAAGTGTGAGTAGTGATTTTATGGATTGTGTGTTTGGTAGATTAGTGTGATTAGAAGTTGGGTTTAGGTGTATTAGACTTATAATATATAGAATCCTTCATTTGAGATGCATCTAAAGGTAGGTTTGAAGTAGCTAATCAAATTCGAGAACATGGTCTTTTCATGCCCGAAAGGTGTTTGTAAAAATTTCTAGGAGAATTTCAAATCAGTATTTCACATCTTAACTAATTAACACTTGATGTTTAAGATGATTTGTGGGTTTAGGGACTTGTAAACATTGCTTCTTGATTCATTAACTGCAAACGAAAGTTTATGATACTGAAGGGATTTTAGAAACGGATTAGTACCACGAAAGTGGATTAGTCTATAATTAGTGATCCTTGCCCTAGAAAAAGAATTGATTAGAACCTAGCACCAACACCTAATAGATAAATCACCCGAGTCAATTGCCTTATCCCATGATCCATATTGCTCTTTATTGATTTTATTCTCGTTTTTTAACTAGTTTGTTTGCTTGCATTTGCTTGTTGCTTTGAGCTTAGCTTTCCTTGCTTTAGTTTATTGCATTCATTTATCTTTGCTTGGTAGCTTGTTTATTAGCTTTATATTTGTTGCTTTCCATTTAGTTTAAGCTACATAGGAACTTAAAGAAAAAGCCAAACATCCATTGACTTAGCTTCTTAAGTTTTTTGGATTCTTATTGTCCTATCTAATTTCTTTGTGGAAGAATGACCTCCAAACACTAGATGATTAATGCGCTTGTGGTTTATATATAGAGATTAAAACTTAGTAGTATCTTGAGTTATCACATTGGCGTTCGACCGTTCCTTCTCACATTTCATGGAAGCCTGGCCACACGTTAGGTGGACTGGATTTTGGCATAAAACCGTTTCTTCTCCCATTTCATGGAGCTTGATTCAAAGAAGGAAAAAGTTCCTAAAGGGATATTTGGAGAGGAAAAGAATCGTCAGAGTGAGAAAAGGGAAAACTGGGAAAGTGTCAAAGTGTTGTGTGATCGATACTCCCTCAGTGAGACGATACATTGTAAAACCAATCAATGTGAGAAAGTCATGTGATCTTAAGTTCTTAATGCATGCGAAAGTTGGTGAAAGCTGTTGTGTCATTACAAGGAGAATAATCATGTCAAGCATGTTTTAGTGGTTTGAAGATTGCAAAATCAGAACACATTTCAAGGTAAAAGAGTTCCCGTGATTTATATAACCTCTTTTCTATGCTTGGAGCTATGCTTTGTTTGAGGACAAACAAAAGTCTATGTCTGGGAGAGTTGATATGCATCAGTTTTTACGATTTTTAATATAGGTTTTAATGACTTGTTATTATTTTTTTATGGGATTTTAGTGTCTATATAGTGGTTTATAGTATTTCTAGTGTCAAGACTCTTTTCAGGCTAAATGGACAAAAATCATGCAAAAAGGCAAAGAAAACCAGTTTATAGACAGTGCACATACGTAAGAAGTTTGAGATTCGTTGATCACCTTAAACATACATAAATATGCTGAATGTTTGACACAACATAGCCAAGAGAGTTACCTTTCACCTAGAAGTGGTTTCAAATCATTTGAATCAGCGGTTGAAGAGTTATGCCGATTTTTCAATAACATATCCGAGCAGATCACAAGTTGCGGGTAAAGCCATCAAACCACCATGACCGCAAGTTTGAGCCTCTCCACCACGTCATCAAGGCATGATCAAAATCCTTATAAGTACCAAGTCCATTGGACATCATCGGCCCATACAAGGCCTGATTCAAGTCACAAATCCATCAAACGCTTCCTATCCCAAAGAGGAAATACTTAGAAGACCTAGAAGCCTCTCAAGACATATAAATTCAAGTTTTTGGGTTGTTTACAAGAAAAAATCTCTTCATACACAAATATAACAACCCCTAAGATATTCCTAAACACTTTTCATAGTCCTCTTTCCTTTCATAGTTTTATTCGAAGTTCGAGGGAGAAGATCTCCATCTTTTATACCCATAGAGAAAAATTATAAACCCTATTTGTTCTATTTTCGATTAATGATTATGCAATTCATACAAATATTTGTTGTGTTTTGTTTTAACATGTCTGAGTAGTTCATTAGTTGAGTTTAAGGGTAATTCAAATGGAATTCATGGATTGTTAACATAAGTTGTCAGATTAGGTTTTGTTTATTCGAATCTCTTTGATATTTGCTTGAATCTAATGCATTTTGCTTGATTGATCACCTAGTAACTGATGTTAGGATTAATCTACCCACCAAAAGTGCTGATAATTTTCCTGAACTAGCATAGACGAGAATAACGTCATAAGCTGGATGTTTGAATTAATGATGCATGCTTGATTGATCACCTAACATGTGTGCTTAGGTTAATTTACTCATCAAAAATATTGTTGAATTGCCTCAACTAATTTAGACGAGCAAACTGTCCTAACCAACGGGAGCTGAGTTGGAAAATTTGGTGAAGATATCAAACTTAAACTTCTAAAGCATATCTAGCTTTTTAATGTTATAATGAAGCCCATTAAAGGACCATTCTTGGGTTGTCCATAAGTTAAAATGAAAAATAGTCAAAATTTCTCCTCTAAAGTAAATAGTATATATTTATCTTAGCTTTATATTTTCAGTTTATAAGTATGTATTGAGATGCAAAGAAAGAATAATAAGCAATATACAAGTTCTATTCAGATCACTCTTTCCCCCATTCTCCTCCTCTCAAACGCGAACTTCTTCTTATCATCTTTGTTCTTCATCTTAAATCTCTCAATTCTTCCATGATATCAGAGCAAATCACTCATTGAGACCTTCATTTTCGAAAATCATTGCTTGCTTTCCTTATTTTCTAAAATGGAAAATTAGAAAAGATTGGTCTACCATTGTTTTCAAAGGAGATAACTATATACTATGGTCAATGATTACAAGAATTACTCTATGTATTCATGACTTATAAGAACACATCATTGGCTCTCAAGAAGTGTCTATGGACAAAAGAAAAGTTCTAACAGATGAGGAAGTTATATGATCTTTCATGAGATCCATTACCAGCGAAGAAGATCCAGAGTGGATCCAGAAAGACCAGCTTGTTCTTGCTTATCTTCAAATCTCTTTGAAGCCAACAATTATTGCAACTTAATCATATGTTAAAACTGCAAAAGAATTATGGGACACTCTCATGAGTGTGAATGATGTCCAACAAGAGGATAAGTCATTAAAAGAGTTGTTTGGAGACCTCAGAGGGCAAAAATGGAGATGTTTCGTCCTCCAACCACCGGCTTGAAGTAGCTGAATGAAAGGCGTAAGCAGGATCATGTCTTTGGACTTCTCCTCATGCTCAATGTGTCGTTCAAAGGACTGATCCATCACATTCTATAATTTGAGAAGTCGTCTACCTTGAATGAGGTATGCATGATGATTCATAAAGAAGATGGATCAAGGGGTCACTTTACTGGAACTAGTGACGCTGTCCATGTAAGTCGGAGTGCTTATCAATAGGCAGAAAGGATGAATATTTGGTGTGAGCATTGCAGAATGAAGGGACACAGCAAGGATAAGTGGTGGACTCTTCATCCTCATTTGAAGGCAATGAAGTTGAGTGGAATGGGTCAGATGTCTACGAGTGTTGCTGGATCTGCTACATCTGGTAATGATGTGGTTAGAAAGTCAGATTTGGATGTCCTCATCGAAGTCATTGCAAAGCTGACAGAATCTAGTAAAGATTTATCTGCCTCTAAATTCCATAAGCCCATTATCATTAATTTTGGTGCTACTCATCACATGATTAGTGATCCGAAACTTCTTTCCAATGTTATACCTCGTTTTGAAAAGGTTACAATCGCTAATGGACATGACATTTCAATTAGAAAAATTGGTGATTTGGAGTTGAATAGAAGGAAACAAAAAATTTGTTCATGCATGAATTCACCTCTAACTTGCTATCAGTTTAGAAAGAGACTAAGGATCTTGATTGCGTGGCTGTTTTTAGTTCTGATGTTGTGTGGTTTTGGGACATTAAGCCGGGAAAGACCATTGGCAAAGGTTGTGCAAAGGATGACCTCTATGTTTTGGATAATACAAATTTTATTGCTAGCTCTACTTTGCATGCTCGTCTTGGTCACCTCATTCCAAGGCTTTTAATCTCGTCTTCCTAAACTTGGGTCAGATCATCAAGAATGTGTGAAGCAAGTATTATTGGAAAGCATTGTAGAACCGTTTTTCCAGTTTCATATGCTATTTATGATAACTGCTTTGGTCTTGTTCACTCAGATGTATGGACTGCACATTGTTCTTTATCTCGTGAGCAATATAAGTATTTTGTTTCATGCATTGATGAGAAGTTCAAATACACTTGGGTTACTCTTTTGCCATCAAAATTCACGTATTTGAGGCATTCTCTAAGTTCAACATCTATATTTCTACAAAGTTCGAAGGTAAGATTAAGATCTTGAAAAGTGATAATGGAGGAGAATACATGAGCAATTAGTTTAAGGAGTTATTGGGAAAGTAGGGGATTGTTCATCCAAACATCTTATGCCTATACTAATCAGCTAAATGGAGTTGTAGAATGCAAAAATAGGCATCTAATAGAGGTTGTTATGACAATGATTATTGATATAAGCGTCCCAAAGCAATACAGGGGAGTTGCAGGGTGACTACATGTTATCTGACAGATAGACTGCCAACCAAGTATCTTGGTGATGTTTTTCTCTACGAGGTACTAAACAAAACTAAACCGAGTATTGACCATCTTAGATTGTTTGCTTGTGTTTGCTATGTGTTTATACCAGAAGCTTAGAGAAACAAACTTCAACCTAAAAGCACTAAATGCACGTTTAAAATGAAGCCCATTAAAAGCTAATTTGTGGGTTGTCCATAAATTGAAATGAAGAATTGTCAAAGCTTCTCCTTTGTAAGCTCTATATTTTCAGTTTATAAATAGTTATTGCAATGTTAAGAAAAACAAAAAATAAGCAAAATACAAGTGCTACTCATATCACTCTCTCCCTCATTCTCCTCCTCTCAAACTCCTCCTTATCATATATGTTCTTCAATCTAAATCTCTCAATTCTTACATTTAAAAGCATGAGATTAGAAGCTAATGATGTTAGACATTGTGGTTGATACTGCGAGAGTAGGTCAACAATACATCCGTGATTTGAGTTCTAGAACAGTGTTTGAATGTTTTCATGTTGAATCATCTCATCTAAAGCGATTCATATTCTCTGTGATTACCCTGATGTCTAACGCTTTCTCATACTCGATTTGCTACACGTTTTTATTTTCTTTTTGTTTACTTCTATAGTCTGATTTTCGTGATACTAAAACAACTAATCTTTTATTTTTCGTCTTAGCTATTCTCTACCCTCGGAGATTTGTTGTATAGTTTCTGTGAGATTGATACCTTATATATTAGAAGAAACATATCAAAATGGTACGTTTTCTAACTTTAATGTCAAGCGTGGTATCTTCGTAAGGAAAATTGTAGAACTAGTACACTTTTTGGAAATACCAGCGCTACCCCTTAAGACCAGTAGAGTTAACGCAGACCAGTTGCACTTTTTCTGCAGTTTGACATTTGCAACGCAAGTAAATGTAGACTACGTAGAGTACAAGTAGAGAGAGAAAAGAATATGCGCAGTCTCTGCTTTTACTCGCAGAAGAAAAACAAAGCGTTCTCAATCTCTGCCATTGGAAGCAGAGTATACGCAAACACTGTTTAGATTCTACTTGTAATATGCAAAATTTTGGTAAACACTGCTGTGTTTTTTTACAGTTAGGGTTTCGCAGACCAAACTACCTAACGGTAGACCAAAGGGAGACTGATATCAGATTTTAGGATAATTAATTATAAAAAGAGCTGAACATTGACTCCTTCCAATTAGCTTTGCACTTATGTTTCTTCAGCCGGTGTGGTATTGAGTACTTGAGGTCTTTGAAGCAACTAGTGTTGCAATATCGAGCATTTTGAAAGAAACAACACAAAGGCGTCTCATCCTCGTCCATGAAGTGCTATGCGAGCGTGTTGTTAGGGAAACGGGCCGAAAGTGAGTGAGTATTGGGTTGGCCCAACCATGAAGTGGACATATTCATGTCTATTCGCTTCATCGTCAATGAACTTCACCGTGGCAAGGAAATGTATGGTTGGTGCGGGTAGGTCAAGTAGTCCATATATCCTCGAACTCCTTCAAGTGCTTGAACCCTTCTTGTGTCCACTCCTCAAACTCGCAGGTGCCTTGAAAAGAATGGTGACTGATTCTTGTTGAAGTGCTCATGGTTGTGAAATAATTTTAGTTATGTTCTAAAATAATTTTGAAAATACTAGCGCTATCCCTTAATGCATATCACCAACGGCAGAAGACAATCACCAGTAGTGCATTAACCGGTATAAGCCGAAACGAGAAAACTCGAGAAACTCGGTGAAAACTTTCACCGAGGGGGTAGGGTATCGCAGACTGACTGAATATCACCAACGGCAGACCGAAGGCAGATCGCAATCGGAGAATTATTTTGTAGAGAGTTTTTGTTGATGTATATTTGTATATACTTCCACTTCCTTTATACATTATTTCTTTAATATCTAACTGTTGTCAAAGTACAACTTATGTTAAAAAGAAAAACTCCACAGTGAAAACCGAGTGGTTAGGGTATCGCAGACTGAATGAATGTCACCAACGGCCGACCGAATGCAGATTGATATAGGAAAATTCGTTTGTAGTGATTTTTTGTTATTGTATATTTGTATATACTTCCACTATCTTTATACATTATTTTTTACTAGTTTCAAAGTAAAACTTATGTTAAAAAGAACAACTCAGACAAAAAATTTCGTTATCATATGTTTCTTCGTGTATCTTTGTTCAACACGACACTATGTGAAACATTTACTTGGTATTTACCATGGTTATTGATTTTTCTTCCATTCTGTGTTTTTCAATATAAATAAGCTTTTAAACACTTAGATTGAAGATCACTTTGGAGTTATGACGTCTAAACAAATGTTAATCGAAGTTTTTAATTCATTTTGAGTGGTTTAGGGTTTCGCAGACTGTATGCCGACGTAGCGCAGCATTTTTGAAGAGTTTCTACTAAAAGAAAAAGGCGGCGCTGACCTAACTGTACGACAACAGGGGGCACCGTCTTAATTAGGTAATATTAGTTT
Source organism: Pseudoturritis turrita (assembly GCA_900406555.1). Taxonomy (NCBI): domain Eukaryota; kingdom Viridiplantae; phylum Streptophyta; class Magnoliopsida; order Brassicales; family Brassicaceae; genus Pseudoturritis; species Pseudoturritis turrita. Next base: position 175,484 of record OVBL01000033.1, read on the forward strand.
AAAAATATTTCCACAATATATATTCGGGCCTCAAAGCAGTTGTTTCAGGCCCATGCCGAAGACCGGAAAGCTTGGAAAACACAACATTGACTCTTCTTCTACTTCCCCTCAGCAACCCAGAGCAGAGGAGCGTATCTTCAATTTTGTCGATCTCTTTCTTCATTTTCTTCATTTCTCCGATAATTCTCCGATCTCTTCATTTTTCCGATATTTCTCCTTCGAATATATCATGTATATGAATGATTACGAGATGGATTTTCCTGCCATTATTTTTTCCAAAGGAAACGAGCCAGATCCAAATACCAGAATAAACTACAGTTCGAAGTTCAATCATCTTTCACTGGTGGAAGGTGTAGTGGGTGAGGAAGTGTGGGATTATGTCCGCAAGTCACCGCTAGGAGTTGTTTGTAAGTTTGAGACGTTGGGTTTCGGATGGAGTGGGAAATTTGTGCATCACCATCTTATTTGCAAACAATTGGAGTGTGAAAGCCCATTTGAGTTGTGTTTTTTTATCGCGGGGCAGCCAGCACGGTTCTTGCTCTTCGAGTTTGAAGAGATCACAGGTCTTAACTGTAATGAAATTACACAGTTGGATGGGTTGGTATCTTCTCAAGCTAATCACGAAAGCTGGAATCGCTTTCTAGGTCTTCTCAAAATACGCTGTCCTAGCCCTTGTATTGAAGACATAGTGAAATTGTATATGAAGCATGGTGGAGATATAAGCAAATCTTGGTCCAGGGAAGATAAAATTAGGCTTAGTTACCTAGCTATTCTATCTAACGGTCTGTTGGGTGTTGATCGGCGTACCGAAATTCCCCTTAACCTAGCTAGGTTGGTGATAGATTTGGCAACTCCCAGAGGGTATCCCTGGGGGAGGGTTGCTTACAAAGATCTTGTTGAGCAGGTTAAGTTAGTAACTAAAGAGAAGATATGGCAAGACTCTTATGTTTTCAAGGGGTTTGTACAAGTTCTACAGGTCTGGGCGTATGCTTATGTGCGCAAAGTGGGAGAAAATTTGGGAACACCTATAGCTTTTGAAGGTACACATCTGTTAAGATACAAGGGAAAAGTTGGCAGACCCGATATGGAGAAGATCTTCTCGAGTGAAGAGGTATGTATATCTTTGGCATAGTTTGTTGAAGTGAAAATATAGAGTTTTGGCAGAGTAAGCCACAGTGGCAGCGTCTGCCAAAAGACTCTGCCACAAGTTTACATATTTCCGTCGCTAGACTTCTGGCAGAGTTACGCAGATTTCTGGCTGACTTCTGGCTGTCTTCTGGCTGACATTTATGTAACCATATAACTGTTTTGTAGGTGATTGTAACTACTATGTGTGAGAGATCCCGGGCAGAAATCTATCCATGTTGGAAAGGTAACGACGTAATAGATGTCAGGCTTGATAATCTCATCAAATACATTCTCTCTGGCCAGCCATTGTCGGACATCAAATGGAGCGTCTCAAAAATGCTGCCAGTCCCAGAAAACCGCAGTGGAAAAAAAAAGAAAGTAGATAATGAAAGAAAGAGAGGGAACTGAAGAGCGAGATGGAGAAAAGAGGAAGAGGAAGCGGAAGGAAATTGAAAAATATGAAGAAGAAGAAGAAGAAGAAGAAGAAGATGTCATGAAACCGAAGTTCTCTGTAGCTAAAATCCCATCTACTGGTTCAACAGATGTCGTCGACATCATTGAATTTGTCCTGGATAAACAGCAAACCAAATTTGACGCAGTTGTAAATAGAATTGAAACAGCCAGACTTGATCAGCAACGAGTAAATTTGGAACAGCAACGAACCAGCATTGAACAGCAGAATGTTTTGACTGAAACCTTAAACAAGTTGGCACAGGTCGTTGGAAAGCTGATGGAGAGGATGACTTGTTTCGAGCAAGATACTCGCTTCTCTAACAACAAACTAAAACTTGACAATCGCATGGTATGTCCAACTCAGCAATTGTTCAAACAAAAGCGCTGGCATGATCTGCGATATCATGCCCTATCAGATGTGGTAAAATAATAGAGGGGCATTGTAACACCCCCGAACCAATCTATACCCAGATGGCCTAGATATGCCACAATATGATATCCGTAGACGGCCCAACCCAAGTTCCGGAATGAATCCAGAACCTAAATCAATCCATCCACGGTATCATTCCTCTTGACCATAGCCTAAGGCTTTTCAACCCGTATTATGATCTTGAGTTGTGTTAGTCTGGACAAGACTAATATCAGTGAACACTCGCCACCTTTAAGAAAACATTTCATACATTAACATTATCCAAGAAAACATTACAAAACATATAGGTCCGGACGAAGCTTAACCCCAAAGTAATACATATTATATACCCCAAACATGATTTTACAAAAAGACATCAAATCTACTCCGATGGTCCTAACATTCAGGTCTCCTCTAAGGTTTTCCCTCTACTGGTTACCTGCAAGAAAGAGAGGGATGAGTATTCTAGCAATACTCAGTGAGTTAGGCTCGCTAACATGCACTAATTTCCCAACCCAAACCCCAAAATAACAATCAATCAATCAAACAAACAATCAATCAAGTATGCACAAGCGGAAGCTAAAACTAACATGAATGCAACACCACACATGTCTAATGCATCCTAGGGCCCAATTTCACATCAGTTACTTCCTTCAACAAGAGAACACTTGCACTTGGTAGTCACAAAGACACCCAAGCCGCAAAACATCTCTATCGAGCCACACCGTCGTGCGGCACTTGGCAATTGGAGATCAACCAATGCACAAAGTCCAGAAGCTCCGAATACGCCCTCACCACAACATGGTCGTGGGGTGTTAACCACACACGCCAATCGCTCTCACCACACACCACTATCACAATATGGCCATGGGGTCTTAACCAACCACGCCAATCGCTCTCACCACAACATGGTCGTGGGGTGTTAACCACACACGCCAATCGCTCTCACCACAACATGGTCGTGGGGTGTTAACCAACCACGCCAATCACTTTTCACCACACCCTTTCACCACACACCACATAACATGCATGCAACAATCATAACATGCAAAATACTTAATAAAATTCAATAAATAACACGGTAAACCTCAACCAAATTATGAAGCAACAAACAATCAGTACGATTATACGCAAGCGTATAACCGACTCATGCTCAAACATCCCAACTCACCGATTTAACTTGGCGGTTCCTAGACCAAAGCTTCACAACGATCTAATCTTACACCTTGAAGGCCTTGCACCACCTGAGACAACTCACTTTCCTTGCCCAGATGGATCGCACACTCGATCCACTATCTAATTCGCGGATTGGAAAAAAAAACTCGACCCACGAGTGGTAATTTTTCGACCCACGGCTACGATTTTCGACCCACGGATGATCCGACCATGACCCAGCAGCACCTAATCTAAGGTTTTCGTGTAACCTATCTGACCAAGGGGTGGGTCTATTTATAGCAAATCCTATCGACAAGAATCCGGATTTTAAGGAAAATGGTCGGCCATTTACCCGACACACCGACCCAGCTGTCACTACGCATGCGTACCAGCCTACCGTGTGTCACCCGGGTGGTTCTGCTGTCGACACACGTCCCACTACCCGCCTGGGTCGAACAAGTTTTCAACACATACACCCTGACCATGCACGAACCAGATTCCTGATCCTGGGCTGTGCAGTTCGATTGATGGGTCGTCCGTGGTACGATCTATCCGACGCAGAATACCATCCACGGTACAGCGTCTCGACCCAAAAATCCATTCCTTCGACCCAAAGTCAGATTCCTTCGACCCAAAGTCAGATTCCTTCGATCCAAACTTAAATTTTTTCGACCAAAATTCTAATTCAAGCTCCTTGAGACTTCCATAAGTCTTTCTTTTGACTTCATTGAGTTTTCCTAACTCAATTCTACGCGATTCCAACATCTTGATTTACAACCTATTTTTAGTTCTGATACGGGGCATTACATTCTCCCCCCCTGATAAGAATTCGTCCCGAATTCTTAAGTTTTCGACTCCTCCTCCTATCTTATTCGTCCTTGGTCCTCTGTACGTCACTTTTGCCTTAACCCACAGGCCAATAAGGTTTACTTCTGGGTTCTATGGTTTCCTAATACTCATACTCCACTACTACGGTTTTGGGTCTCCGGTTAGGTTCAACTACTTTTCCCTATCACTCTAGGCTGCCTTATACCTACGGTTTTATTCTACTACCAAATACCACTATCATGCAATTATAAACATAAATGCAATTCATACTTATTAAAGCAAGAAAGCAAGCACTCAATCATTCAATCATGTCATCATTTCATCAAGAGAGTTAGCACCCAAACTTACCTTAAAAGGAACCTTTTGGAGGTCTTGGAGGTTTAGGCGAAGCTAACCCTAGGTTATAAACTCTTCCTACTGTCTCTTGCTTCTTCATCGGGTGTTCCTCTTCTTGCGGGGCCGGTAGGAAATGATTTGCCAACAGTGATGCTAACGTTGGATGAGCTGTCGGGCACGATTTCGCATAGTGTCATTTCTCGCCACAACTGAAACATTTGATGTAACCTGGCACCGATGGCTTGTAAGGATTGTTGTTTTGGCAATTTCGAGAGATGTGTCCTACTTGCTCACACGAGTAATACACTATTCCTGAGTCCTTTGATGGTGTACTTTGATTCTCCTGATGAGTTTGATCTCTTCCCCGTTTATTTGATTTCCCTTGCCCAACTGGTTGTGTTAATTTCTGACCTTGTTGATAAATTTTCTTCCCACTATTATCACTTCGTCCCTGAGGTGCAGCCTCCCTTCCCACAACTAAACTTTCTTCCACTTCCACAGCTCGCTCAATCAGTGCATACAGATTGGTGTGTACCACTGCTTGGAGTATGCTACTAATCTGCGGTCGCAATCCCCTCAAAAACTTACGAATCAAGGAATACTCGTCTCCCTGGCCATACGAAACGTATTTCCTAAGTCTGGTGAACTCGGCTTCATATTCTCTCACACTTTGGTTACCTTGTACCAAATCCAAAAACTCCCTTTCCATCCGGTCCCGAGCCTCCGGTGGAAAGTACTTCCTTTCAAATTCTTGTCTGAACTCCACCCATGTTGATACTTGATCCCCATACATCCTTTCCACGCTATCATACCATCCTAGTACTTCTTCCTCCAAGTAGTACACAGCTACGTCCTTTTTGAATCCTTCTGGACAACGGGTTGCCGCAAAGTTCTTGTCAAGGTTTTGTAACCATGCATCCACCTTGCTGATGTCGGCACCTCCTTTGAAGTAGTACGTACCCAAGGTCTTCATCAACATTACGATCTTGAGAAAGTCGGGTGGTGGATTGACATTATGGTTAGCATTGCTCAGTGCTTGTTGTTGTTGATGTAGCATCTGTGTAAACATGTCTCTAAGTAGAGCTAAATTCGGATCAATCCCCCCACCTACTGGTTGACCCAAATGATTTGCTACAGCCGGTCCTTGATACACATTTTGTGGTGCAAATTGCCCATGCTAACCTTGCATAGAGCCGACTGGTTCCCAAGTAAAAGATGTGGGTTCACCTGGAGTTGGCCAAAAAGATCCATCATACGTCCCTGACCAAGATGGTTCACCATACTCCGCTCCACCCACTATCGGTAGCCAATTTTCATTATGTCCTAACTCATTATCTTCGGATGAAGAACCCCACCGTCCATCCCCGCCTAATCCTTGATTAGACATCTGCATCGAACAATTCAGGTAAGTCCTAACCCCAACACCCAAATACACGAAACGTATCGGATTAACCTAAGGGTCTTTTTGCGATCCATTTTGACTCGATAAAAAATTTGAAAACGCGAGTCCCGTGAGCATGACCAAAACCATGCTCTGATACCATCTTTTGTAATACCCCTGAACCAATCTATACCTAGATGGCCCAGATATGCCACAATATGATATCCGTAGACGGCCCAACCCAAGTTCCGGAATGAATCCAGAACCTAAATCAATCCATCCACGGTATCATTCCTCTTGACCATAGCCTAAGGCTTTTCAACCCGTATTATGATCTTGAGTTGTGTTAGTCTGGACAAGACTAATATCAGTTAACACTCGCCACCTTTAAGAAAACATTTCATACATTAACATTATCCAAGAAAACATTACAAAACATATAGGTCCGGACGAAGCTTAACCCCAAAGTAATACATATTATATACCCCAAACATGATTTTACAAAAAGACATCAAATCTACTCCGATGGTCCTAACATTCAGGTCTCCTCTAAGGTTTTCCCTCTACTGGTTACCTGCAAGAAAGAGGGGGATGAGTATTCTAGCAATACTCAGTGAGTTAGGCTCGCTAACATGCACTAATTTCCCAACCCAAACCCCAAAATAACAATCAATCAATCAAACAAACAATCAATCAAGTATGCACAAGCGGAAGCTAAAACTAACATGAATGCAACAGCACACATGTCTAATGCATCCTAGGGCCCAATTTCACATCAGTTACTTCCTTCAACAAGAGAACACTTGCACTTGGTAGTCACAAAGACACCCAAGCCGCAAAACATCTCTATCGAGCCACACCGTCGTGCGGCACTTGGCCATTGGAGATCAACCAATGCACCAAGTCCAGAAGCTCCGAATACGCCCTCACCACAACATGGTCGTGGGGTGTTAACCACACACGCCAATCGCTCTCACCACACACCACTATCACAATATGGCCATGGGGTCTTAACCAACCACGCCAATCGCTCTCACCACAACATGGTCGTGGGGTGTTAACCACACACGCCAATCGCTCTCACCACAACATGGTCGTGGGGTGTTAACCAACCACGCCAATCACTTTTCACCACACCTTTTCACCACACACCACATAACATGCATGCAACAATCATAACATGCAAAATACTTAATAAAATTCAATAAATAACACAGTAAACCTCAACCAAATTATCAAGCAACAAACAATCAGTACGATTATACGCAAGCGTATAACCGACTCATGCTCAAACATCCCAACTCACCGATTTAACTTGGCGGTTCCTAGACCAAAGCTTCACAACGATCTAATCTTACACCTTGAAGGCCTTGCACCACCTGAGACAACTCACTTTCCTTGCCCAGATGGATCGCATACTCGATCCACTATCTAATTCGCGGATTGGAAAAAAAAAACTTGACCCACGGATGGTAATTTCTCGACCCACGGCTACGATTCTCGACCCACGGATGATCCGACCACGACCCAGCAGCACCTTATCTAAGGTTTTCGGTAACCTATCTGACCAAGGGGTGGGTCTATTTATAGCAAATCCTATCGACAAGAATCCGGATTTTAAGGAAAATTGTCTGCCATTTACCCGACACACCGACCCAGCTGTCACTACGCATGCGTACCAGCCTACCGTGTGTCACCCGGGTGGTTCTGCTGTCGACACACGTCCCACTACCCGCCTGGGTCGAACCAGTGTTTGACACATACACCTGACCATGCACGAACCAGATTCCTGACCCTGGGCTGTGCAGTTCGATTGATGGGTCGTCTGTGGTACGATCTGTCCGACGCAGAATACCATCCACGGTACAGCGTCTCGACCCAAAAATCCATTCCTTCGACCCAAAGTCAGATTTCTTCGACCCAAACTTAAATTTTCTCGACCAAAATTCTAATTCAAGCTCCTTGAGACTTCCATAAGTCTTTTTGACTTCATTGAGTTTTCCTAACTCAATTCTACGCGATTCCAACATCTTGATTTACAACCTATTTTTAGTTCTGATACGGGGCATTACAGGCATGGCATACTCTGCTTGCCTACTTTGTATCATTCATTTATGTGAGACATGTAATTGTTACGGTAGACTAATAATGGCATTCAATACTATTCATCCTTGGCATCCCTTAATATCTTATACGGTAGAGTATGCCCTTTAAGGTGTAAGAGGTTGAAGCTGAGTTCATATAACAGTCATTACTTTGAAATTTTGCAGAATGACGAAGAAGAGACGACGGTGGATAACAAAGGAGATGGCAAAGACAAAAGTAACTGATAATGGCATCGAGGCAGAGGATGCCAAACAAGAACAAGTAGGAGATGATGCAAAAATATATTGGACTGAAAAGGCAGATGGCATCGAGGCAGAGGATGCCAAACAAGAACATCTTCAAGATATGTTCCATGGGGGAAAAATATACAAATGTGAAAAGGCAGAGGATGCCAAAGAAGAACATCTTCAAGATGATAGTAATGATGGAGATGGGAGTGAAAAGGAAGCGGATGCCAAAGAAGATAAAGGAGAAAATGATGCCAACGTCTGCCTTCAGACAGAGGATGCCACTGCAGCTGATGGTGGTAAAGAAAATGTTATATCTGGTAAGGCAGCTCTTTCCAACGAAGCAACTGTTGGTGAAAAAATTGATGGGAGTGAAGAACATCTTCTTGCTGATGGTAGAGTTGGATATGCTGAAAAAATTGATGGGAGTTAAAAGGCAGAGGATGCCAAAGAAGAAAATCTTCAAGATGATGGTAGAGTTGGAGATGTTGAAAAAATTGATGGGAGTGAAAAGGCAGAGGATGTCAAAGAAGAACATCTTCTTCAAGAGGATGGTGGAGTTGGAGATGTTGAAAAAATAGATGAAAGTGAAAAGGCAGCTGATGGTGGTAAAGAAAAGGTTATATCTGATAAGGCAGCTGTTTCCAACGAAGCAACCGATGGTGAAAAAATTGATGGGAGTGAAAAGGCAGAGGATGCCAAAGAAGAAAAAGGAGATAATGATCCCAAAGTATGCCTTCAGGCAGAGGATGCCACTGCCACATATGAAAGTAATGTCTGCATTAAGGATGCCGCTGCAGCAGATGAAACTAATGTCTGCACTAAGGATGCCGCTGCAACAGATGAAACTAATGTATGCATTAAGGATCCCATTACGGCATTGATAACCAACGTCTGCATGGAGACAGTTGCTTCCACTGCAGAAGATGGTAAAGGCTCAGTGATTGACACTGAAATCATTGAAGAAAGAGGAAGAGAAAGAGGAAGAGGTAGAGGAAAAGGAAACTCCCAGCCAGTTAATATCATTGAACCATCAGTGGATTCAGTCCACCCAACTACATCTCAAATCGAAATATACGAAAACTCTAGAAATCTTCGCCAGACCAACAAGCTAACAACAAGGAGGAGTGAAAGGTTAAGCAAATCGACTGTGCTTCATGTTGTACCTAGCAACAACGCAAAACCACTGGCCCAGAAATATGCTTACGAAATTGTATTTGGAGATGTTGACCAAACACTAGTGGACAAGATGAACGTATTCAGAGCCGATGAGTAAGTACACACAACCTATAAGATCGTCTATTTTATCTTGCAGTCTAACTTGAATGTTGATTTTCTTCGACAGAACAAATATTTATCCATTTGGAGGGAAAACAACGGCTCATCAATTCTTCAACTTACTTTTGAAGCCGAGGGAGTGGTTACACGATATGGTAAGTAAATTCTTTCTCGTCAACAATGGAAGTGGCAAAAGTGTTTATTTCATGTTTAGCTGGCAGACCGTTGTTGTTGTGTGTCGGGCAGACTCGGCTTTTTGTTGTTGTTGTGTGTCTAGTAGACTCTGCTTTGGTGCCTAACATTTGTCCTTCTTTTATTATCAGCACCTTGATGCAGCACTGAACTTGTATAGACTAAGGCTAAAGAGAAATCCTAGTTCTTTCAAGAGATCGCGGATTGCTATATTTGATGCAGCATTTCATATGCTTTGGAAGAATCGGTACAAGGACTGGCGTAAGCTTGACAGATGGCCTGGTGGTTCTTACGAGAATGTACACGGTATTGTTCCAGCTTATGCCGCAACAAAGTTGGTCTGGTGCAAAGACGTTGATACGTTATACTTCGTTCTACACGTGAGCTCGAATCATTGGGTTGGGACGGTCATATCATTGGTTGACCGGGTTGTCTACATATATGATTCCTTAAATACTCCAGAATCAGATATTGTGGCAGCGGCGAAGCCTTTTTCTCAAATGGTTCCTGCCGCAATTCATATGTGCTTTCCTCAAGACTACGATCAAGCAGGTTTTACAATCACAATTGTAAAAGACGTTCCCAAAATGCATCCAGAAGTAGGTGATTGTGGAGTATACGCACTCAAATACATTGAGTGTCACATGTTAGGATTGCCGCAATCAGCAAGAGAACTGTGTAATGCAAAAATGATGACCTGGAGGACGAAGCTCGCTGCGGAGGTGTTGGATGAGACATCTTCGTATACCGATCAACTCATGTGTGATGAGGCAATTATTGCAAGTATCTACGATCCCTACGACGTTCAAATTTAATTACATGGTTAGTAAATATATGTATATAGTAAATAGGGAGATTTGTTCTAGTAAATATTACATTAACCAAACTCTGCGGCGTACAAGCAGAATATATGTTTTTCCTTCCTTAGTAGAAGAGAACTTATTTTGCTTATTCTTCGTTTACACGCATCATAAACTACGCTTATAGAGTGTAACTCGAGAATACGCAGCACCTGCTCATACTCTGCATCTGCTTTCTTACACTCATCATAAACATGGGCCCATAACTGTTATAAGAGTATGCGTTTGCGTTCCATTTAGTATAATAAAAATCAGCAGAGTTTCATTGAAGTTGGAATATCTAGCGTCATCACTCTTGTAATTTTAAGTGGATTTTGTCAACCACTCTTGCATTTATGAAGTGGGTCCACTCTTGTATTTCGTAACTGGGTCCACTCTTGTATTTATGACGTGGGTTATCTTCAACACTTCTTCTTTATTTGCAGAACACATATAGCCGACTTTTAATGGAGCCATCTGTAGCCTCTGTCTTCAATCCGATGAACGATAATGAATCTTCCGCGAGTTGAACAACTGTATTAGAACGATCTGGATTGAAGATTCCTTCAGTTTTACTCATGAACCATAACCCGAGATGTTTTCAGCAATCCACGGAGTTCATAACTAAGGTAAAGGTGTTGCATGTTTTTCAAGAGTTTTCCATTGATGTTCCTTATGTATCTATAATTTATTTGATGTAGCTTAACGAGAAGTACCGGCGAGCAATCAAGACTCACGAGAAAATCTTGAAGAAAAAGGCTAAACTTCACAAGAAACAAAAGAGAATCGAGAAGATTATAAAACGGCTCGAGGCCCATCCTTCAGAATGGGAAAAGCTTGGATTTGACAAAATATCTCCTATCCCAGAAATTATCCGCCAGGTATTTCACAATGATCAAGACGAATAAGAACATCTACCAGTTTTTGCTCGATTTTTTTTGTAATAAATTTAGAAAAGGAATATGAAGAATCATCCCATTTTACAGCATTGAAGTTGATGTTTATTATAAATGAAGAGAAGAAGTAGTACTAAACGCAGAATCTGCAGAAACATATATGGTACGTATATAAACATAAGTTCAAAATCTGCCTAAAATATGCTCCAAACCTAGGTCCTCTGCTTCACATACTTTTTCGGTACTCTGCTTCTATATCCAAATCTATTTGTACTCTGCACCAAAATTTTCCCGTAGTTTGCATCCAAAACGAGATGTAGGTTACTCTGCACCAACCGTAGTTTGCATCCAAAACGAGATGTAGTTTGAAAGTTTTGAATACACACAGAAACACAAATCGAAGAAAAGAGTACAAACAACAAATCCAAGAAAATATAAACAACATCAAATAAACTAAATGCTGTTGAAATTTTAAGAAAAGTAAAATAATTAGGATCAATTCGTAAATTTAAAAAATATGGATAACAAGAGTTCTACATAACTTTAGTCCTCCATAAACGAAAGATCAAGTTTTAACCAATCAATATGAGGAACTGTAATTCCTCTCAGCTCCTCCTCAGCAATCATTTCTTTCTCTACTAACTGCTGCCGCCTAGCATCCATGACCACTTGTTCTTCATGCATCATCTTCTCCAACATAGAGCATTTACCGGCTATTCTTTCCAACTTGAGTTTGACACGGTGAGCTTCGTCCTTCGCTCTCATTTGAGATCGCACCAGCAGAAAAATTGCCCTTAGGCGATCCTTTCCTTCCTTTTCCGCCTCCCTAACTGCATAATTCCGCTTCTCTTCTGCTTCCAACTCTAGGTCTGACATTGGTGCTTTTCTTTTCTTTGAATGATCTGCGGCCATGATGTCTTGAATATGTGCCTGTAAAAGAGTAAAATGCAGAGAATGTGCCTATTAAAAATAAAAATCAACTGCGCAGACTAAAAAAAAGATTGAGTAGAAGAGAAGCCGTAAGTTATTTTGAGGGTTCTTCTTTCTTTTATAGACGAGAGGGATAAAGCAAAACCACGTACGTCAGTTTTTTTGCTTAGCTATCATTTCAACGGTCCACCTTCCCATCATTTCAGCGGTCTACCTTCCCATCATTTAACCCGTTATTTCGTAGAGTATATGCAGAGAAGGTGCCTAAGCAGAGTAGTCTCAATCACTGCCATTACTTATTTAACGTGTTCTATCATGTATGATCGACACGTGGCGTATGACGTATGTAGAACAATTAATAATGTACCTTGTTTCTCGTGTTCAATAATGAGATGATCGACACGTGGCCCTTCGCATGGCGCAGCATCATCTCAGAGGCGTCCAGTAATAGCTGCAGAGTATGACCAATTAGGGCTTCCATACCGATACGGTTTCCCTTCAACGAGTATAAAAGATCTCTTCTTTGTTTGGGTGTACAAACGAAGATAATTTATCCTTTCCTCCCATCAGTCTCAAACAAACAAAACAAAGATAATCCAAAAGCTACCAGAACGCAAGCGTATCTTTTATTCTTCTTTTCTACCCATCAGTCTCACCAATCTTCTTTGAATCTGATGTCTGCCTTTTCCTCATCTTCTTCTTCCTCTGGCAGGAGCAAACCCAACAGTGTTCATCCTGTTCTGCCTTGGAATTCGGATTGGTTCAAATATCCAGAGGTTCAAGACGTGCCCGAGATTCCTCCAGTAGGCTATATCACCGTCTATTGGTCTTCCTTTCGGGCAGGTTTCCGCCATCTCCTGTCTTTTTGGATGATGGAGTTTTGTAAAGAACTTCGGACTGCACCCAGCCAGCTTAATGCCCGCTCATGGGGTTGATAAACGCCCTCCAAATACTGTCGGACTTATCTGGAATCACTGTTTCGAGTGCTATGATTTTTGGGGCTTTTGAGGTTAGGAGTATAGACCCCTGGTCTAATAGATATGAACTTGTTCTTTGTGACGGTTGCAGATCTCCAATTGAACTTCCCCTCCAAATTGAGGGTGGTGATAATGAAAAGATTCACTACTTCTTTGTTTGTCATTCCGGTCCTGACGGACTTCCCCGCTTGTGGTCTGATTCAGGCAATTTCCCTCTTATAAAAAATTCATTAGACTTTGGCGAATTGATCAAGCGAACTCTTTTAACATGCGTTTTCTCTCTGTTGCGCTTCATCAGTTCTAAGAACGCAGAACCATCGCACATATCCCGATTTTCCTAATGCCCTTTTTTTAGTCCACTCTCTTACCGGTGCCCTGAGTTTCTTCTCTCCGACGCCGTAGTTGACGGGAGTTCTCTACGAAGCAGAGGTCCGTCCAGGTAGCCGAGATCGCCTTAGGCTTACTTGGCAAAACGTGTTTCCATCTCGCATCACTAATGTTCATTGTCCTCGTTGCGAGGAGTTGGAGTTGGAGGGAGAAGCCCTACGTGCTAAAATATGTGGTTTGGAGACTCGTCTTCGGAATGTGGAGAGGGCTGTGGATTCGGTTAGGGTTGTGGCAACAACTTTGACCCACCAGTCAAGGTTCTTGGATCGTATTAGTCGCGAGTTTGGATCGGCCGACGTTGGCTGCGATGTTCCGGGGAGTTCTAGAGGGATGAAGCGCGACCGTTCCCCGGACACATCGTAGAATATCACCTGTTTTTTATCTATTTAATTTTGTAATTGTAAGTTTCCAAACGGTTGTTAATGTTATGGTACATTCAGTTATTATTTATCTCTTAGTTATCGAATATGCCACTGCTATTCAAGCAAAATGCTATGATCTGCGTAAAATGTGCCGTAATCTGCTTTAAACCACATACGTCTAATACAGTTGTTGCAGAGAAGCCGCGTAAAATTTGTATTGTATAATAAGTTAAATTCTACCATATTTGCATAACATTTGCAGTGAACATGCAAATAAGGCAAAGTTAAAAGACAGAAAATACACGTCGTGACGTTGTGATGCGGTAGCAGATGTGCAAGCCAAAGAAACAACCCAAGGAAAAGATAAGCAAAACTGATTGGCTGTCACATTGATGTTTCTGGTCCAGTAACGATCAGTTTGCTATTGATCTGCCGTTGGTTTGCTATGTTCTGTTCGAGTATTTATCTGCTGATAATCTCGTAAATCCCTTCGCGACTAACTAATGATGATGTGGCGAGAAATACCAAATGGATAGAAATGTAATTAACACTACACCTATACGTTGTCCTTTGATTCTTCTGTTATATAACAAATGCGTGCTTTTTTTCGTTTATTTTCGGCAGTACCATTAGGATCAGTTCTATATATGGGTATGAGCCCGTATTTACCACGAGATTTATAATGTTTAAAAATTCAAAGATATTTGAATTTTCAATTTTCCCCCTGATGCGGGAGCAGATGTGCAAGTCAAGGAAACAACCCAAGGAAAAGAGAAGCAAAACGGATTGGCTGTCACATTGTTGTTTCTGGTTCAGTAACCATCAGTTTACTATTGGTCTGCCATTGCTCTGCCAATTGTCTGCTGGATATTTATCTGCCATTGCCCTGCCAAAAATAACACATGAAGAGTTATTTTCGTCCACAGTCAACACATCATTTATTTCAGTCTGTTTCTCTCTCCTTCATGCAGATTAGAGTTTAAATTTATTTTTTCTATGTCTTCAGCATGTAGAGTAGCTTTTATGAACGTTTTTATTGTATTTCCTCTATATATTGAGGCTCATAATGATCAATGAAAATCAGAAAAACGAGTTTAAAAAAATGGACACTCTCTAAAGAAAAACCGCAGAATCCAAATAGACTTTTTCCAGCCTCTTCTGTAAAATGCAAAGTAAAAGCAAACTCACCACATAAATCTGCAGTTTATGCAGCATATTTTTACTGCAAGTTATATCAAATATAACATCTACAGCAACTCAACTTTGATACTAGATGCTACTAGTCGGACCCATCATTTATTAGTTTCTTCTTCCTCATCTGATAGAGGGTCCAACAAAATGGGCCCCAGAAAAGAATATGCAGATTAAAAATAGAGGTCTGCGATTATCGACACGTCGTAGGCAGAGTAAGAGCAGTATATTAAGTTTGCTCGTATTCTGCTGTCTTGAAGTTTGAATATTATACTATAATTTTCTACTAATTATCTCCAATGAACAATTCAATAAGTTTATTGGGTTGCTGCTAAAAAGTTATTTATAAAAGTAGTTGTACGTTGAATCAAAAGTAATTGTCGTACCAATTAAAGAAGTCCGCTCTTCCTCTGCTAGGGTGTCCATCAATTATCTAACAATTACGGCAATGCCTTGTTTCTCGTATTGCATCATGTGATTATCGATACATGGCGCTTCGCGAACCACACTTGTGATGTGATATTGCTTTCACTCTTAACATTTTTTGGAACCGTAAAAAGTAAGTTTTGATTATTTACCGTTCTTCAATCCAATCGTTTCTTCTAAAGAATCAAAACTTCTCAGGCTCCAACACTTTTCTCCAAACATTTCAGGCTCAAAACTTTTCTTCCAAACTTTTCTCTAAAACTTTTAGTCTAAAAAAATGGTTCATTTAGATATGGTTTTAGACTTGTCACTCATGAAGAATGGTGGAAGAATATTGGTTCAAGTCGTAAGAGAATTTGGAGAGCACTATCCACGCTTTCAACCTGAAAGACACTTACTTCTCGCTGATTATCACGCTGTAAGAAAGACATGCTTTGATGTCCTTATGTTGTCTCTTAGGAATACATGATTTTGTTTCATTTTTCGAGGAATAGATACAATCTTTGGTTTTATGGTTTAGGGTGTTCGGATCTCTGCAACCATTCGAAATCATCTGTTGTCAAAGTTTGAAGACGTGGCTGAAGAGGAATGGTATATGATTAGGGATTTTGAAGTGACGACGAGGCCGGGTCAGTGAAAACTAACACACCATGAGTTCCATATCTTCTTCCATGAAGAATCGATCATTAAAAAGGTAGCATGAATCTGTGGTAACCATATGGTGTCGTTATCTCTATTTTATAGAGTTCTAAACGGCTCATTGCATAAGAAGATTAGTGTTGGTAAGTATTGATGGGATATTAGTTGTTTGATTTTCCATTTCACGTCAGATCAAATAATCTATAACACAGTTGATTTGCTTGGTGCTATTGTGAAAGTCAAGAAATTAGAAATTTATCAAGGCTTCACAGATGATGTTTACGTTGTCCCTGGTCACAAAGTTCTACACTTCACATTGAGGTATTTTAGGTAAGTTAATTATGTTTATAGTTTAGGATGTCTTTTGAGAACGAAGTACTATAAATTCGTCTTTGTGAGCTGCAGCGGCGAAGATATCAACTGTATTGCGAAGAGAACATTTGCTGATGAATTTGAGTACTTCTGGCGACTTCAGCCAATTGGGAAGGTCATATTCTGCATGCTACGAAATTGGAATATGGACTATTTTGGAGGTAGTGTTACTACTTCATTCAACCATAGAGAACTATTGCAACATATATGACTAGGTGACTCTTTGGCATTGCAGGTGAGATACGTGTCTCGGCTCTCTACCCATTCTCGGAACTCCTCATAAATCAAGCAATTCCTGCCGTTGAAGAAGCAATCCAGCAACTAAGGGTTGTTAACACCGGTGGTTTCTCAATGGTTGAAGATGCATACATTGATGACCTTATTCGTCGTAACAGTACCACCTAGAATAAACCTCGTCAACTGTGTTGTTTAATGTTATTGCACTCGATCTTTTGAGACTCGGAGTAACACTTATGTATGTCTCGTTATAATAGTTCAGTAATTTATGTATACTTTATTTTGTTTTGTTAGACCTTTGTGGATGGAAACAAGTTGAGAAGACGCAGTGTAAGCGATGTAGATGCAGCCTAAATGCAGAGTCCGCCCATCATCTGCTTTAAGATGCAGAGTACAAGCTTATACTGCGCCTTCGCTCAAAATACCTAAAATTACTAAATTTTTAAATACCACACTTAAAGCAAAGCAAAGCAAAGCAGTCTACAAAAGATAATAAAGCTAAAAAAGAACACACAGGTGAGACAACTCCTTTCTTTGCCTCCACCACCTCACTCTGATCCCATGGCATACTTCTCCGTCCAGCTTCGCGCAGTTGACTCGAACCTGGATTTGCCAGTCTTGTAAATATGGGCTACCTCCGGCACAAAAGGATCATCTAGGATTGGGTCAGTCATCAGCGTGCAAATTGACATCAAAACCTAATTCCATAACAAAAATTCATCCCATTAACACACATGTTTGGTTGAAGTATTTTTTTTCGACAAAACTTTGTTTAATCTAAAAAAATTCCAAACCTGGGACACGGTTAAAGTAGGAGACCATTTTTCTCTCAAGATATCATAGTCAATCGCTCCATTTGTGTTGATGTTTGGGTGGTAAATCTTTGTTTTGAAAGCCACCTGCATGCAAAGAGAAAGAGAATATCAATTAGAAGCAAGATGATCAAGAGTGAAGTTTCATCCTGCAACAAATAACAATTAACTGAAAAAGCAAAAAGCAAACCTTTGGCGCCTTTAACGGATAATCCGGAGGAAAACGGATGGTAAGCAAGAAAATCCCTCCGGCATAGGGACTGTCCAAGGGTCCATTGATAGCTGCTTCCCATTCGTAAAGACAATCAACAATGGGACCTAAAACATATAAGACCCAACTCAGACATTTAATCTAAATAATACTACATCTGTAAAGTTCCTATTATCATCCGTAAATAATACTACCTCTAACTCCATAAAAGACTTAGGAGTAGATTTTATACCTGCCTTGAGAAACTGTGTATGAACATCCTTCTGGATCCGCTTAAGGTTCATTTTAATTCGAGTTAGACTATAACCCATGGTCGCAAAGTTGGTAAGAGAGACGAAGAAGATGAATGTTGTGTCTTTGGTAAACAAATAGATATAGAGACAAACATACACGACTTTCTCCACAAGCAGAACACGAAGCGTTACTGTTTTTGATAAACTTTAGGGTTTTCGCAGACTAGGGAATTTGTATTCAACTACTGCAATAAAAACATGTTCATTGATTTTTTTACCCTTTCCCAAATTTCAGTCAAATGCGACGGGATGTATACTTTTTAAATGAGTTGTCATTCATCTCTTCATGTGTAAAAAATGACTTGTCCTTTATTCTTATGGGTGTTCGCGCCATTTAATATCACGATAAATTTACGCGCCTTCTCTGCCATTTCTTATTAAATTGAGTTGTCTTTTCGAAGGCAGAGTATCTTATGTTATGATAGTTGAGCGGTTGCACAGTAATCATCCCGCATGCCTCTCATGTCGGGCCATTAAATGAGGCGCGTGCAATGACTGTACTAAATGTTTGACCGATGTCCCTGTAAAATGAGTTTTCTTTTCCAAGACAATTTAAAGGAAGATCGACCCTTTTCATTTCTTTTCATTTCTATAAAAATAGTAGATTGTTTACAAACAGAGTGCCTGTTAATTATTTTTAAAATCCAAATACCGCATCACATCGTAGGTTAACATGCAAATAATCTCCCTTCGGACATTGTCTCTGTCATTGCACGAAAACTTGGCCGCCTCACCTTGTGGAGACTCGGACACATCCTCCGAATAGGGCGGATCAGTAGAGATGTAGTGTACAGTGATGAAGTCCTCAAGGAACTTAGTATCGACGATCTATGTGAGGACACAGATAAAATTCTCCTAGATGGGGCGAATCGCAGCTTTTTTTTAAGATGCTTAAACGCCGGAAACCTAACTGCTATTTATTATGAGGCTGCAAGACTCGTGACCGCAGAACAAGACATCAGTGCAGCCATGGAGCTTTTGGAACGGCTTGTCCCTTTCAGTGCTAACGCAACTTATCTCTGTGGAATGCTATGTGTATGTGCTGGACGTACGAAAAGGGCTGCACAACTTCTCAAATTATGCATCGACGTGCACGCTGAAGGTGATTTTGATAAACTCACCAGGCTTGGGGATGAGATTCTGGATGCGGTGGTAACTTTCTATCCAGCCATGAACCATTCTTTTGCATCACTGTGGCAATACCCTGACTGTCCAGATTTGCCTTTTCCAAATTGTGCCACTGAGCACGAATATCAACCTGGATGCGAAAACTACTACCTGTATTGGTTCGCAAGACAGCTTTGCCGCATTACATAGGAGATTTGAACTATTTCTTCTAATTTTATTTGTTTCTGTATTTATAAGTCCTTGAAAAGTTATGATTCCGTAATTCAAGATGTGGATTTAATTGAATAACATGTTTTAGCCGCGGATTTGTTGAGCATATATATTTTTTAAATGAAAATAAAAGTAAAATCTATAGTAGAGCACAAGAAGATTAATAACAGATTAATGGATGATTCATGCAGATATCAGACGCAGACTTCGCGATACTTGATGCAGATGCAGACTCTGCGATAACAGATGCAGACTCTGCGATAACAGATTGCGATACCAGATGCACACTCTGCGATACCGACTATTTTATGATACCTACATCAAACAATGTTTTGGTTATGTTCATTTAATTTGCAACATATTAATTATACTGATCAGTATCACCGTTCTTAATTAGTGTTCTAAATAAAAAAGACATTTCTAGAAAGAAAAAAACATACCTTGTACCATTGAATTTCTCTTTGCATATTGAGAGCAGCACAAGAAACCTTAGAGAGTTCATCAGAAGGGGAGAGAGCTCCAGCGACGTGAAGAATCGTGTTGCTTTCAATGTCTTTATCACTAAGCATCATTTTCTTTCTATCATCCATCCCATATATAAGGTTGAAGATCTTCGAGTTCCGATGTTGAACAGACAACTTAAAGATTTTTTTGTTTTCATGAGCTTGAAATTCCCATATTAGATGAGGTTTAGATTTTATCATCTCGACCACAAATTCCTTATTGCCCTTCATCGTCCCGTAAATTAGTGATCTAAAGGCTGCAACCATCTAACGTTCATCTTTTACCAAGATTTGTTTCCTTGTTTAAATAAACTTGAAGCCAGAGTGAAGCCAGAGTTAAGAAAATGGGCATATTTTTCGATTGTATCCTGCATTATGGCATTTTGAGCACCTGTGATGAATTTTTGTGCTACTCTAGAAAAGACTCTTTTTCATCTGTGGGGTGGAGTACTCTGCGAAAGTTTAGCTTTCTTATTTGGTGTTTGAGTAGACGGAGAATTACGAGATCGTTTCCTTCTCACCTTTGGGGATGGAGTAGTGGGTGAAATATTATCGCTGAATGGAGTACTCTGCTTCGTTTTCTTCGTAACGGATGGAGTCCTCTACTTCATTTTCTTCGTTGTGGATTGAGTCCTCTGCTTTGTTTTTTGCTTTGTGGATGGAGTACTCTGCGAAGGTTCTATTTTTTTCTTCTTCCATTGATTACGCTTGAACCACTTAGCCTTTTCAATAGCAGAAAGGTATCTCTTTGTCTTCGGTCTACCGGAAGGTACTTTTATGACTGGTGGCAGACATTGTTCACTAATTACGTGTGATGGTAGAATCAAATCTTCGTCTAAAGGTTTTGTAGGTTCTGAGTACGTTGAATACAAGTAGCCCTTTGTGAAATGATCATCCACCAGGGTAGCTTCATCAGTTTTCCGACTTAATGCTGCTTTAATCGCGTGCTCGTAGGGAATCTTCTCGACATCATATTGTTTATAAGTACAAAGTCTCTGCAATCATAAATTTTAAAAAGGAATCGAACTCAGAGCACATAAACAAGGCAAACGTTTCCTGAGACTAGCAGACTTTCTCAGGATACGTTTCCTGACATTGGCAGTGATAAATAGCAAAAAAAAACTTACATACCTTCTGTAGATCAACCACACAATCATAATCTCCACCTTGGCTACAATTTGAATCAGTATGATGAACATTTAAATTTCCAAGCTACCGTGTCTTTCATGCAGCAACTTTTCAACGTTTGGGGGGAAATTTGTTTTTAATGAGGCAGGTTTGTCTCGCCTTTCCACAAACCACCTTGACAACAACTTTCTAATGCCCTCCACGAAATGTTTAACAGGAAATGATCAGTCTTCCTTAAGCGCGGCATTAATGGATTCTGCAATGTTGCTCGTCATTATACCAAATCTATCTCCTGGAAAATGTGCATAAGCCCATAATCAAAATTCCGCCTCTTCCAAGTAAACTGCTAATTCACTATTCTGACGACGAATCACACCAAACAATTTTTCAAAATCTACCGGTCGATATGCATATGTAGCACGACACACCAAACTGAGCATTGCATTCTTTCTGAACTTTAAGATGAGGTTATTTTTGAGGTGATAGTAACATACTCCCCTATCAGCTACGGGGAAAACCTTCTCAATGGCCTTTGCGATTGATAGATGACAGTAAGAAATAATGACCAAATTTTTATCATCAAGTATCACACCACGCAACTGTGTAAAAAACCATTCCCATGAAGCATCATTCTATGAGTCTACAATCCCAAAAGCTATAGGAAATATACTCGAATCTGCATCTTGACCTGCAGCTACCAGCATAACACCTCTGTACTTTCCAGTTAGATGTGCTCCATCTACCACAACAACCCTCCTCAAGAACTCAAATCGTTTGATGGAAGCACCAAAAGCAATTCACAAATACTTAAACCTTTGTTGAGCATCACGTTCAAGCTTTGTAATCGTACATGGATTGGCCTGCTCTATTTTGTATAGATAGGAAGGTAAGTCCTGGTAACCCCTCTCAAAAGTGCCTCTGACCAGCTCTCGTCCATATGCCAACGCTTTATGCGCCTTCGTATAGTCTATGTCAAGATAATATAGTGACTTAATACAGTTCATTACATGCTTAGGCGTGATTCCTTTAAGATCATTACCACCACTAAACCTATCAACATACATCTTTCCAATCAATTTTGCATTAGCCTGTCGTTGACGAGAATACCTACAGACAGCAGAGCATGTATGAGCTTCTTTATATATCCGAACGAGAAATTCTGGAGATTCAGATGAAACTGACAGAGTCGACGCACGAATCCTCCAAGAACAATTAGGAACAAAATATTTCGCGATAAATAGTTTCTTCCTCGACGTGGTGATTTTGAAATCAAACTTCTCGATGACTGAAATCTTGCGTAATTGCATAATTAATGCTTCCTTGTCATCAAATATTTCGCCAACCTTAATGGATCCATATTTCTTCATTGGTAATGGCTTCGTAGGCATGTCATCGAATATATCATAGAATAAAGGCGGCATCTGCTATTTCTTCGCAGACTGTTGGCAGTCTCTGCTGTTGTTCGGTGATGGCATCATATGCTCGTCTTTAACATTACCAACATCATCAAAATCCACACCACCATCCTCTTTGACATCACAAGCTTCATCTTTACCCGCAACTTCTGCTTTAATTCCATTGTATCTTTTCCATGACACGCAAAGCCGAATAACCTCTTTTTCCGCCATTGTGATAAAGTTTGCAAGTTGCCTATCGTTATTCAAGAAGATAGGAGGTGTGTCGCTAGGCATTTTCTCCATGATATGTGTAGGCAACTTATAAGAAATCTCGACTGCATTCATCTGCGTTTCCAAGTTGTAATCTTCACAAACAATGCGGAGAAATTCCTCATACTTGATTTGTTCTTCAACCGCAAACAACTTGCTTCCTTTGCTTGAATCAACGTCGAAATCTCAACCCATTTTTACCTTCCATTGTCCAAAAACAGTCAACAAATGCAACATTATCTGCAAAAAAGAGAATGTTCAAAAGATCTGCAACACACTATCTTAGAAGATTTTTCGCAGAGCTCTACACTTTGGTAGGGTCTTTTAGAAATAGATCTGCCAAAGACGTACTAGAGCTCTAGACGCAGTTTAGAAGATGGTGGTTTAGATAACTAGTGTAATGTTTTGAAGTGTTACCTGTGTTCGTTTTTCCCGAAAATATGCTCGCCTTCAACCCCTATAATATCTTTGACCAGCAGATATTGTTAGATGTAAACGAAGATCGTCTTTCCGAAGAATGTACGTACTTTCGTTCAAAATCGAAGTCTGTAAACAATCTTATACACGGATTTCTCTTCCGTCTCTTTAAAAATATGAAATCTCCCATTGAGGGTGAAATCGAAATAGTAGATCTAGCTTAAAGGTGGAGAGGTTGAAAAGGTTTATAGCAAACTCAAAAAAGTAAGAAGTAATGGCATTCTTGTTATTATTGTGAAAAGAGAGGAGTACTTCAAAATCCGACCGTTTATACAATTTAGTTACGTTGCAAATGTCAAGCCATGCCCTGCGAACAGTATGCTACAGTCTGTCGAGCAATATCTGCCTTATGTCTACAAAAAAGCACACACAATATCTGCCTTAGGTCTACAAAAAAAAGAACACACAATATCTGCCTTAAGGCTACCACAATTGAAACACTATATCTGCCTTAAGGCTACATAGTTAGCAGAGGTTAAGCAGAGTCTGTCCAGCCTTAGCCTTAAGGCTACACAATCGACACACTATATCTGCCTTAAGGCTACAGAATTAGCAGAGTTTAAGCAGAGTCTGTCCAGCTTTAGCCTTAAGGCTACACAATTCACACACTATATCTGCCTTAAGGCTACATAATTAGCAGAGTTTAAGCAGAGTCTGTCCAGCCTTAGCCTTAAGGCTACACAATTCACGCAGACTCTGCCAAGCGTAAGGGTATTTTAGACATTTTTTTAAAAAAGTGTACTAGTTCTACAATTTTCCCGACGAAGGTACCCCGCTTGACATTGAAGTTAGAAAACACACCATATCAGCAACTCTCCCTATATATTATTGCATTTGTTATGCACTTACAATAGTTATTAGGATTAAAAATCGAGCATATCATTCGTCTTCGAGTTTTTCTGGGTTGTAGAGAGCTTGTATTATTCGATATAGTGAATTACTTGATCGAATCTGGCCAAGCAGTAGGGCGATATCACATCGATTCTGTGTTTTTTTTTTTTTCCATTGTTCTGTTTTTAAGTGAGATTAATTCTAGTGAGTTTACAAATTGAGTTGTGTGATCGACGGTGTTATCCCAACAAAATATTTGAAGATCAAATACTTCCGAGCAGCTAATTCGTTTGGTGACTCGTATCTATAAGTGTTTAGGTATGCGTCTTAAATATAAGTGACATATGGAGATCGTAAGTTTAAATAGAAACGAAATTATCTTAAAACATCTCCCTGGTTCATAAAGACTAAAAAATGGAAAAAAAAAAACCTTCATAAAGAGAAGAGGCAGAGTCGAAACAATATTTGTCGTTATTTAATTATTTGAGTTAAAATATAGTTGTCGTCATTGAAAAGCAAGTCCCCGCGTTTTTGGCGCAGATGAGAGTGAGAGACAGCTTAGATCGAAAGCTTCATCTGGTTGTTGAGAATCCATACGAATCTCGACGTACTTACGACTTCCCCTTTAATTTCCTCCAATTAATTAATTTTATAATAAGTTTATTCTGTTGACAAAATGTTAAGGCTATTCTTATACATCTGGGTTTCATTCTAATTATTCGCTGACTATATATTTTATAAATCGGATATCAGATTCCTTTTGAGACTTTTATTTAACCAAAAATCAAAACCGAAATTGATTAATTGCTATAAATGCATGAAAACGAAACACGCGTTTATGTAGTAAGCAAAATCGGATGTTTTTGTCTTTTATTAGTTGATACGATTATCTCTTTCATACAAGATGGAAATGATTTTATAGGAGATCATATCTATATTAACTTTAAAAAAAAAATAGTTTAGTATTCTTCATATCTCAAACAATTACATATCTTTGCAATGAACAGAAAAAAAATCGATAATTTACAATTTTCTCTTAATAAAAAACAACTGAATTTTTTATAGAAATTTTCTGTTCTATAATAGGAATTGGGTACAAAATTAAACTTCTAACATATCAGAATCTGAAATTTAGTAAGTAACTTTTTTATTTTTTTTTGAATTCTCGATTATACACCCATATTATAGCTAACTATACACTAATATGGTTGATTATATTTACATGTAGTTTACCTATATTTCAAAAGTATTTAGCTAAACATTCATGTAATTGATTATATATACATATAGTTAACTATATACCCACATTATAGGTAACTATACATTAATATAGTTGTTATATTTACATGTAGTTACTTATATTTCTATTAAAAATGGATGTAGACGTAAATAACTCTTTATATATTTAGTATAAATAAACTTTATAGTTAGCTATATATAAAACAAACTATATATCCACATAGTTGTTTTATATTGACAGATAGTAACTATGTTTGTTTAAATAAGTAATTATTACAACAACATTTTTATGTACTCAACTATATTCTGAAATCAATATACTAGATAATTATGCTATCAATATAGTTAACTATGTTTTTAAATAGGTAGCTATTTTCTGAAAATATGTAACTATGTTTATATAGTTACAGAAATATTGCGATGTAGTTAACTATGTTTTGAAATTAATAGAATATGTAACTATGTTCCGAAAATAGTTAATGTAAGGGCAATTTCGTCGAAATTTTTCTTCTCTTTGCTAATTACCTAAATTATTTTTTCCACATGTTACTTTCTAAATTCTCTCACACAAATGTGTTATTCTACTAATTAACCTTTTTTATATTACGTGAAACAAAACGAGAAGCAACACTCGAATTCTAATATTAATTAACAAGTAAAAACTGAAAACAATATTTAGTTTTAAAACAATTACATACATAATAATATTAACAATTATTACTAAATTTATACATATTCTCTATTGTTTGAATCCGATTTTGGATCATCGGAACGAGTCATTTCTCGGTCTTCAGTGTTTGATCATGGCCACCATAATGAATAGCGGACGACGTAGAGTAGGAGTTCCATCGACTGGATAAAATACGTATGTCCACTTCAAGTGCGGCCATTCCTGGAGTGATGTCGTGGAGTCGCATCTGATGGGGATACATGCAGGCGTAGCATCGTCAGGAATAATCCCGAAGAGAATGAGAAGGATTTGTTAATGGTGATGTATGTTGATTAAGTGTGAAGTCTCATTCGGAGGATCGAGACTTCAGTCTGGTATAATAGATGTTTTAAGGATAGAAGAAATGGTTGTGTTAGAAAGAGTGGAGTTGGAATTCTCTCTCCAGGTGGACCATGAGGGATCCTCCGGCAACTACTTTCTTGTTGTAGGAGCATTTTCGTGTTATATCACTCACATTCTCTTTCTCTATATGTTTATTTAAGCTTGTTAATGAAAGATCTCTTTCTTTAACTTACTTTGAGAAGAGGTAATTATAAAAAAAAACTTACCTTGGGACTTTACCCTAGCCATGTCTCCTGGATTTGCGGCTGTCACATCGTCGACCTACTTTGTAGGCATGGGGTGTGGCTTTCCGCCGTTTGGCAGTATGTATGCCCCATTTGTCCTACTTGATGCAAGCTAGGCGGTGTTTTCGGAAGCTTACTGGGAGGGTATGTCGGTTGTACAGTAGAATATGGAGTAGACCATTGTTTTGCGGACCTATTACAGAGTGTAAAGCAACTCCCAACAGTTTCCCCCGACTCTGCGGATAATTCGAGGTGGAAACAGGAGAGAGTGAGTCTTCTTCGTCATCGGCATGGAGGGTGCTTCGCTTTCCTGAAATCCAGTTCATACAACAAAGGATAAACGTTCTTACCCTGCAGGCGTTGGAATGATAATACTCGCCTAGTTGATTTTCCCAACCGTGATGGTGGGACGACAGCTTTGTTAGGGCGCACTTTCTCAGAGTCTGGTTTATCCAACTCGTCACCTAAATAACCATTTGCCGGTCAAGGGACACGCAAGAATCCGTGTCGGATTTCCCGAGTCGGGGTGCTTTCTGCATGTGGCAGGTAGTAGTTTTCCATGCGGACCACATGATCTCTTTCTATTAACTGCAACATCTCCCATGAGAGATTAGCTTTTCCATTTTTGTTCGTCACTTAGTAGGTCGGGACGTGATGTCTTCCTTACTGTTTTGTAAGTAAGACTCCATTCTACTGACAGTGGGGGCTCGTGACAGGATAATGATGCTTGACTCGATGTACACCTTCTCAAGAATCCTTGGGGTGTCTTGAGAAGGAGAAGGAATGTCCCCGCAACACGGGTATCTAATACGAGGATGTGATGTTATCAGAAATTCGTAGGCACCAAATCAGTCCCTGGCAACAACACCAAAAACTTGATGTGCTCATGTTTTAATGTTTATAAACCCAAATTATATCTGCAAGTGCACATGCAATCACAGTAGTACTTAGGGGTCGGATAACTGAGGAATGGGAGATATTACGCTACGAAATTATAAAACTTTAATTAAGCTAAGATAAAATATATTTTGGTGTTTTAGTTTTATGGGAAACAAAATAAGAAAATAAATAAAGCAATAAGAAAGAAAATTAAATCAAAGATAAATATGTTAGGCAATAGGCAATTCACAAAAATACATGAAAACACAAGATAGATATCAATTTAGGGATTTGATAAAAACTGTTCTAGAACTCAAATCACTGATGTATAATCACTCCACTCTCGTGCTTCCGATTACTATGCTTTAACAACCTAATAGACTCAACTCTCGCAGGTTATTAGAAGAAGAAAGCATGCATGAATTCGTTAAAGATTCAATTGTTCACAATACTCTATAACTCAACTTTCGCAGGTTATGACGTATTGTTCACCAAATACTATTTCAGAGAAATAGATGCAGCACTTTCGAGGTTCTATTTCCCTAGAGATCATTCACTGGTTAGCTACCTAGCTCAAGCATTGAACACAAGTAAAGGTCAAGAATCCATAAGATAAATCCTACCAATTCGATATCAAACAAGTATAATCATGGAATCATTGAAACACTTAAAATCTAACAAGTTAACTACGCATACATGGTAGAAGTAGCAAGACAAGAATAAGAGACAGTATAAAACATCATAGATAAATCGAATTTGAAGACTATAGAGTTAGAAATATTCTCTATATCGAAGTACAAAGGCGAGATCTTCTCCTTGAAACTCTTAGAATCAAAACTATGAAAGAGATATATGAAAAACGTGTCTACTGTTTATGGTGATAATATGTGGCGGCTTCTTCTCTAAAAATGGCTAAATGAAAGTATTTATAAGTATAAGGAAGCCTTAAGTCGGCTAGGATTTTATCTTGAGTAAAAAAGAAATTTTACTTTTTTCTAATCAGTATTGGGCAGGAGTACTGGTCAGGAATTTTGACCGGTACTGGAGTATCGGTCAAGAGAGTATCATGATGAGGCTTAGGGAGAGCCCTGACCGGTATTGTCCCTTCCTTGCTTCAGTGTCCTTCGCTTCCTTCATCTGCAAGCCAGACGGACATGTTTTCAGTAACTCGGGTGTAACTCTTCAACCACAACTCCAAATGACTTGAAGCCAACTCCAATAGAAAGTTAAATCAATTATCTATCTTATCCTAAAATTTCATCAAATTCCAAGATGGTTAAGGCCTCCAACGAAGGTTAGATGTCTGATGCATCTGTTATGTCCAACTTGGGAAATTGCATATCTTGTGAATATTGTGATTTGAGATGGTTCCTTTGACTTGAGTGAATTGATGCAGTACGGTTAACACCTCTTTTAATACATTTTGAATCATTTTGCTTATTTAACCTATTAAGTTTTCAAAAGGTACAAATACGATTAAACTACCTTTTTGGTGTAAAACAGTAATAAAATAGTAAAATTCATACTAAAAACAGTATAATATAGAGTATATCAGAATTTTTTTTTTTAAACCGTAAGTTTTAGTAACATTATAAAAAATACATGTGTTTCTATATTTTGTAAGAGTTTGAAATTCAGTGATCCGTAGACGGACCACTTCGACTATGACACCAAATGACTAGGAAGAATTTCGATCCGGTTTTAAAACATTATTTTAACGTAGTTCGATTTTGAGTAATAGTTCTTATATATAGGCCCTAAATGGTAAATGATGAATTGTGGAATTGGGAGGATTTTTTGGAAAAAATAATAATCCAACACCATTTGTATTGGAGGAATTGAGAGGAAATTGGTCAAATTCCTCCAATTCAACAACTTTTTGTTTATAAATCTTTTTATGATATATAAGTGTTCCTTTTTTCTTTTTAATTTTTTTAAGATTCAATTTTTTTTTTGAAAAAACATGTTTTATGAAAAATTCTTCCAACACCCATATAAAAAATAATTAAATGAAATAAAAGAAGATTACATAGAAATGTGAATTATGATTGTGAAAATATAACTGAATTATTAATATATATTTAAGAATAATGTATTTTCAGTTTGTAATGTTTTTAAGTTTAATTTTATTATCATTGTTTAATAAATTACTAACATTTTAAATAAATAAAGTTTGAACGTTTTTACTAATTTGAGTAATAAATAATAAAAAATTATTTGATAAAAGATTATTATTTTTTTGTAAAATTTAATGCATTTATAAATATAAATATTTAATTTCGACAAAGGCTTTTAATTAATATTTCCAGAAGTTTAGTTAATTTATTATTTAAAAAATTTCGTCTCATTCCGCCAGATTCAGCTGTTACCATTTAAATTCAAAGTTATTCAGCCATATTCCGCAAAAAAACATCAAAAATTCAGCCATATTCCGCAATTCAGGCAGATTCAGCCGTTACCATTTAGAATCACTGTCTCCTAAAAACTTTAGAGACCCAGGAATTTAGATTAAATAAAAATATTAGAAAAAATATTTAATAAATTATTGTTGACATATATGATTTAAATTTTATAAATAACATCATTAATATATATATATATATATATATATTTATTCATTCTAGCATGTGACCCTAACATCTAAATTGCAATATCAAACTTTTTAGATAATATTTTTTACTTTATTATCCTCGCAGATAGTACAAATTAGGGTTATTTGGTTGAGTGATCAAAGAAAAAATATATTTTGCAACTAACCAAAAACCTCTAACGTGGCACAATTCTAGCCACTAGTTTTAGGGTTTTGGTTAGTTATTAGGTTTTTTTTTCTTTGGCTATTTGGCAAATTATCCCTACAAATTATCACCTATTATTATATTTAACCGATCATTTTTGTTATGTTTGGTAAAATACTGATATAATCCGTTGGAAATCTATATTAGGATCCGTTCAACGTGAGTGTGATATGTAAGCAAAATTGTAACTCACCAAATCGTGACATGTGTTAATTTTAATTGAGATCGTGACACGTATCAATATATTAATATAAAAATATAAATTTTCCTTTTTTACAATGTAGTGTAATTAAAAGGAAATAATAGTCTACAAAAAGAAAATAAGACATATTATTAAAAAAATTTAAAAGGAAATAGTAAATCAAAAAGATTAAAAAAAAATAAGAAAAATTATTTTTAATTGTAGTGTAACTAAAAGAAAATAATAGTAAAAAAAAAAAAATAAGATATTTTATTAAAAAATTAAAAAGAAATAGTAAATAAAAAAATTAAAAAGGAAAATATAACAATTATTTCTATTTCTAAAAGTATTAGTATGACACATGAAAAAATTTGGATTCGCTCAACGCGAGCGTGACATGTAGGCAAAATGTAACTCACCAGATCGTGACATGTGTTATTTTAACTGAAATTGTGACACGTCAATATATTAATGTAAAAAATATAAATTTTCCATTTCTACATTATTTATTTCTTAAATCAAATTGTAGTGTAACTAAAAGAAAATAATAGTCTGAATAAGAAAATAAGACATATTATTAAAAAAAAAGGAAATAGTAAATAAAAAAGACTAAAAAAGAAAATAAGACAAATTATTTCTAATTGTAGTGTAACTAAAAGAAAATAATAGTGAAAAACAGAAAATAAGACATATTATTAAAAAAATTAAAAGGAAAGAGTAAATCAAAAAGATTAAAAAAAAGAAAATAAGACAAATATTTCCAATTTCTGAAAGTATTAGTGTGACATATGAAAAATTGATATTCATGAGATTACTACATGTATCAAAATTTTAATTTTGATATAATTTTCATATATTTTTATAGTACTTTTTAATTTCTTTACTAATATGTTTTTTTAATTTTCTTACTATTTGTTTAATACTAATGAATATATAGACATAAATTTGATATAATGCATTATCCATATATTGTTTTGATATGAAAATTTTGGGTATTATTGATTGACAAAGAATTCATGGGGTAAAAATATGGTTTTAATATGATGGAAAAAGTAGATGAATTGTAATCTTCGACTCCTTGCTTGGCAATCTTCAATCTATGAATTGTGGAAAGAGAGAAATAGGCGTCTACCCACAAACACGAGGCAAACTTCAGCTCAAATCTCTATCATTATCGACCGTACTATAAGAAACAGAGCATCATCATTCCGATCTTCTGACCCGAGCTTGGCTTCAAAATTGCTTCAGGACTGGTTCACCACCGATCTTCCACCATTCGCAACAGCGGCAAACTCCAATTAAATATGATATGAGTCTTCTCGAGAATACATTCCCAACTATTCACAAAGTTTTTTGATGAGGTTCATTTAGTTTTATGTTTGTAAGGCCTTCTTTTCGTTCACAAGTTGTATCTATTCTTTTATTAAATCGAAAACCGTTTTCAAAAAATAAATAATCCAACATACTACAAAATTAAGAAAATAAGAAGACAAACATTATATTTGAATTTATCAATATTATGACAGGTGAAGATCATCGACAATCTTATATAACAACTGGGTTGCTTTCGTGGTTGAAGGCTTTATTTGCCTCAGAAAACCCAATTGCCTATGTGTAAAAGGTTCATATATTCCTTGGATTTTCTATGTATTTTGTTGAGAATTTACTATGTTTTTGCTATTTCTTATGTTGATTTTGATCATTTCAATCAAATTTAAATATAAAAAAATGAATATCGTGATAAGTTCATTAACTCGTAAATATATAGAATCATCAATTGATACTAAAATTATATGATTTACATATAACAAACGGGAAAACGGTCAAAAAAAGCTCCAACTATCCCGTTTAAACCGAAAAAGCCCCAACTTCATCGTAAATGTATTTAATCTCCATCTTTTGTTGACTTACTCTTTTTAATCCCAAACTTTCTTTGACCAAGCCAAATTAGACCCATCGTTAAGTTGCTTAACAGATCGATTAGACGGGGTTAATTCTCCGTTATAATAAAACGATGTCGTTTTTTCCCCCTTCTTCACACTAAAATCCCCAAATCGATTTGAAGAACCCTAAAAACACAAAACCTCCAACTCAAAATCTCTTTGTCGTGATGAGACGAAAAAAGCTTGCCACTCGTCGCCGCACAACAATCGGCCAGAATGGTTGCGAGGGTGTTGGAGATGCTGCTTTCGGCGAGGGTGTTGGAGTTTCTATTGGTGAGGGTGTTGGAGTTCCTGATGTTGCCGAGGAAGTCAGATTGAATGATGGAGAACAAGAGGTTGTAAGTGGAGATGATTGCGATGTTGTTGGTGACGAGGATGCTGATGAGATTGTTGATGATGGTGTTGATGAGGCAGGTGATAAAGATGATGTAGTTCTCGAGGAAGTAGGTGCTGAAGATTTATTTGAAGAAGATGCTAGGAATGATGAGGCTGAGAGTGATGCAGACAGTGGTGATGATGCGTGGAATGATGAAAGGATTCCAGATCCTTTGTCATCGGATGACGAAGAAGAGTATGAGCGTAGACAGAACATAGATCCCGAAGAGCTGCTAGTGTTGGGAAACTCTTTTGGCTGTGCAGATGATTTCAAGCTTGCACTTCTCAGGTATTCTCTGAAAACGAGGTATGATATTAAGCTATATAAGTCAACATCGATGAAGCTTGGTGCAAAATGCTCTGATTCTGAGGCTAACTGTCCGTGGAGAGTCTACTGCTCGTATGAGAAGAGGAAACGCAAGTTGCAGATAAAAGTCTATGTGGATAAACATACATGTGTCAGATCAGGCTACTCAAGGATGCTGAAGATATCTACAATTGCAACTTTGTTTTCAGAAAGGTTAAGACTGAATCCAAAAATGACGAAACAGGAGATGGCTGCTGAGATAAAGAGAGAATACGGGTTGATAGTAACTGATGAACAATGTGGGAAGGCGAAGTCAAAACTTGTGAAAGAAAGAAAAGCTAGTCATGAAGCACATTTTTCAAAAGTGTGGAATTATCAAGCAGAGATCTTTCGGACAAATCCAGGGTCTACCATGGAGATTGAGACTGTTCCAGGCCCAACTATTGGAAGCAAACAAAGGTTTTACCGTTTATATGTTTGCTTTAAATCACAAAAAGAGGCTTGGAAACAGACTTGTAGGCCTATTGTAGGTGTAGATGGTGCTTTCCTTAAATGGGACATAAAGGGACACCTTCTAGCAGCAGTTGGAAGAGATGCAGATAATAGGATAGTGCCAATTGCGTGGGCTATAGTTGAAATAGAGAATGATACTAATTGGGACTGGTTTATTAGACATCTCAGTCGTGATTTGGGACTAGATGAAGGAAAAGACATTGCAATCGTATCAGATAAACAGAAGGTTAGTATCACATCACATTTTGCTTGTGCAGCCACATAAGTAGCCTATTATGATGTTTGTTTTCTTTGGAGGATATAGTGAAAGCTGTCCACAATCTTCTTCCATAAGCTGAACATCGAATGTGTTGTAGGCACATATTGGATAACTGGAAGAGAGACAGCCACGATGTAGAACTACAGAGACTGTTTTGGAAGATTGCACGCAGTTACACGAAAGGAGATTATGCTGAAAACATGGAAGCATTAAGGAAGTATTGTCCAGGTGCGTTTGCTTCGCTACAAAGCACAAACCCTCCAGCATGGTCTAGAGCTTTCTATAGGATAGGCTCATGTTGCAATGATAACTTGAACAACCTATGTGAGTCTTTTAATAGAACCATTAAGGAATCAAGAAGAAAACCCTTACTAGATATGTTAGAGAAAATTAGGAGACAATGTATGGAGCGTACTGCGAAAAGGTCTATTCTTGCTAATAGATTGAAGACAACATTCACAAAAAGAGCACATGATGAGATAGAAAAAATGAAAAAAGAGTGTACGGGATGCATTAGATACATGGCCACAGAAAACTTGTATGAGATAGATGATAAAGGTTGTAGTTATTCTGTGGATATGGGATTGCAAACATGTGGTTGCAGGAAGTGGCAGATGACGGGAATACCTTGTATTCATGCCACATGTGTTCTCACAGCGAAGAAACAGAAGGTTGATGACTATGTGTCTGATTTTTACACGACAAAAATGTGGCAACAGACATATAAGGATGGTATTAGGCCTGTAGAAGGTTCAAAGAATTGGCCTGAAACTAATAGGTTAGGTGTCTTGCCACCCCATGGAGATTAGGCAATCCTGGTAGACCAAGTAACTATGCAAGGCGTAAAGGAGTTAATGAACCAGCCTCTTCCTCAAGTAAGACCAAGTTAACACGCGAAAAAAGAATCATGTCATGCTCAAATTGCAAGGAAGAAGGGCACAATAAGACAAGTTGTGGAAAACCAAGCATTGAGAGTCAACCAAAAAGACCAAGGGGAAGACCAAGGAAAGATCAGGTTTGTTTAGTTGTAAAATATTATATGAGTTTTGTCATGCTTTGTTTCTTGGATGTTCATACATCTTTTTACCAATTTTCACTTAGGGAGGAACATCACAAGAAGTTTCACAAGTCCAAGGATCACAAGACCAAGGATCACAAGTCCAAGGATCACAAGGCCAAGCATCACATCGGTTTGTGTGATGAACCTATGTCTCTGTTTTTTAAAAGTATGTTTTTCTTCGGATTTATGCTACCATATGTTTTTTGCTTCGGATTATGGTACCTTTGTGTGCTACCAAACTATGTAAGATGTATGTGTCTATTTTTTGCTCTATGACCAAACTATGTAAGACAAAGTTATCATCTATGTTTGTGTTTCTCTTATTGCTCAAATTATAAACAGATTTAACAAAGAAGAAGAGGACAAATATTATATATTAGTGTTTCATCAATAGAACACATTAGTACAAAGAACATATTATTTTTCAGGCATCTCATACACATCTCACACACTTAGTAGACTAATAACCAAGAACAAATTTCTTCTCATGTGCCTTACCAACCAGAAGGTAAACAATTACAATGACCACAAAGCAAAGACACACAAACACACATTTTGTTCATCACTTTGCACTGTCGAATTTCAATTTTGCTCCTCATTACATCTTCCTTCAATTCTTGGATTAGAACCTTCAACTCTTCAACCTCCGATTTCGCATTTGATATCTCACTTTCGATGATACTAAGTTTCGGTAAAGCATCTTCATCTTCAACCTCCTCAAACAAGGCTTCGACGGCATCCCGCGTATTCCGAGTGTGTTTACACACGATTTTTCGGAATTAGAACTCATCAGAGCAAAGAAATTGAGAGAACAAAAAGGAGAGAGACAACAAAATTGAGAGAACAAGAAAGAGAAATCGAGTTGGAGGTTTTGTGTTTTTAGGGTTCTTTAAATCGATTTGGGGATTTTAGTGTGAAGAAGGGGGAAAAAACGACATCGTTTTATTATAACAGAGATTATTAACGGAGAATTAACCCCGTCTAATCGATCTGTTAAGCAACTTAACGATGGGTCTAATTTGGCTTGGTCAAAGAAAGTTTGGGATTAAAAAGAGTAAGTCAACAAAAGATGGAGATTAAATACGTTTACGATGAAGTTGGGGCTTTTCCGGTTTAAACGGGATAGTTGGGAGTTTTTTGACCGTTTTCCCTATAACAAACTAATTAAGAAGTACAAAATTTGAAAAATTCTAAAATATTTGCCAATAAAAATTTGAAAACAAAATCCGCGCGTAGCGTGGATCCAAAACCTAGTACTATATAAAAATTCATGCTTTTAGCATCTAAATATGTCCACGTAGGATTCTAAACAACAAATAATTATATGCCACATCAGCATCTATACTATATGAAAGTTCATGCTATTAGTTTCTAAAACTATCTATATCGGATTAAAACATCTCATAGTTACATGCCACATCAGCTTTTAGGATAAATTTAATTTTTTTTGTTAGTAGGAAATTAAGACATAATTTATTTATTTCATAAACTCATAATTTCAAGTAATTTCCATTTTTGTAGACTCTTTCAATTTGATTTTTTTGTTTTTAGCTTTTATATACTATAGATTAATAATTTTTCTTCATTTTTAAGGTAGCAATAGTCTTAATTATAAAAAAAATTATCAATGACTTACAAATTACCAAAAATTGTTATTTTTTTTATTAAAACAAAAAATTCAAATATGGTGGTATGTGGAAATATTTTTTTTATTATTATGAAAACATTTATTTATAGGATTATAATATTATATTATTTTCCTGTTATGAAAAAATTTGTTATTTTTTTTTATTAAAAAAAAAAGGCAAGCATTATGACTTATTTAATGGCTTGAACGTAAAAAGAAACAATGAAAGATATGAGTTGAGAAAATTTTGTTCTTGCAAGAAATGTAAAATAAACGAAAAATTTATACATTGATTGATTAATGCATGATTAATTGATTAGTGTAGGTATGGTGCTTCTGATGTGGATTACAGGTTGGAATTTCAAGGGTATGATCCCAAGAATATGTGAGTTTCCGTATTTTCAAACCTCTTTTCTATTCTTAGATTTTTTGTTTTGCCTGAGGACAAGTAAAAGATAAGTCTGGGGGAGTTAATATACTCTATATTTTACCGTTTTTAGTATGAATTTTACTATTTTATCTAAGTATTTTTATATTGTTTTCTGCCAACTGATCAAAGGAGGTGTCAACCAAGGTACAACCATTCCAGGAAGTCAAAAGCATCATCTTAATCATGAATCTTACAAGTTATGCATTTTCCCAAGTTGGACAAAGAACATATGCACCCGAAGTTTACCTTCGTTTAGCTTTTCGAGTTGCCGTTCTAATGGAGTTAGTTTCAAGTCATTTGGAGTTGTGCTTGAAGAGTTACACCCAATTTACTGAAGATATGTCTGTATGGCTCGCAGATGAAGCAGGTGCACGAAGCTCACCCAGGGAAGGGCCAGTACCGGTCAGGGCTCTCCATAGGCCTCATCCCGATACTCTCATGACCGGTACTCCAATATTGGTCATGAATCCTGACCGATAATCATGCCCAGTATTATCCATACATGTTTTCATTCATAATTCTTCATAAGTTTTGATTCTAAGAGTTTATAAGAGGAGATCTCGCTTTGTACTTCAATACATAGAATATTTCTAACCCTAAAATATTTTAATTCAAACTATCTATGATGTGTTTAATCTAAACATGTCTGAGTAGTTTACTTGTTGGGTTTTAGGTTTCTCAATGATTCCATGACTATGCATGATTGATATCGAATTTCTCTATGGTTTATCTTATGGATTCTTCACCTTTATTTACACGAATTGCCTATTGGTTTTTTGGCCATATAGCAATATGATATTAGGAGAATAGAACCTCATAGGTGCTGCATCTATTTCCCTAAACTAATATTTGGTGAGTAATACGTCATAACTTCTGAAAGTTGAGTTATGGAGTATTGTGAACAATCGAATATTGAACGAATTCATGCTTGCTTTCTTCTTGTAATAACTAATCGAAATTTTAGTCTATTAGGTTGTTAAAACATAGTAATCAGAGCCACGAAAGTGGAATGATTATACATCAGTGATTTGAGTTCTAGAATTCTTTATCAAATCCCTAAATTGATATATATCTTGTGTATATATCTTGTGTTTTTATGTTTCTTCGAATCACATATTGCCTAATGTTTTCCTTATATTTATTTACCTCATTATTTAATTGCTTTTTAGTTTATTTATTTCTTATTTTCGTTTTCCATTCTGATCAAAACAACAAACCTTATATTTTCGTCTTAGCTAGATTCAAAGCTTATAAATTAGTAGCATAGTAATCTGGTCTTCAATGGATCAACCTCTAAGTACTACTGCATTTGCGTGCACTTGCAGGACTATTTCAGGGTTAAAACCTGAGTACATCATAAATCTTAAAATAAAATAATAAAAAATAAAAATTGTGGGTTGTCTTCCACAATGCGCTTGTTTAAAGTCTTTTAACTCGACTCTTTTTTCGTTTAGGCTTGAGATGGATCATCCAAGGGAATTGTTTCCCTCTCATCTTCTTTGATATTTGCGAGATATGGCTTGAGACGTTGTCTATTGACAGTGAAGTCGCCTCCATTCAGGTTCCAAAGCACCACAACAGCATAAGGATTAACCTATTTTATTTTTAATGGTCTAGACCATCGCGATCTAAGATTACCGGGGAAGAGTTTTCGGCGTGAGTTAAAGAGAAGGACCTACCCATTTGGTGAAAATGTCTTGGGAACTCTCTTCTTGTCTTGATTTTAGAACTCTCATAGGCGTGATGACGAATTTCATCCAACTCATTCAACTGAATCAAACGTCTCTCGATTGGTGCTTTGATATTAAAATTTAGCTTCTTCACTGCCCATTCCGCCAGTACTCAATCTCAATAGGAAGATGACATGCCTTTCCATAGACAAGATGAAAAGGAGTGGTTCCAAAAGGAGGTTTGAATGCAGTTTTATATGTCCAAAGAGCATCATCAAGCTTTTCTGAAGAATCTTTCCTCGTCATTCCCACTATCTTCTTCAAGATCCTTTTGATTTCTCTGTTAGAAATCTCCACTGGTCCACATTTTTAGGTTGATAAGGTGCAGCAACCTTGTGTCTCATGCTATTCTTCTTTAATAGATTCTCACACACTTTATTAAAAAAGTGAGAACCTCCATCACTAATAACAACTCGTGGAACTCTAAATCTTGGAAAGATGATCGATTTGAACATCTTCATCACCAATTTTGAATCATTTTTGGGGCTGGCTATAGCTTCTACCCACTTAGAAACGTAGTCACCTACACATTACAGGTAAAAAGTTGGGTAATAGCGGGTAATGGTCGGGTCAGGCTATTTAGGGTATCAAAAATTACTATCCAAATGTGTAATTTAAGGGTAAGGGTTGGATAAGGATCGGGTAAGGGTAATACGGGTAATTAAAATAAATACCCGAACGGTAATGTTGACAGTTAAAATCGCTATCCGAACAGATAATTATGAATAATTCGAATAATATTAGCAAAAGATTTGTTGAGTTTTGAGACAGTTTTTTAGTTCGGGGATTACTTTGAAAAATGGTGGATAATTTTGAAAAATATTATAAGAACCCATCTCCAAAATTATCAAATGGATGATGTTTATCCTTTTTATATATAGGATTTAAATAAATTTATATAATTTAAAAATTTTAATTACCCAAATGGGTAATCGGGTACCCAGAGTAATTATCCGACCCTTATCCTTCCCGTTAAAATAAGTTATCGTTATCCGAACGGGTAATATCAATTACCCTTACCCGAAAGGGTCAGGTAATTTAAGTCGGGTAATGGTAGGGTCGGGTTACCCGACCCGAAATGTGCATGCCTAGTTTTCTGATATTTTATTCCGTTTGTTGATGTTCCTATGTCTTTGCCACGAGTCACACTTTGATATAAAGGCATGTGTGTTCTTGAACATGGTAGGCCACCAAAAACCAGCTTTTAAGACCTTAGAGACAATCTAATTAGTAGCAAAGTGCTCTGCATAGTCAGACCCATGGCAAGCATAGAGAACGCATGTAATATCTTCTTCTGGGATGCATCTTCGGGACATATTATCTGAACAATGCTTATAAATATATGGTTCAACCCAAAAGGACCTTCTAACTTCATGCAAAAATTTATTCTTCTTGTAACCAAAGAACCGAGGAGGCTCGATTTCTCCTGCTAAGTTGTTTGCAATGTGTCTATACCAAGAATAATTGCATGGTGCTGGTCTTAGAGGTGCTTTAGGACATGTGTCAAGCTGGAAAATGTCCTTAATGAAATCTCCAATGCACTTTTGAGAAGTCAAAGCTGAAACTTTGTCACTTATGACACTTTTGCAATCCGACATCGCCGGCTTGACAACTACATGAAATGTGATGTAGAGAAATTTTATAGGAATGTCTTGGGACATTTTAATGTCATCTCTAGGTTCCAAACTTACTTTACCTCCATTGAATGGTGGTAGATGATGGATTCATATTTTAGTGTCCTTAGGATACATTTCTTTATAGTTTTCATTCCCTTTTTGCCTTACATTTAGTATTTTCTCTTCGTTTTGAGTCTCATTTAGTTTAGTTTGAGTTTTAGAGTCCTAAGCATAATTTCATGCATATGCATTGCATTTTCTACCCATTTTCAGGTGCTTTAGAGGATATGAGCTCAAGGGAAGCAAAGGAGAAAGAAGAGGATTAAGAAGAATGAAGGAGAGCTAAGGACCTTCTGAGATGCCTTGCATCGACCGAGGCATCTTCACTGGTCAATGCCAGCTACTATCCAGGTTTTAACCCGGTTTGTCCCGGGTTGACTCGAGTACATTTAGTTTCCACTATATATATATTTTGGCACTTTAAGAACCCTAAGCAAGACATGTTTTAGGATTTCTCTCTAATGTTTAATACTTTGATTTTTCATGAATCTTTGAAGTTTTATTAAAGTTTTCTTAATATTATCTCTTCTCTAATCATGTTTATCTATCTATCATCTTTTGCTTTTGATTTTACACTATCCATGTGTGAGTAGAAATCCTATGGATTATGGGTTAGGTAGATTAGAGTGATTAGAAGTTGGGTTATGGTGTATTAGCCTTAGACTATAGAGAATCCTTCATTTGAGATGATCTAAGGCTTGAATTGAAGTATCTAATCCATTTCTATATTATGGTCTTTTTAGGCCCGAAAGGTGTTCGTAGAAATGTCTAGGACAATATGAGCAAATCACATCTTAGCCAACACTTGATGTTTAAGGTGATTTATGGGTTTAGAGACTTATAAGTATTGCTTCTAGATTTATTAATTGCAAAGCGAAACTTTATGATAATTAAGGACTTTAGGAAGGGGATTATGACCATGAAAGTGGATTAGTTCTAAAGTAGTGATCCTTGCCTTAGGAATTAAATCAATTAGAGTCTAAGTACCTACACCCAATAGATAATCTACTTTGATCAATTGCCATCCCATGATCCATATTTCCTTTTATTTGATCAAACTCTTCAATGTATAATTTTGTTAACTTTTAGTTGACTTTTTCATATTGCATTTTTATTGCTTTCTTTTAAGTTTTGTTTGTCATTGCTTATCTCTCTTATGTTTCATGTTCTTGTTTAGTCATTTTTCATTTGCTTATTGCATCATTTACTTAGATTTTAGATTGGTTACCAACACGAAAAAGCACTTGAATTGACTTAGCTTTATTAGTACTTTGCATTCCCATTGTTCTAATCTATTTCCCTTGGGAGAATGACCTCTAAATTCTACATTGACATTGCCATGCACTTGTGGTTGTCATTTAGAGATTAAAGCTTAGTAGCATCTTAAGTTTGCATAAGACTTAATTTCTCTATCAGTACAATAAGCACTTTC
Source organism: Pseudoturritis turrita (assembly GCA_900406555.1). Lineage (NCBI taxonomy): Eukaryota > Viridiplantae > Streptophyta > Magnoliopsida > Brassicales > Brassicaceae > Pseudoturritis > Pseudoturritis turrita. Next base: position 217,235 of record OVBL01000033.1, read on the forward strand.
AGTAGGAATTTCAGGATATAAAACTTTCTTTTTGATTTTGGAGAAGGAAACTCATCGTTTGAGAAAATCCACCATTGCTCTCATAGTGAAAAGGAAAGAGCTTCGAAGAACTAATGGCATTGGGGAGTTCTTCTTCATCTCTAGGATGTGAAAATCAACAGGAATAAGACATCATCCCACTTGCATCATTAGATCCTGCACAAACCCATATGGAATTATGCTGGAAGCATCTCCAAACCTAAGAAATATCTGAGGCGGCTTGATGCAACAATTCCCAACTTGTTGGCAATGCTTTTAGCTCCTGTATCACAGAGAGAGTCTAGAAAATCCATACCATTGATTGTGCAAGAGAAGAAAAACTTCACTGGAGCTTCCATCTTATCTTATGCAGCCTCCTTTGATGCGATGCTTTGTAAATTGATCCATCTTCTTTTGGCCATGCCATAGGATTGTGTGGGATGGTTGATTCCTAGGGGCTAGTAAAAATTTTTTCTCGTTTTGAGTCGTTATCACTTTGCAGAATTTAGGATTTTTCTCAGTTTTCCCTGGAAGAACGCCATCTTATCTATTCACGCCTTCTGCAGTTTGAGCAACTGGTACTTCAATTTTATTTACATGATTAGAGAGATAAATGAACTTCTCATACAGCCCATCATTCTCTATTGAGATGATCATACATGTTGTCATTTTTTTAAAACTGAGGTTTTGGATGTCTAGGGCGTTTAGCTTCTGTCCCTCTATAAGTTGTTGTTGATTCTCCATGAGTTGCTGCACCAAAGCTTCAAATTTTCTCTCGTGAGGTGCCATACCAACATGGTCTTGATCTAGAATATGAGTTTTAAAACGCGGTTGAAAGGTTCCTCGGTTTAAGTTGCTAATTTCTGGTTTTGTTGGAAGTTTCTTACTCCACCAATATAATTGACATCTCTTTAATGCTCATGAAAACCATCACTTAGACACTCTTGATAAGCCTAACCATCAGCCTCTACCACGTTCTCACATAGGTGCACACCACTTGGTAAATTTTTGAGAAGTTGAGAAACCATCGTTTTCAGTTCAAGTATTTGCGTGGATTCTGAATTTGGCTTGATGTCTCCCTCATTCTTATCATCTTCTGGACATGAATTTTTGTTGCTTGCAGCCAAATTGTCAATGAGATTGTTAGCTTCAGTGACGATGTTGGTCATGAAGTCTCCTTGACTTGCAGTGTTTAGCACCATCTTGAATTTCTCATGAAGTCTTTATAGAAAATGATTTACAAATTTAGCTCTTTGAAACCATGGTGAGGGCATTTTTTCTGGTAATCTTTGAAACTACATACAGCCCCACAGAAAGATTCCTTTGATCCTTGTTGAAACTCCGAGATTATGTTTCTCATTCGGTCCAATCTCTCTTTCGGGTAGACTTATTTCAAAAAGGCTAGCTTGTACTCATCCCAAGTAGTGATCGATTCTACTAGACGAGACTTACTCCATTTGTAAGGATTCTCAACCAAAGCGAATGAGAATACGTGCACTTCAAATAGTCTTCAAGAACTCCATTGGATCTCCTTGTACATCATGTTTCTTAGAACTTTTTTGATATGGTCAATGAGGTGTTCTTGATCTGAGCCACAAAATTAATGTTGCTCCACCAAAGCAATGAGTTTTGAACTGACCTTAAACTCCCCAAGAGGTGCTGAAGGGCATATTGGATTGTGATTCGTGAAGAATAACTATAAAGAATCAAATTCTCCAATCGTGTGGTGTTGAGGATCAATATGTATATGTGCCATTAAGGATTTTTTTTCAAGAATATATATCTCATATTCAAGAGAACCTAGACACACATAGATAGAGAAAAGTATTGAAGTTAATTTTTTTTAAAAAATATGTACCTTAGACTAAACTCTTGTCCAAAATTTGTAGGCAATTGTATTGATCCCCGGCAACAGCGCCAAAAACTTGATATCTTAGAGTTTTAACCCTAAAATAATCCTGCAAGTGAACATCAAATGCAGTATTACTTAGGGGTCGAATTCACTAGAGAACAAATAATCACACTACAAATTTATTATATTCGAGTTAAGCTAAGATGAAAAATATAAGTGTTTCTTTTAAGGCTGTGAATAGTGACAAAAATAACGATAAATAACTTTAAAAGCAAGTAATAACAATAGAAAATTAGTATTAAGAGTGTTGGGTGTAAGAGAATTTGCAGGGTATCATGGAGCGATTAAATTAGATCAATTAAACAAGAGAAATTTGATAGATATGTTCTATATAACTCAAATCACGAATGGATAATTAGCCTACTTTTGTGACGCCAATTACTATGTCTAAACAATCTAAATTACACAACTCCTGCAGGTAATCAAGTAGTTAAACATGCATAAATAGTCTCAGTTCGATAAGTTCACAAAGCTTCATAGTTCTACTTCCGCAGGCTATAATTCTTTTCTCATCTTAATTGATCCAAGTAATCTAACAATACTTTCGGTGAGTATATTACCCCAAAAGCAGTAGTTAGATGTTCAATCAAGCAATAAGCAATAAACACAAATTTAGATGAAAAACCATATCGATAATCCCAAATCTAGCAACCTAATGATCAATCCATGAATCCCTTTTGAAAACCCTTAAACCCAACAAGGAAATTAATCAATCATGATTAGAACAGTAAAAAAAGGAGATAAATAAGTATTCATAATCATAAAACTTTATAATAAAACAAGAGGGTTCATAAATCTTTTGTATGTGGAGATACAAAGGCGAGATCTTCTCCATGGAAACTCTTGAATCAAAATCTATAAATAACAAAGAAGGGGACACGAAATTCCCTAAGAGAGGCGGCTGCTATATTTATCTTTAGTGTAATTTGTGGTTTCTGAAATAATATGGGGGCTTATGTCTATCAAGAGGCTAAAAACAAGTAGTATTTATAAGCTTTATGGTTGATTAGGCTTGAACAGGGTTTAATTGGGCTTTAAATATCGACCAAAGAGGCTGCACCGGTTTGGAGCACCGGTCAAAATCCTGTGGCCGGTGTTGGCTTCTTCCTGAACATGCTTCATCTGTAAGCCAAACGGACATGTTTTTAGTAAATTGTGTGTAACTCTTCAACCACAGCTTCAAATGATTTGAAACCATATTCATTGGAAATTTAACTCAAAAATATATTTTGTAACCAAATTTCATCAAATTACAAACTAGGGAAGACCTCAGAACAGTGGCAAACTTCTGGTGTGTCTGTTATATCCAACTTAGGAAAATACACATCTTGTGAGTTTCGTGACTTGGATGATGCTTTCGACTTGTGGAGATGGCTGTACTATGATTTACACCTCTTTTGCTCCATTTTTCATCCTTTTTGATGATATTACCTATTAAGACCGAAAAGACTAGAAATACGGAAAACCAATCTCTTACGGCATAAAACCATCATAAAATGCTTAAATAAAATATTAAAAATATGCATAAAATAGTAAAATATATTTGTTTTATATCACAAGGTACCAACCTTCACATCATTGTACATACCACTTCGTTTTTATTCTTTTTCTTTGTGTCTTTGGTGTGTTTTGTTCTCTCTTTCGGTTTTACTTTCACTGAGACAGTGACAAGTAAGTCCGGGGGAGGAGGGGAGCATAACCGTTGATAATGTCCCTTTAGTTATTTTGTTTATTTCTTTTGAGTCTTAAATCTTGAATTGCATTGCGAATATGAAAAAAAGGGAAAAAACCCAAAAACAAAATGAAAAAAATGAAAAATGAAAAAAAAATGCATCTAGTTTAATGTTTTATTTGCTTTTAGTATCAAGTATAGAGCATTATAGGCTGCATTCCTTGCATATGAAAGAATGATGATTATTTCCTTTTAAACTTTCATCTTTGGAGTTCAAACAAATGCTATTGCTAGTACTTCCTCAATGCATTAAACAAACTTAAGAAGGAAATGAGCCTTGCTTGGACCTCTCCCTTTGAAAGTCTCTACTTATGGAAAACTTGCATGAGTTTGATTCAATTGTACTTAACTTGAACTTTAATATTGATTTAAATCTCTCGCTTTAGGTGCCTTGATCTTAACCATGGTTATTCGTACACATCCGAGTTATTTTACCCTTTTTGTGCCACTTTTTGATTAACTCAAATGGCCATCTTCACATTTGAGATGGTTCCATATCCAAACCCAAATCTTTCTTTGAATCTTATGAGATGGAATTGACAAGTCTTCTCTTCTATTATGAGTATGAGTAGTCACATTGGCTAGTTTAGGTGGGTTTGAGATTGAGTTATGGTTGGAATTTGTGGGACTTGTGAGTAAAAGGAAAAAGGAAGGTGGAGAGAAAAGAAAGAAAACAACCAAAATGGTTTGAGAGTTGGAAAAGAATGGAATAAGGATTGCAAAGGAAAAGAAAGGGAAGAGCTCTTGTGTTTTGAAACAAATAAGTCTTAGACTCCTTGAAACAAAAGAAAAATAAAAGTAGGAGTGAAAAGAAAAGAAAACCAAGAGTAGAAACATAGCAATTCCCTATGAAAATTGTAAATGAAAGTGTAGAGTTTTGGTTGTAGTTTGAAAATCTTGTGGCATTGGGATAAAAAAGGAAGAAAGAATGCTTGTCATGGATAGTTTGTAGGTATGGGTAGAACAATGGAAGAGAAAAATTGAATGCTTAAATTGTTTCTTTTCTCCATTGAAATTTTGTAATGATTTGCGTTTTGTCTTTGAGTGTAGTCACTAAATGCTTTAACTGCCTCTTTCACACTAAAAGTCTTTTTCGACCAAACCAAGTGGATTTGAACAATTGCCATTTTTCGAGACCGCGCCAAACACCTTAAATTAATGTGAAAGAATTGAATTGGGAGAGTTCCCTTAAGTCTCAAGATTAATAGTAAAAGATCGACTTGTGATGACTATGGCAAAATTCCCTTAAGTAAAGCTTGTTTGTGCTTTGATTAATTACTTATAAGGACATTGACTTTAACTCTTTTGGTGAAACTTTTAGATTTGAGTTCCCATTTTCGAACCTCTTCTTTGGTTTTTCTTTCTTTTTACTTGAGAACAAGCGAACGACAAATTTGGGGGAGTTGATGCATGCATAATTTAGGTGTTTCTCTTGCATTTGAGTCTCATTTAGTTTTGCATTGAGTCTTAGGGTCCTAGGCTTGTATATTACATTTCCATTGTATTTTTAGTCCATTTCAGGTACTTTGGAAGCTAAGATGAAAGAGGAGTCAAGATAGGACAAAGTAGAAGGAAACAAGAATGAAGAAATCACAAGGACAAGGATTTGGAGCTGTGATCAACCCTCACCTCGATCAAGAGGGTCAATCAGACAAATGACAAAACAAGTCTCACTGGGAGCACCTTGGATCGACTATCAGGTCGATCACAAGCCTCGATCAGATTGGCGACAAAACAAAGTTCTTCTGGAGGCAGTCTGGATCGACCAACAGGTCGATCACCACCCCTGATCAGCTGATATATCTTAGATTTTATTTTATTATGTTTTTTATAAGTTTTTAACGAAGAAATTACTTGGTTTTGGCATTTTGTATTTTCTTTTAGAGTTTTTGTGGATCTTAGAGTCTTACAGGAAATTGGAGCAATTTGGACAAAAAAAGATGCAAAACGAGCAATTTGAAGATCTTTCTTCCATTGGATCAAGCTCGTATTTTTCTCCGAGATAGATGGGGATGTTAGATTCAATTTGGATATCAGAACGTGGAAATCCAACGGTGCAATCTCAAGTTATGCTTGATTTACTGAAAACTGGTCGATGAAGGTTCGAGGAGAAGCAAGCCCATGTGATGAAGCCGGATCGATCGATCACCTTCCTGGGATCGATCGATTGAACATCCGTAACTTTGGCTAGAGAAAAGGATTTGTGGGGCTGATCGATCGATCGCCATTCCTAAAAAAAAAATGAAATTTCCTTATTTCTCAATCTTATCTCCAATTTTTGGAGAGATATTGCCGACGTATTCGCATCTTGATTCTTGATGAATTCTGAGAGTTCTTGTGATGCCGAGCCGAATATTCCCGATATCATATCAAGTTCTTGGCTTCATCCATGGGCTGAGCCAACTTCCCCAAGAGTGTCTACGAGCTTAGATGAGTCAAGGGAATCAGCAACAGGTCCATCAAACCTTGGTAGGAAGATCTTTTATTCCCCCGAGTCGGATGCCAGGAGTGCAACAAACCTGATGAACTTCGACGTTCCCTCCCTACTATACGAACCTTTCGACGAGGTGGAGAATCCTTTGGAGGCAAAAATTAAACCGATGAATTTGAACTTGTTGAAAGGAGAGAAGGATATGACTGTCTCTTTGGTCTTTCCAAACGGCAAGTCTTGAAGAAATGCAAGTGTTTCTATGGAAATATAAGCTATCTTTAGCTCAAATCACACCTCGGGGGCTTCGTCACATGATTGGGATTATAGTTCGCAATTATGAATGCAACGAGGAGATCGGAGTCTATCACTTGATGAACTTCTTAACCTTTCGGAGGACTGGTCCCAAGGATAAGTTTCTCTACTACGCATCCAACATGATAAACCGAAAGACCATCTCTGGATTTCCTAGCAAGGATAGAGAGTGGATAGACTATTTCTTTTTTGTGCCGATCTCCGTTGCGTCTGTGGGTAGCGAGTACCTTTCAAAAGGCAAGACGAGCTGGGAGAAAATGGGTAGCCAATCCCGTAGCTTGCTCAGAGTTATATGCTCGGTCTTTATGTTAATTTAATAAAACATGCTCTAACTGTTTATTTGTTCTTTCTGCAGTGTCGAATCCTATCCCGAAGTGCCCGGCTGACGTTATCGAGCTTCGCGAAATTCTTGTGGCTCGGAAGTGTAACTGGAAAAAGAACTTTATGTTTCAGAGAGTCGAGAAAACCCGGGCCCGCCTTGCCGAAAAATCTGTTACCACCTCATCTTCTTCTTCCTCAGAAGATGCTCTAATGGGGAGGCTAACATGGCGTGACAAACAGGCTGCTTTAGCCCAAGCTGCTGCCGAGGCTGGGAAGCAAGCCGAAGAAACAACACGAATCCAAGATCCAAATCTGGATGCTGAGTTAGCGCTCCCGCCGAGCCAAGGTTGAGTGAAAACTTGCCTAAGCCCGCTCCCAACCAATTGGAGCCCAAAGAAGTCGTGTTGGCTATCCGCCTTCAAGAAAAAGGGAAAAGGAAAGGCAAACACAACGAAAAGCCGAGTCGAAAAAGACCAGTGGCTGAGGCTGACAAAGGAAAAGGTATCGCCAAAGATAAAGCATTGAAGAGGCAACGTCGCGTTAATACTACTCGACATTTGACCGAGCCGACCCCCTCATCTAATGATCTTGCTCCGTCCGATGCTGATGCGGGGCCGTACAACGATGCTTCTGCCTCAGCTTCCCTTTTCTCGAAGATCACTTGTCCCTGTGATCGCTTCACTCCTCCGGTTACCTTGCTCAAAGATAAGGCTTATGCCGAGATGTCTCTTCGAGGTGTTAAGGTGCGTTTCTGACTGAAATTTCTTTCAGTCTAACTTTGACTTTCTTGAATATTGCACTAAGTTGTGGTTTGTGCAGTTTATAGCTCATCTTAATAAGATAATTCTTGGCTACGAATCGGATGCTTGGAAAGACGTTCTCCGAGTTGAGGATGCCAGGAAGACAACCCTGGATTTGAGATCGCAACTCGAGGAAACCAAGATAAAACAAGCTGCTGAGCAGGAAAGAGCCATCAAATGGGTCAAATATCTCGAGGCCGAGCTGGAGTTAAACAGGAAGCATCGCAAGGAAGCCGATCACTGGATCATGCGGTTAGAGTCGGGCATGGTTCGGCGAGATCACTGGATGTTTGAAACGGCGAACGAGCTCTAGGAGACCAAAATCACTCAGGCTATGATCGAGGCAAAATGCAAGATGATGGATAAGTTCCAAGAGAGGACCTCCCTTGCTAAGGGAAAAATCGATAAGATTAACGGTCAGCCGAAAGAGGATATGCTCAATCTTGCTCAGATTTAAAGCAACCTCCAGCTCATTGGACTGCTCAAAGGTGACGAACCACCAAATCTCAAAGCTGAAGCAGAAAATCTCGCCAAGCAGAACGGCAAGCTCAAAGGTGTTTATGAAGAATTTTTGAAGCTCGTGACTGATTTGGAACGTGACCTGCAGCTTTCGCCCGTGAAATCTAACATCTTGGTGGAGCTTAACACCGACGAGCAGGTCAAAATGTTAGCTGCGGGTGTGGGCATTAAGGATCTCTCCGGTTCGAATCGAGGTACCTCGGGCATTGCCGGAGATGCTACCTTTCCGGTTTAATGCCCACGCCTGCAGCTAACATTTTGACTGACTCATCGGTGTTAAGCTCCACCAAGATGTTAAATTTCACGGGCAAAAGCTGCATGTCATGTTCCAAATCAGTCACGAGCTTTGAAAATTCTTCATAAGCACTATGGAAGTATAAATCCACGCCAATTGAATTCGTCGAGTCTTTTAGAGAGATCTGAAACTTCTGAATAAAAACCACCCACAAAACAAGAACCGAGATCCAAAGATGGTATTTTATTAAACTGCTTAGAAAGCTTTTTTGTATGAGAGCAAAAGTACAGGGTTTTGCTAGGTAAATTGCGGATCCCCTTTTTCAGAGGGTTTACATGAGTATATATATAAGTGTCAGTCGGCTAAGTTAATGCCTAAAGAGATAAGGAAGATTTCCTAATTGCTAGGGATTTCCTTTTAGCAAAGTCGGCTACCACCATGGACTTTGATTCATGGGCTTTAACCTTGTCATCTCTTTTGTGGGCTTGAATTCGTGGGCTCGTCGCCTCGGCCCAAATCCCTACCATCGAACCTTGGCTCGGGTGACACCATGGTTCATGGCTCGGGTGACACCATAGTTCACGGCTCGGGTGACACCATGGTTCACGGCTCGGGTGACACCATGGTTCATGGCTCGGGTGACACCATGGTTCACGGCTCGGGTGACACCATGGTTCACGGCTCGGGTGACACCATGGTTCACAGCTCGGATGACGTACTATGGGTCGCGACCCCCGATCCGTCTGTCGTACCATGGATCGGGGTACACGACCCAGCTTCTTCACCGTGGGTCGTGACCCCCGATCCATCTGTCGTGTCACGGATCGGGGTACACGACCCAGCTTCTTTGCTGTGGGTCGTGACCCCTGATCCGTCTGTCGTGTCATGGACCGGGGTGCACGACCCAGCTTTTTCACTGTGGGTCGTGACCCCCGATCCGTCTGTCGTCCCATGGATCGGGGTACACGACCCAGCTTGCCTTGTCACGGTTCGGGGTACCCGATCCAACTACTTCAATCACGGTTCGGGGTACTCGATCTAATCCACTCATGGTTAGGGATCCCGATCCAACTCCCTTCACAGTTAGGGATCCCGATCCATCTCTCTTCACGGTTAGGGATACCGATCCATCTCTTCACGGTTAGGGATCCCGATCCAACTCCATTCACAGTTAGGGATCCCGATCCAACTACTTCAACCACGGTTCGGGGTACTCGATCCAATCCATTGTCACGGTTAGGGATCCCGATCCAACTCCCTTCACAGTTAGGGATCCCGATCCATCTCTCTTCACGGTTAGGGATCCCGCTGCCAGTACTTTTTTCATACTTAGCCATTTTCCAATCGTTGATCTTCAAGAGGTGGAATCTGACCCCAACAGTTAGCCCCCCGGCTTGGCAGTATCGGTAATGTTGGTGCCGAGCTGTAAGTGGTCGAGTGAGATCAACGATTCTTGTTGTCGCCCTGAACTGTCTTTTTGACGATGCTCCCGAACCGTGATCTGTGGATAACCCCAGGGTTTTGTTGATTCAGTTCGGGTATGGCTTCCTACGTAAACTCAGTTCGGGGTTTTGTTGCCTTGATACCTTTATCGGGGAGTGCAAGCGTTTTCGCTGGTTCTCGAGGTGAATGACGTCATCATTTGTCTATATAAACCGCGATACTTCTTGTTTGTTCTCCACTTCATTTCTCCGAAAATTTCTTCAAAACAGGTAACTTCTCTCTTCTTTCTCTCTCTAAAATTTTTGCTTAAGTTATTTTTGAGTCGGAACTCCGTTGTTCCTCATTCGCCGCCGATCTGTTTGAATTTCCCGATCCATCTTCAACTAGCTCTGCCGTCGTCTTCAAGTTTTCGGTGGTTTGCTTTGAAGATTTGGATCGACTCACTTATCCTTAAAGGATCTTCAACCTGTTCTTCAATTTCTTTTTGGCTCTGATCTGTTTTGATAGGCCGTTGAGAAACCCGATCTGTCTTCTGAATCCTAGAAACTCTAGATTCTCTTTCGCGAGCTGTTATATCTTCTAAGGACCCCGATCCGTCTTTTAAAAATTATGTCTCAGTTGCCTGTTTTCGCATCTCCCGATCCGTATACCCGCTTATTTGGTGTTTCAGGACAGTCTTCGCCTCCCGAACCATCTTTCTCTCCTGATCCATTTCTCGCCCAAAGCTGTAGTAGAGTATATTCTTCTGGCGCACGCGTGTCAGATGATCTGGATGATCCAAGTGATTCGGGGGTAGGACCCTCTCTCCTTGGCAGAAAAATGGTGCTTTCTGAATCCTCTGGAGTTGGCAGCAATTCCGGGGATCCTTTGCATTTGAAGTGCCTCAACTCCATGATTCTCCATTTGACGAGGCGGCGAACCCTTTTACTGATGTAACGGATCCCGATCTGCCAAAGATTGAACCGGAGGATTGGTTCTTTGATCCAGTTGTGGCCAGACAGGAATTGAAGCGTCTGATGCATCTTAACCGTCAAACCCCAAGGAAGAAGAAAACCAAGAAGCGACCCGATCCACCTGGTTCAACCCTTTCAACTGTGGATTCGTTATCGGCCCTTAGGCACAGGTTCGGTATTTCGGAGGAAATCGAGTTTGTTCTTCCTTCTCCATCAGACCGAGCCAATAATCCTCCTCCTAACCATTTCACTCTCTACGAAAGCTTCTTCTGCTGCTGCCTGTTGTGGTTCCCGATCCCTGAAGCCATCCTACAGTTTATCTGGAAGTACAACTTGGCTATTTCTCAAATCAACGTTCGAGGAATTAGGCATATGGTTGGTATTCTGGTTAGGAGTTATGAGTGTGATCTAGAAGTTGGCGTCGAACACCTGACACACTTGCTAGAGTTCAGGCGTCGTAATAAGAGGGAGTTGAAATATTATGTGTCGGGCAAGGCCAGGAGAAATATTATAAGGGGTTTCCCGTCGAAAGATGACAATTGGGAAGATTATTTCTTTTTCCTCCCTATCTCCGAAGCGTCGGTGGGTCAGCGGTGCCTCCAATTTGTCAAGTCTGAATGGGGAGAAATTAATAGCCGATCCTTTGCTTGACTTGGGCCACGGCTCGGGTTTCCATTACTTAGTAATTTTTCTTTTTTAGGTTTTTTCTAACCTTACTTTTGTTTTTCGCAGTTCGTCATCTTCGTCTTTCACTACCTCCCGATCTGTCTGAGGTTCACGAAGCGCTTTCAGCTCGCAAGTGTAACTGGTCCAGAGACTTCCACCTTCGACGAGTGGAGAGAGCTCGAGCCCTTTCTGACGGACAATCAGTTGAGCAGTCATCTCCTTCTCATTCTGCGAGAGACACCATGGGAAGACCCACCTTCAGAGATCGGGCTGCTGCAAAAGCCAAGGCAGAGGCGGAAGCTAAGGAGAGAGCAAGGCAAGCAAAGGTGCTGAATCAGTCTCGTCCCCCGAACCCCCAGCCTGCCACTACTCTCGTCTCCGAACCACCCTCCATTGATAATCACCCCGAACCGACTCCTTCCTCGGTTCCTCAAGGGGTCGTCGTGGGGCTCCGTCCTGCTAATTCTCGAATGTTGCCGCACAAAGATAAAGGCAAAGGGAAGGCTAAGGAGAAGAAAGCCATGAGCAAAAAACGCCAGTCATCAGATGACAAGGGAGGGGCCCCGAAGCGACTGCGACATGCTGAATCGTCTCAAGCTATCCCCGAGGCAATCCTTCTTCCTGCTGCTCCAATAGGTGCTGAAGGGACTTACAGTGATGCCTCAGCATCTGCGGCCATCTTCTCCAAGATCACCTGTCCAGGTGATTGTTTTCCACCATCCGACACTCTGCTTAGGGACAAGGCCTATAGCGAGATGTCGCTTCGGGGTGTCAAGGTATGCGACATCTATTTGTCTTGTTTTCGTCACCCGATCCGTTTGAGCAAATTTAACAGTATTTTCCTGTTGTCGTGCAGTTCATATCCCATCTTAACAGGATGGTAATGGGATACGAATCCGATGCCCGTAAGGATCGCGAGAAGGTCGAAGACGCTAGGCGGAAGGCCATTGAGCTGGATAGGAAGCTTAAAGAAGCCGAGGCAACCCAAGCTACTGAACAGGAAAAGGCTGTCAAGAGGATCAAAGATCTTGATCTGACGCAGAGGGGTGCAGGAAGCACATCAAAGAGGCCGATGAGCGGATCATGCGGCTGGAGTCAGGCAAAGCGAGGCGGGATGCTCATATAGCTAGCTTGACGAGACAGCTAGAAGCTGCGAATGAGCTTCTTGAGAGTAAGGTCGAGCAAGCTGCTCTAGAGGCCAAACGCGAGACTATGATGATGCTCGAAGGCAAAGTTTCCCGAGCCGAAAAGCTTCTTGGCCAGATTGACGGTGAACCAAAGGAGAACATGCTTGACCTTGCCCAAATTGAAGGCAATCTCCAATTCATTGGGTTGCTCCAAAGCGACGAGCCGCCATCTCTCGATGCCGAGGCGAAGAGTTTAGCTGAGCAGAAGGAGGGCTTGATGGGGTCTCATGAGGCATTTGCTCAGCTCGTGGCGGAAATGAGAGGAACCATGCGGCTGTCTCCAGTCCGATCTGACATTCTCAAGGAGCTCAATGACGGTGAGCCCATGGAGACAGCTACTGCGAGCGTCGGGATCCAGGATTTTTCCGGTTCTAACAAGGGAACGCCTGGTTTGGCTGCTCTTAGTCCGGTGGAGGTCGCTAAGGAGATAGTTCCCGAACCACCTTCTGCGAAAGCTCTCGAGGTCGCCTTAGAGAAAAAGGTCGCAGAGTTTGCCGAGGCACTTCTCAAGGAGGACAAAGCACCCGGAACTGATGTAGTTGAGCGGATGGTGGAGTCGGAGCAGAAGGTGGTCACGACTCCTGAGATAGCGGAGGATTACGATCCTCTTTTCTTTGTCTAGTTTTAAAACTTTTTCTTTCTGTTTAATGCCTGGACGGCTTTATCCAAGTTGTTTAAGAACTTATTATCTTCTTTTTATCACCTGGTTGCTGACTTAGCTAACCCTTGCATTTGAATATATATGTCTTTCGTTTAACAATAGATTCGAGAATACCTTGCCTGCATTTGTATTTGTTTGCGTAGTTATGAGATGATCAGTCTCGAGATGATCATTTCGGTTTACAGATAGATTACCATAAACTTATCTGCTCCGATAATGAACATTTGTTTGCATAGTCTATGACGAGCATTTCGGTTTACGGATAAGTTACCATAAACGTATCCGCTCCGACAATGAACGAATACTTGTATAGCGCGCTTTTAATCCTGAGACGGATGTGAGAGTTTAGATCTGAAATGGATGCGAGAATTCACTATTGTGGCCAACAATAGTGAAGATGTGGCGAGATGCCCGTTGTAGTCTGATTTGCTCAGATATGTCTGTTTTGTTAAGACTTAGTGACCCTTGAAGGATGTTTAGATAAAACTTGCCTTTAAACGCAAAGCTTCGATAGATAGTAGAATCTGTTACAAAGATGGGAGTATATGAGTGTGTGTATACGTACCCACTCCCCCCCCCCTTTTGAAAGGAGGGGCAACTGAACCCGTCCGAAGACGAGCTGCCTACGTACCCTTTGCAGGGATCAAGTCGCCCCGTAGTTCATGTAAAGTAGCTTAGTGATAGTACTTTTTGAGATGCACTGCGTTCCATGATCTCGGTACTGGAACGTCTGTCATGTTAGCAAGTTTGTAAACTCCAAGTTTGACAACTTTGGTGATCTTGTAGGGTCCTTCCCAATTTGCCCCTAGTTTGCCGGCATTTGTTTCCGCGGTGTTCTGAAAAACCTTCCGCAAAACTAAATCTCCTTCTTAGAATCTTCGTTCTCGAACGTTGGAATTGTAGTATTTAGCGGCCGCGTGTTGATAGTTCTGGAGCCTGATCAAGGCTTGGTCCCTTCTTTCGTTGATCAAGTCCAGTTCGTCAAGCATCAATAGGTGATTGAGTCCCTCTTGTTCTGGTAATAGCCTCCGGCGAATCCCTGGGAAATGAATCTCCGAGGGGATGACACACTCTGTTCCATATATGAGGGCGAATGGGGTTTCTCCCGTTGCTCGTCGTGGGGTGGTGCGGTGAGACCAAAGTAATCCCTCCAGTTCTTCAGCCCAACGTCCCTTTTTCTCATCAAGGCGCTTTTTCAGGCCGTCAAGGATTGTTTTGTTGATTGACCCACAGCAAAGAAGCTGGGTCGTGTACCCCGATCCGTGACACGACAGACGGATCGGGGGTCACGACCCACGGTGAAGAAGCTGGGTCGTATACCTCGATCCATGGTACGACAGACGGATCGGGAGTCGCGAGCCATAGTACGTCATCCGAGCTGTGAACCATGGTGTCACCCGAGCCGTGAACCATGGTGTCACCCGAGCCATGAACCATGGTGTCACCCGAGCCGTGAACCATGGTGTCACCCGAGCCGTGAACTATGGTGTCACCCGAGCCATGAACCATGGTGTCACCCGAGCCAAGGTTCGATGGTAGGGATTTGGGCCGAGGCGACGAGCCCACGAATTCAAGCCCACAAAAGAGATGACAAGGTTAAAGCCCATGAATCAAAGTCCATGGTGGTAGCCGACTTTGCTAAAAGGAAATCCCTAGCAATTAGGAAATCTTCCTTATCTCTTTAGGCATTAACTTAGCCGACTGACACTTATATATATACTCATGTAAACCCTCTGAAAAAGGGGATCCGCAATTTACCTAGCAAAACCCTGTACTTTTGCTCTCATACAAAAAAGCTTTCTAAGCAGCTTAATAAAATACCATCTTTGGATCTCGGTTCTTGTTTTGTGGGTGGTTTTTATTCAGAAGTTTCAGATCTCTCTAAAAGACTCGACGAATTCAATTGGCGTGGATTTCTACTCCCACAATTTGGTGCTAGAAGGAGGGGCCTTTGAAATTTTCTTACACCAATGAACCACCACAAAACCGATCTGAAGACGATGACCAACGACGGAGACGATAGCGAGAACAAAACACATAAATTTAAGAACAAATAAGAACAAATTATACCTCAGAGAGGAGTTTATAACCTATAAAAAAGAATAAAACGATAATCCTGAGTAAAAAATAAATAACGATTTCACGATATAACAAACAACATGAACAGTATAATAGATAACAAAACACATATACATAAACAACAAATATAAGAACGAGTTATATCTCTAAGAAGAGGTTATAACCTATAAAACGAATAGAACGATAATTAGTAGAAAAATAAAAAGAAATAAACGAATAAACAATAAAACTAACAACATGCGCACAATATATTCTATAAACACAAAAACGAACAAAATAATACATCGAACACGGCGACATAACCTACCAAAAAACAGAACAAATAAAACGATATCATTAGGGAAAAAATAAAAAGGTATTACAGAACAAACAATATGTGTAGTCTCTATCGTATTTATAACAAACGATAAAAATAATACATAGGGTTTTAAAACAACCGACACAAACAAACGGGTCAATAAAATAAACATTAAAACCCAAAATGGGTAAAATAGATGGGCTACAATAAAAATATACCCAAACCCATAGCAATTATATACGTTCGAAATAATGATATTTAGTCATAAAATTTCGATGGCAAGGGATTGTAATTAAACGATTTCATTAATGGCATAAATGTAAAAACATGTCTGAGAGTGATTCTGAAGCCGCCACGTAGGATTTCGCACTTGCTAGATAATAGTAAAATTTCGATGGCAAGGGATTGTAATTAAACGATTTCATTAATGGCATAAATGTAAAAACAGGTCTGAGAGTGATTCTGGAGCCGCCACGTAGGATTTCGCACTTGCTAAATAATAGTATGATACCAGATTGGCCCGTTCCGCCATAAGTACCTCCATATTCTGCTGAATGGGATTCGACAATGAGTTTGAGTCAATGATTGCAAAACTTCCTTTTCTTGATCTTGATTTGCGTAGAATTTTAGGTCAGGAACTATTGTCCGAGTCGAATCGGAGAGGTCCGAATTCACACGGGTATCCTAGAATGTCTAATATCTTTTGGTAACTATCATGAGATTTATGCACACTATTTAATAGTAAGAAGTGTAAAAAAAGAAACTTTTTGTATATATATTCGAACCACGGTTGGTCATATTTCTTTTTATCAAGGAATGCCAGGGCATCGTGTTACATGATTTCCAAACCCCAGGCGAAAAATTAAGTTTGGATTAAAGTCATGCAGTTTTTTGTAAAGTGATGAATCTGTAAAGATCTGCAAATTCTGCATTCGATAAAACCAATTAAAAAACAACAACAAAAATTAAAGATCATTATATAACGGGGATCACCCTTCTCCATATTTAATTTGCATCTCCCCGATGTGAAAATAAATCGGGAGAAGTCATAATGGAAATTGAAAGAATGTTGAAAGTATGGAATGGAATTGTATATTGATGATCGTAAGATAATCGCGTTCGTCTTGATTTTTTCTTTTATGGTTTTTTATTTTATTATTATTAATATTTAAGAAAAGTGAGAATTATTACCTGGTAATAGATCAATCGATCAAGATGTGGATCGATCGATCCATAGGTGATCATAATGTTTTCTTTAAATGATGAATGGATTGATCTCTAGGTGAATCGATCGATCAATATGTTTGTCCTAAAGTGGATCGATCGATCAGAGTACTGATCGATCGATCAATGCTTCGTCTGATTCGTTTTTTGAGCTGTTCCTGAGACACAAAGTCAATACATTATAAACAAAAGACACAAAATTAATGTAGACACTTATCAGTGGGTTGCCTCCCACTACTCGCTTCTATTTGAAGTCGTTTAGCTCGAGTTGGATGCCATTTTTTAGGCATGATGAAGGACTAATGAAAATATTCTTCCTTAGATTATTGGATCTTGTCATGTTTTCTCTTCCTTCCAGTCATCACTCCAACTGATGAATCGAACTTGTCATATTTCATCTTGTTTCCGGTCAACTACTCTGAAGTCGATTTTTGTACTCTCATTTTTTTGTTTTCACTTCGGAGATAAGTGACTGTTCAACTTTTTACACCAACAATAAGAGAGAGAGAGAGAGAGAGTAAGCGTGTAACATAAACTGTGTAATCAAAGATATCATAGTGTAGATTGCAGGACAAGAGAATCCTGCCGAGAAGTGAAGAGCTCGTGTGCAATTTCAGTTCTGCTAGTGGTTTCTTTTGTGCGATTGAGTGCGTGTGCGAGACAGACAGATAGTTTAACGAAATCGAATCCTTTAAAAACTTTTCACAATACAAGAAGCAATTGTAACAAACAAGTTGCAAGGCCGTAATGTACGGAAAAAATGTATGTAGTCAGTGATTGCATAATAACTGCAAAATGAATCTATGACATCATCCTCCGGCAAGCATAGTCGAACAAACTCTGGAGTGTGCCTTTGGTTGATGCTTCATTCGGTAGGCTCAGAAGCCTAGAAACCCGGGAGAAACCAATATCATGTTTCATTAGAGAGTTAGGCTCTGGTTCTGGTTCAAGACCAACTTGTTGCTGCTTCTGACTGGTTTTTGTCAGTGCCCATTGCATAGCCCATATGGCAAGGGGACGCATGTATGTCAGTGATCTATACTGATCATTCGTGTTCCAAGCTTCAGGCGTCTGAAAGGAGTAACTGTTTTAACACATACACACGATATCAGAGACTTGAAGGATCATATGGATGTGTCTTATTAAAAAGAGAGAGAGAGAGAGAGAACAATATCAACATAAGCTCACCCGAGTCCAGTGTCAGACCAAGCAGCCTCATAGACGCCACTTGCTGTCTGAAATGCCATTTCAGTTAGACCTTCCTGGATCATTGTTGCAGAGAGAGCATATGTAACACCGGACCATATCTCTCGTGATTGCATCGACGCTGTATCAACTTTCCCATCAGGATGCATCCCATTTACAGCCCCACGTTTCCCATCTTTAACCTTCATCACATTGAAGTTGTACACTTTCTCTAACGCCGTTATAGCCTTGTCTTCATCTACAATAGGCAAAAGACCACATGCTCTCGCGTACCTGCAGTTGTATAATGTCACATCAAGTCTTACTTCTAACGGAAATCCCATAACACTTAAAGAAGAGAGGGATACAAACCATTGACCAGCTAGTTGATCAGCTTGGATAGACGAGCTATACCGACTTCCACTGTTGTCGTAGTTAAAATATGATCCATTCCACAACTTCTTCTCGTATACAACTTTTGCTTTCTGAAACTTTGACCAGAAATAGCCCTGAGAGTTCTTGTCACCTACTTCGCGTGCCAATGCAGATGCAGCTTGCAGTGCAGCCACCCAAAGTCCACCAGAGTAAGCGCTCACACCAGAAGCGGACCATGTATCGTAAGTCTGATCTGGAAATCCTTCGTTTTCAATCATTCCATCGCCATCTTTGTCAAACTGAGCCATATAGGCCATTGCAACATACACTGAGGGCCATACCGCTAATGCAAACTTCTTGTCGCCTGTGGCAACTACATCCCGGTACACCTGGAGGACGAATTTGGGGTTCAAATCTTTCCACCGATCAGTATTGTGAAGATTATATCCATTGACTTCAAACCAAGGGTCGTTGATGCCTAAGTCATGAGGAACTGCACCAAGAACCTTCCTCTGTACCCATTGTCCCTCGCTAAGAGTTTTGACTTTAGTGGGATCGTGTAGCATCACTGCAGCAGAAAAGTCCCTCTGGATACTAAGTTCCAGTTTTGGAAACAGCATCACCAGTGCAAAAGACGCATAGAAATGGACATCATAGGTGTTCCACATAAGGTATTCGACCCCTTCTAGGTAAAGGAAGTGCCCAATGTTCTCTTCTCCTTCCTCTAGTAATTTTGTGCCAAATGCAGAGTTTGATGCCGTTGATGCATGAAGTTGCTCAAGCGTAGAAGCCATCTTTTCAAGAACAGAGATAGCTGTATCATTCTCATGCGGTACATCGATACCGAGTTGGGATTTATCAAGTGAGAACTTCCTCTCTCTGACTCCTGCCAAGCTATGTACTGGGGATGATCCATCTGCAGAACAATATGGTATAACATGAGAACATCGCGTCATAATGCCAGGCTGAAAATAACATGAAACCCATCTGAAATTTTCCAAATCTACCTGTCCAAAGAGTTCCTCCCGAATTCAGGTAATAAAGCTCGTTGAATAGAGTGATAGGGTACCTACAAACACCAAACAGGTTCGTGATAACTTTATGACCACATGTCCTTAGATCCAGCATATAGAAACTGAACAACAGCCTCACCATGCAGGCAGCCTTTTGTCTTCAAGTATCGGTCTTTGCCAGGCTTCTATCCAGGACTCCCATTGACTATGTCCTGTTTCCATATAAGACTGTCAGTGGAAGCTTCATTCCGAAGTGAATCCAAGGACAATATATATTTTACGATGATTAGGACTTTACCGAGAATAGCATCATAAGCAATTTGTGCTGCAGCATCACCATGAGTGCCATAAAACTTTGTGTAACGCCTGAAAATACTCTATTTAGAAAGGCTGGCTTCCGCCATCCCAATTCAGAAGTTACTTAGCAAATCTTACCTAGAATATATTTTACCACTAGGAAATTGCACTTCAGGGCAGTCCCAAGCCAGAGAAAATGTGACAAAGCGCGACTCTCCCGGTGGGACTGTTGCAGAGGCTGCTACTGCTGCCCCGATCGATGACCCGTGCTCTGATTGCACCAACGCCTCAGGAGCCTCGAAGTGATCAAAAGAACCATGCTGTAACAAATCAAATAACCACGGTGAAGAATAATACAAACAATTATATGCAAGAAGAAAATGTTAGTTTCCTCTTAGAAAATGGAAGCATATGTCAACCTCTTTGATAGCCTGCCACATATCTTTTGCTGTGACTCCATTCTGCTTTCCAGATACTGTGAAAAAAGGGCAGGCTGAGACACTAACACCATCGATTGCCTGAGCTGAAATCGCATATGACAATGATGGTAATCCGTTTCCTGTTCTGTATCAGCAACGAAGTTGAAACATTCAGAGTCTGATATCTTAACCACCAAAAAAAGATTAGTTTCCTGTCCTAATTTGTTGCTTTACACAAAGAATATGGAAAACCTTACTTATGGTGCAAGAGCACACCCTGGACTCCATCATTCATCCTATTATGATCATCAACATCGATCAGTGTTAGTATAAACAAGCACACAAAGTTGAAGAACTTCATCAAGTCTTATGATGAGTACAGAATTACATTATCTTGGAGTTGTAGTGGCCACCTGAGAACTCTGACTCTCCTCCAACAGAATTCTGAACCAAAAACCAAAAAAAATTATCATGAAAGCAACGGTAAAACAAAAGCCAAACAATCTGACTGCATTTAACAATAATCTCACCGCCCAAGTGAAGAGCAATGTCGCATCCGCACTAGTGTTTCCGAGATTATGAAGCTGATGAACATATGGCCAAACTCATCAGTAACATTGTAAGCTCTACAGCATAAAAAAAATGCCAAAAAGAAAAACTGGACATACTGTGAAAGTGAAAACAGACACAGGGAAGCTGCTTTCTTTGTAGTTGTGAGGTATAAAAGGTGAAACTTGACGACAAACAATTCTAAGCTCTGGATCAGGTTCACCTATACACCATCGAAATTTAAAATTGCAGCCTCATACCGCAGAGGCAGCGATATATTTACAAGTGTGAAACTATATACAATAGCATATATATTACCTTCATACGTTGTCCAAGCCCTGGGATATAAAGCATGATATGTAGACTTGTCTCCTTTCAGATTCCAGTCCCAGGAACCAATTCCAGATTCCGACTCTTGTCTGTTCAAATACATAAATTTCAATCATCTAAAAAAAGGGATACAACACTGCAAGCTAACAAGCAGCAGAGAGTACTGAAGTAGCTTACTTGGCAAGGTTTGGGTTCCGAGGACATAATACGCTCGAGTACTTTTTACCGTTGGCACGTGAAACAAAAGCCTGCGAGAGCAATCAAACACGGGTTTAGTATCAGATATATCAGGCATAAATTCAGTTTCAACGTTGAATGTTTCTGTTTCTGTTCTAAAACTATGTTATACCAACTTCCTCGGGCGGATTATGTATGAATTGTAACATACCGAGAACTGATTTGCTAGAACTGGTCCATCTTCACATTTTGGAGGGAACAGCTGCCATCGCTGGAATTCACCTTTAAAACTCCTTCCTATGCTACCAGCACTGCAATCATCGATCAGGGAGACGGAATTACGACAGACCAATATGTTCAAGTTGAATGGTAAAAAGGAAAACATACCCAATACCTCCAAGTGGAACACCGTGGGAAGACGTCACAGTGTGCTTGGAGAATGGATCTATGAAGGCCAACTGCAATTAATAGACTGTTACAATATGGCTATGTACCAAAAAGAACAAGCATTTGTCGAAAAACTCTTTGGTAAACTGAACAAGGAAGATCTGTTTACCCTTCCTCTAGCAGCTTCTTCTCTTACAAGAAACCATAACCGAATGCCAACAGGAGCCTACAGGAACAAAAGCAAGTCTCAAGAAGATAGTTTTGACATAAACATGATAGCCTTAAAACTCGATAAGGAGATAGAGGAGATAAAGTGCAAACATTCTGCACAAGTCTTAAAACAATAGAATTTGAAACGTTATATCTCCATAGGTACCAGCTGGAAAATCTCTTTAACAGTCAGAGCGAACTCCCGGGGAGCCTTGCCTTCACTGTCTATCTTTCTTTGCCATGTCAAAGATGCAGGTACTGCCGGATCAACCTGATTTATTAAGCACGGGAACAATAAGAAACCAAGAACAACTTTACTTGCAAAAGATTCTGATTCTGGTAAGAAAAAGAAAGACAATCAATGAAACACAGATATTGAGGTAACTGCAAACAAAATAGGTTACAAGCATTGTCTGATGAAGAATCCAGCAGTTTAAGCTATCCAAGCAATGAGAGAGAGAGAAAAAAGCTTACTTTCGTAGCAGAAGAGTTGAAAGATTTTACATCTTCAGCACTATCCTGAGACATCGTTCCTGAAACACAACAGAAACAAACACATTCTTGTGGTTCCTTGTACAAGTGAACAATCCTAATTAACTACTTGTCCATCTCATCTTTTCTGTCATTAAAGGCTTAGTAGTGATTATAGTTTCACTTAAGAAATTTATATTTCCAGGATTCAATCGAAATAAGTGCCCAATATGATATGAGTGATCCAATATGAGGATTGTGATAAAGTAAGCATAGTTAATGGAAAGAAGGATAATAATAACCACACTAACGACTAACGATAAACACAAGAGAAGAAATCTGCATTGCGATCATTCATGAAGACGAAAACTAAGAAATCACAGCGATAGGGAAAAACGATTACTCTGAATTTGAAGCAGGACAAGGATGAGAGATTGATACGAACAAGTGATTGGATCGGAAGTAGCAAAAATAAATTAAAATCCAGATAATTCTTGTGGCAGAGACGATCAAACCGAACAAGATTGATATTTAAAAAAAGAAAAAAAACTTTGTAAAGTGATCTTGAAAAATCGAGACTTTTTCAACACAAAGTTAATGGTGTATAGTTGTGTGACTTGTGAGAAGAGATTTTTGTTTTTTTGGAAGGGATTAACGCTGAACAGATTCAATAAAATATCTCCTGAATAATTGGACAAACTGGATTGCACCAAAAAAAAAAAAAAACAATTGGACTAACTGGATATGGCCCCACCACAAATCTTCTTAATATGAAATTTCTGATATTCAACCTTACTCTTAAGCAATGTAACACGTTTTGTAACCAATGATAGGATTCGCAGACAAAAAAAGATGTTGTAAATAGTAGTATATACTATGTACTTTACCATTTATTATGCAATTAATTCTAATGAAAAAAAACAACAATAATCATTAACTCAAGACGCACAGTGCCTACATGGAAACCGTGTGGAATGGTGTTGTTTAAGACAACAAGCAACAACTTAGCAGTGAAACAATGTCTTACACGTTACTTGCATTGCATCATCATGCTTCATATGTGCACCTATGAAAACTCGGGGCCCTCCACGATTGAATCATTTTATTATATATAATATCAATTACGCAAATCAAATTGATGTGAACATCTCCACGGCCGCAATTTTTTTTCCCAATGTCAATCTTTTTTTTTCTTTTTGCAAATCAAATATATTATATCATAATTTACAAAATACAGAAACAAACATGTTCCATACAACTTTTAACACAAATAAAATAAATTAAAATCAATTTTGATGGAGGAGTGGAGAGTAACAAATTTATCAGTTCATAAGTCTTTTAGGCTAACAGATTTAATCTGTTATATCCCTCTTCATACACTTGTATGTGGCTATCATCTTGTAGATGAAACTTCAAAATGTACATCGCATTACTTTGACTATAAGAATGAATTGAATTGTTGTTGGAGATGTTTCTTAATTATGTCCTTTGAAGCTCAGTAGAGTCTGCCGTATTAGCCTATCACCACATTGTCCGCTGTTGACTATGATTTTCCTTTTCATTTGTCCTTGCGGTTGCCATTCCTTAACCAAGTCCGAGTTTAGAATGTCCTTTATTGAAGAAGTACAATTGGTAAAGCGATGGTTTCTCGTACATGATGTCGTTCTCATAATTGATATTCCAGGATCCCATGTTAGATGGATTTGCCCACGTTCACCAATAGGATGGATAACAAACTCATAGGAGAATCGAGGAAAAAACCGGGAATAAAACCAACTCTAATAATAGAGAAAAACGGCTACGAGATCGAACCGACAAGAAGTCATAGTATCCAATATCGACAACTACGAAATTGGTACATAGATAGAGACGAAAATCATCATACTAATTGTGTGCAATGACGCAAAGAGATCTCCGGCGAGAGACCTCATGTCTCATACATCAAAAGTCGATGTGAACCAGTACCAATATAAGGAGCAAATAGACAATCACCAAAACAATTGCCCATGGGAGTACCACAACGTGAAGCGTTTTTGAGACTCTCTTGTTGCCATACACGAACACGGGAAACGAAGTTGGAAGAGATAGACTGAGTCGCGGCCAGAAAACTAAACCAACAGTAAATTTGATAGCCATAGAAAGGATACGCAAATAAACAACTGGCAACGATGATGTGAAGCAAAGGCGACAGAGATTTATGGCCATGGCGACGAGTTTTTATTTCATAGATGAACGTCGCAAGAAGTCCTCTCAATTGCCTCGAGAGGAGAGAAACCAATAGAATAAACTGAAAGTAAAATAAAGTAAGGGAGAGATTCGGCGGCCGAAGCCGCCGGCCGGAGAGACTGTCCGGTGAAAACTAGGGTGGTTTTAAATGGGAGGCGACTGTTGGGAGCTAAGTTGCATGGAAACTCCGTCCGAGGTCCGTTTTCCGTTTCGGAAACATTTCGGAAACAGAAACTCTCAGAAACGTAAGGAAATTCTATGGAAACGTGTTTCCTAGAAAATTCAATTTGGAAACACGATGGAAACGTTCGATTCCGTTTTGGAAACACGTTGGAAACTTGTTTTTTTTTTAGAAACGTAATAAATAAATAGTTTGGAAACATATGGATATATTTGGTATTTTATAATTAAAAAAAAACATAATTATGAAATACATATATTGTGAAAAGAGTTGGAGTACTTAATTTTTTTTTTTACATTCTCCAACAAGAATTAAAATTGCTCCATAACGAGCTGAATATTTGGTATTTGTGCATACTAATCTTCGTCTTTTATCTAGAGTTTTGCTTACAAAAATGATCTCAATCATATGTGAGATATTGGAGGTGATCAATTTGATTTAATAGATGAGACTAATTTTGGGATACTTGAGTTTGAGAATCTTTCTCTCGATGAACTAGAGTTGGAGACAGTTTTGTTTGAAGAAACTGATGAAAATGAGAATGAAAATGATAGTCTAAATATTTGACTTTGAGCATCATGATATTTATCTTTAGTTAGACTATTTAATATTTATGTATAGAATTTGTGTTGTTTTATTATATACTTTTTATTATTTGTGTGTGTATATATATGCGTTTCTAATACGTATCTGTTTCCTAATTTTTTTGAAAAAATCATTTCCGTGTTTCCAAACATTTCACTTCCGCGTACCCGTTTCCGATTCCATGCAATCTAGGTTGGGAGAGACACAGATAGTTTTTGTCCAATGTCAATCTTTTTTTGTCCAATGGAATTTTGTAACTTCGGTTTTATCAGACCAACTCTAAACCGATCCCCATTTTTTGGATTGTAATCCTTCGTAATTTAACTGTGAACAAAACATACCGACATGACTTGAAATTGGTAGAGAGCATAACGAAGAAAAAAACTGAACACTCTATTCCATTCGTGTGTTTAACAGTTTACGTGTTTTTTAATCTCCGGTTGTTTCGAACCGTGTTCCGCAGTCAACCAATTTCCAAATATCGTATCCAAATATCTTTTCGTATTTATCTCTTTATTAATTAAAAATTTGAGGTTTTTAGGATTTTTTAATATTTTTGTAAATATAATTTTATACGTAACAATCTTACTTATTTTTTGAAAGATTAATGAAAGAAAGATTTTCTCAAACCCTATAGCTCGAGTTTCTTTAAGAATCGAACAGCTCCTAAACGGATTCATAAATCTTTTAGTTTAGTTGATCTATCATTAAAATTCATTAGCCTTCCTTATCATTTTTCATGAAGCATGTCCAGAATACAGATTCAAGCGAGGATTAAAACGAATTCTTTAGTCAGCTGATTACCAGGTTCTTATGTTGCACCAATTAAATCTCGCTACATCACACCTCCATTCCTAACTTTTCATATGTATATACACAAAATGTTTCCATATGATTTTGTGTATAATGTGCAGTGAATTTACATATAACTTTCACTTTTTCACTTCATTTTGTAAATTAGAATGCTATATATTTACGGGCGGATTTTAGAAAATGTCAGGTACACAATGTTAAGATATGATTCCATCTGTCAAATATTTAGTTCCCTTTTGTGAATATTGTATCCCTAATTTCTTGTAATTGATTTGCACATCTTGTATTATATATTGAGTGATGAATACAACATAGAATTTACGGGAAACATTCTCTTTCATGGTATCAGAAGTCAGATCTGAACCTTTATCCTCTTGCTTTTCTTCTCTCTCTCTCTCTCTCTCTCTCTCTCTCTCTGTTTCCTTATCTCTGTTTTAATGGTTACTGCAAATGTCCATGTTGCTCTTGAGCGCGCCTATGGCGTCACCAACATCAAATCTCATATCCCTTTCATCCTGGATATGGACGATCACAATTATGATGCTTGGAGAAAACTATTCTTGACCCATTGCCTCAGCTTTGACGTGCTCGGACATCTTGATGGATCCTCTGTTCCTGCTGACAACAACGATGCACCATGGAAGAAGAGAGATGTTCTTGTCAAGTTGTGGCTCTACGACACTTTCTCTAAGGACCTTTTCAAAAGCGTCTACAAAACTGGAGGTTCGGCTCGAGAGATCTGGATCCGTATCGAGAATTTGTTTCGTGATAACAAAAAAGCTCGCGCCATTCAGCTCGACAACGATCTCCGCAACAAGATGATTGGCGATTTGTCTGTCCATGATTACTGTCAGCAGCTTAAGTCAATTTCCGATCGCCTTGCTAATGTTGATGCACCTGTCTCGGAGAGAATCCTTGTCACCTACATCCTCAATGGACTCAATGCCAAGTATGATAACATCATCAATGTCATCAAGCATCGTCAACCATTCCCTTCTTATGATGAAGCAAGATCCATGTTGATGCTCGAAGAAGACCGATTGAGGAAAGGAGTCAAACCACACCCAAACAATGACGATAATGCTTCCTCCAACACTGTCCTTGATGTCTCAGTTCCTCCTCCAGTCACTTCATCTGCTCCTCGTCCACAGAACCAACAACGGTTTAACAACAGAGGCAACCGTAGAAACAACAACACTCGTTTCCATGGAAGGCCCTCCTTTCAGCCTCGATACCCATTCAACCAATGGACTCAACCATTCTGGCCAGGCGCTCTTCCACCGTGGTAACAACAATAATTCAACTCGTGGAGTCAAATGCAGCAACCACTTGTCAACAATTCTAGAATCTTGGGTCAAAGACCTTCAATGGGTACGTAGAATCAAGTGAATCTTGTCGGGCATCAACAGTTTGAACCAACAGTGAACTTTGCTCAAGCTTTCAACACGATGACCCTCACGGACTCATCTGACAACCAGTGGTACATGGATACCGAAGCCATTGCACATCTCACGGCTAACACAGGTACTCTTACTTCTACCTTTATTTATGGCATTGAAAAATCAGTCATTGTTGGCAACGGGTCTCAAATTCCAATCACTTTGTCTGGCTCTGTTTCCTTTCCTACAAAGATTCGTCCACTCTCTCTCACAAATGTTCTTTTCACACCTTCAATCATTAAAAACCTCATCTATGTTCGTCGTTTTATTCGAGATACTTCTTGTTCAATTGAATTTGATCCTTTCGGTTTCTCTGTGATGGATCTTCAAACTCGGAGAACAATACTCCGCAGTGACAGCACTGGTGATTTGTACCAGTCTTTCTTTTCACTAATAATGCATCTCAGCAACAATCTGCTCTTATCACCATTTTTCCTCATGTTTGGCATCGTCGTCTCGCTCATCCAAGCAACGACATTCTCAATTCTTTAATTTATGCTTCAGCTTTTCCTTGTAATAAAAGTACTCCATTATTGTATACTGCTTGTGAACTTGGAAAACCAATAAAACTTCCTTTCTTTGCTACAAACAAATCTGTTGATGCTTCATTTGATTTAATCCATTCTGACGTATGGTCCTCTCCCATGCTTAGTCTAAGTGGAATACGCTATTATGTCTTGTTCCTACACCATCACTCTCATTTCTTATGGGTTTATCCTCTGCGACATAAAAGCGATGTGTTTTCCAAGTTCTTGCATTTTGCAAACTATGTTAAAACACAATTCCACAAAGACATCAAATCTCTTCAATGTGACAATGGCGGTGAGTACAATAACTCTCAATTCCATGAGTTCTTTGCGTCTAAGGGTCTCACCATTCATTTTTCGTGTCCTCATACATCACAACATAATGGAAAATCAGAACGTATGATTCGAACAATCAACAATGCCATTCGAACTCTCTTGTTCCAAGAAAATTTGCCTCCTTCTTTCTGGGTTGAAGCCTTACATACTGATGTCCACATTCTTAATATCTTGCCTTCCTCAGCCATTGCCAACAACACTCCCTTTTCACAACTCTTTCAAAAACCAGTCACATATTCGCACCTTCGAGTCTTCGGTTGTCTTTGTTATCCAAATGTCAATCATTCCAATCTCACCAAACTTTCTCCTCGCTCTGTTCCTTGCCTTTTTCTCGGTTACCCTACCCAACATTCTGGATACCGTTGTTTTGACCTCAAAACTAAGAAAATTATAATCTCTAGGCATGTTTCATTTGATGAAACAACTTTCCCGTTTCTCACCAACATGCCTTCCAAAGAAACAGATTATAACTTCTTACAAGATAGCACAGATCCCTCTCCTATATTTCACCAAATTCTCGAGTCTTCTCCTATCACTCAAAATGTTGTTCCTCACGACCCAAATGATATTACTCCAACTGTCTCTGCGACAGTTCCTAATGTCGCAGAACCGGCTCAAACTCATACTATTTCAACACGGTCAAGACATGGGACTCGAAAGCCAAAACAGATTCTCTCTCTCTCTCTCTCTCTCTCTCTCTCTCTCTCTCTCTCTCTCTCTCTCTCTCTCTCTCTCTCTCTACATTCTCAAACTCAATCTCCACTTCCAAAGAGTCATATAGATGCCCTTCAAAGTCCAGATTGGAATCCCGCTGTTTATGATGAGTATAATGCCTTAATTAAAGCTAGAACTTGGAGTCTTGTGCCACGCCCTCCTGCTACTAACATCATTCGCTCTATGTGGCTATTTATACAATGCAGATGGTTCGCTGGCTCGTTACAAGGCAAGGCTCTTTGCGAACGGAAAATCTCAAGAACCCGAAATTGATTTCGAGGAGACTTTCAGCCTAGTAGTTAAACCAGCCACAATAAGGACAGACTTGAATGTCGGTGTAGCTCGAGATTGGCCAATTCATCAGTGAGACGTCAAGAATGCGTTTTTGCACGGTTACCTTGACGAAACTATATACATGTTCCAGCCTCCAGGACTTGTTGATCCCTCCAAACCCGATCATGTCTGCAAGTTATAGAAATCCTTATATGGCCTTAAACAAGTGCCGTGTGCATGGAATGCACGCTTTACCAGCTTCATCACTCGTCGAGGTTTCATTCAAAGCAAGTGTGATGCTTCTCTATTTGTCTACCAGAAGAACAATGAGCTTACTTATCTTCTGCTATACGTCGATGACATCGTCATCACAGCCTCCTCCTCCACCCTCCTGCAATTTGTAATCACGTCACTCAAATCAGAATTTGAAATTACAGATATGGGAGAACTCCAATACTTCCTCGGGGTTGCAGCACAGTTCAATGATGCAGGCCTGTTTTTAACACAATCTAAATCTACAGAAGAACTGACCAAACGAGCAGGAATGGAAGACTTCAAACCCTGCTCAACCCCTGCTGATCTCAACTCGAAACTAAGGACATCTCCAACCCACTCATATTTTCACCTCCAAACTCTATTTTAGGGAAAAATCTTCTCCAACCCACCTGTATTTTCACCTCTAAAATAGGGAAATGCTATTTCTTCCTCTATATATAGAGAAAAGCTATTTCCACCTTTATTTTAGAGTCAAACTTTTTTATTTACAAGATGGTCCTTTGAATTTTTATTTATTTATTTATGATTGAAAAAAAAAAGAATTATGAGATTTAGTGAATATTATGATAAGTTAAATAATATTTGTTAAGTATAAATAAACATGAATATTCATTAAGTATAAATAAAGTTGATATTAAGTTATTTATAATTTAATGAATATTTATGAAGTATAAAATAAAGTATAAAATACACTAATGTTGATGGTTAAATCAAAATTTACCATGTTTTATTATTTTTATCTTATGTAATGTGATTTTATTTGAATAATAAATGTTTAATTTTAAAAAAATTATAGTTTAGTGAAATTTTTACAAAAATAAAATAAATGGGGTCGATTTGTAAATTTTACAAATAAAAAGTGTTTTGTAATAAAATAAAAAGAGAATATATTTTAGAATATTCCTTTTTAGAGTCAAAAATAGAGGAATACATTGGAGTGAAACCCACCTCTATTATAGAGTTTCTCTATTTTAGAATCAAACATAGGGAAATACATTGGAGATGGTCTAAGTGCAAATGAAGGTGATCTAATCTCCAATCCAACTGAGTACAGAAGTTTAGCAGGGGCTCTTGAGTGTCTCACTTTCACCAGACCCGACATCTCATATGCAGTTCAACAAGTATGCCTTCATATACACAATCCCAAGGAAACTCATCTCAAAGCCTTGAAACACATCTTGCGTTATGTTCAAGGAACAGAACATCAAGGCCTTCAGATTCTAAAGAAGCAATCGATGAAACTCACTGTTTACTCTGATGCAGATTGGACAGGCTGTCCGGATACAAGACGATCAACGTCGGGTTATGCAATTTTTTTGGGAGACAATCTGATCTCTTGGTCATCGAAAAGAACACCTACGATATCACGCTCAAGCGCAGAAGCAAAGTATAAAGCAGTTGCAGAAACGTGCTGGCTTTGAAATCTTCTTCCTGAGCTTCACTCTCCTTTATCTCAAGCCACGGTTGTCTGCTATGACAATATCAGTGCAGTCTATCTCTCTTCGAATCCGGTCCAACATCAACGCACAAAGCACATCGAAATAGACATCCATTTTGTCCGAGAACGTATTTCCATGGGCCAAGTGCGTGTATTCCATATTCCTTCATCTCTCCAATTGGCCGACATATTCACAAAGAGCATCCCCTCCTCACTTTTCCATGACTTCAAGACTAGTTTAGGCGTGTCGTCTCCCACGCTACAACTGAGGGAGGGTGTTAAGATACGATTCCATCTGTCAAATATTTAGTTCCTTTTGTGAATATCGTATCCCTAATTTCTTGTAATTGATTTGCACATCTTGTATTATATATTGAGTACTGAATACAACATAGAATTCACGGGAAACATTCTCTTTCACGCAAGAGCACATGGCCTATCAATTTTCATCGATTTTTCTTCACACACAAAACATTTAAAACTCTGCATTTTCTTTCACACAGAAAGTTCCAGAATATAATTTATGGTTTTAAAGGAACAAAGGGAAAGAAGAAGCTCATGTGATCTTAGTAAATAGCCCGCGACTTACTTTATAGTCACACTAGATTAGAATCCGCGTGATACACAACTTTAAGAACATCCAGATTGACCCGCAAAATCTCCAAACCCGAAAAAGTTATAATACTCTAATTTTTTCCAAAGTAAAATATTTTAAATGTTTAATTGATAAATTTAAAGTATTTATAATATTTTGATATCTTATAAAGTAAAATCTTTAAAATATTTAAAAATATCTATATTTTTTTGTCTAATTATGTGGATATACTTGTAGGAGATCCGTGTATGATATTGAGTATAAAAATTGATCAGTTTTAGATTATTTTGTAAAAAATATTGTATTTTACTTGTATTAAATTCTTCAATCCTCTTACTTATTCAGATCATGATATATTTCCAACATTATTGAATATTTAATTAAAATAATTTCATAATTAGAAAATAATATTTCAGAACGAAATGGTTTTTACTCAAATCGTGATTTATATTAATTATCAACGGAAAGAAAATATTGAATATTTAATAAAAATAAAAAGATGATTTAATTTGATATATGAACGAACATTTCCAATAGTTGAAAATTAAGTACTAAATTTAATATATGTAAATGGTTATTAATTTTTTTTTTAAAATTCAGAATAAGTTTAAAAAAAAATATTTCGGAATAGTTGTTAATTATAAACAAACTTTCAAAAAATAAATTATAATTTCGGAAAATTTTAATGATAATTTTAGTTGCGATAAAATTTGTGTTAAAAGACTGATTAGAGATTTAAGCCATGTCATCTTTTTCTTAAAGACATGTCATCATTTTTCCAAGACATGTCATAGTTTTTTTTTTGGGAAAGCCAATCTACTATATAAAAGAAGAAGAGCTATCTCCAGAGGGCACCACGTCAGCACTTCAGGAGGTAACACATGTCCAACGAAAATTTCCACCCATCCATTTGAAGACTTTTAAGTTTTCCAGGGTTTAATGATTTCTTCTTGTTTTTGCTTAACTAAATATTAAAGATCAATTCATCTTCTGCCTTCTTTTCCTCTATCTACCATAAAAAGTTTAATACCCTTTCTTTAATTTAATCTTTAAGAAGAACCCTCTCCAGAGGGTGCTACGTCAGCTTTTCAGGAGGTGACACGTGTCCAACGAAAATTTGAACCCATCCGTTTGAAAACTTTTCAGTTTTCCAGGGTTTAATAATTTCAACACGATTCTAGCTGAAGAGGTTAAAGCAAGGATAGATTTCTTAGAATGTCACATTCTAAAAAATTATTTCTTTAAATGTCACACCAAATTTAAAGTTTCTCCAAATGGCATTTACACACAAATATGACCAAAATACCCTTGTATCTATACATTCATTAATCATCTTTAATATTAAAAATGGCAATGTGTGTCGTTTGATTCAGAAAAGTATTTGCTTTAGTTGATTAGACATATACCAACTAACATTAAATGCAATGAAAGAAAACATCAGCTCTATAAATACGTACACGAAATCATGTACACTCAATAGAACCACATATACACGAAATCTCATACACAAGCACCACCGGTCAGCTTTAGTTGATTAGACAAATACCAATAAAATTAAATGCAATGGAAAGAGAACATCAGTTCTATACATACGTACATGATATCATGTACACTCAGCACAACAACATGTACACGAAACTCCATACATAGGCACCACCAGTCATGTATCCTCAGTAAAATCACATGTACACGATACCCCATACACATGTAATTACAATATATATTTATAATAACACATATTGGCAGTGTACCTCACGGTGATGATGGTGAATTCGGAAAAAATTCAACACATACCAGACTCATGCACCATCAATCATGTATATTCAATAGAACCGCAAATACACGAACAATACACGATATCAAACTGACATCGCGTCTTTTGATGTCTTCTCCAATCGTTGTATTGTTTTGGTATGCAAAAATATTTTGTGTTCAAGGGTATAATGATCAATTTATCATGACAATGCCAAATGGAGGAAGAATAACTTCCATGTGACATTTGGAGGAATAAAAACTTATATTTGTGAATTCTAAGGAAATAATTTTTAAAGCAATTGGGAAATGATTTTTTTATGTTTTTCTTATGTCAATTAGGTTGATTCCCCTTGACTAGCACAAGCTTTAACAATCCATCGATAATTTACCATAACTAGGTTCAAATGGCAGGAGACAAGTTTTAGATTAAGCCCTTACTGTAAGAACCGAAAAACCGGATTGAAAAAATGCGAATTAAGGAGAAGATTAAACGATA
This sequence comes from Pseudoturritis turrita, assembly GCA_900406555.1. Taxonomy (NCBI): domain Eukaryota; kingdom Viridiplantae; phylum Streptophyta; class Magnoliopsida; order Brassicales; family Brassicaceae; genus Pseudoturritis; species Pseudoturritis turrita. The sequence goes on from OVBL01000033.1 coordinate 251,093, forward strand.
TATATATATATAACGATTTAAAAGAACACAGAGTCGAGATATGATCTCTCTCCTTAATTCATAAAATCTCCCGCAGTTTGGCGGATCTGTGAGATTCTGAATCCCAGGATACAACTGTGTGAGACTATAGTCGTGATACTCGACTATAGAATCTACGAACCAAGAATCTACGCTATACTCTCGAGACACTTACTGAAAGAGAGAGAGATTGCTGGAGTTTTTCTTTCTGATGTTTCAGAGATGAGTGAGTGGAGAATGAGAAGAAATGAGGCTTGTATATATAGCCAAGAGAGAGAGGTGATCAGCTCCTCTATCATAAAAACAGGACGCAGATCGTGTGCAATAATCAGAAGGCGTAATGTCAGGGCATGGAGTGCAAGACACGGAGCCATTATGATTCTGCAAGAAAGGAGAAACGTTTTGATTTCGTTTTTGATTTCAAAACGTGTTGAGTTTTGTGTTGACATTGACCAAAAACAATCTGATCATTCAAGAGTCCAAGTGTCCAAGTGCCCAAGTGCCAAATACAAAGCCCACAAGCCCTCGAGCCCTCGAGCCTCCAGCCTCCAGCCTCCAGCCTCCAGCCTCCAGCCTCCAGCCTCCAGCCTCCAGCCTCCAGCCTCCAGCCTCTAGCCTCCATCCTCCAGCCTCCAGCCACGTGCCACGTGCCGAGCCGAGCGAGCGGCGGCGGCGCGCGCGTGTGGCTTGGCCATCTCTCTTTCTAGGTACACACTTTTGAACATAGAAGTGTGTGTCCTCTCTTATATATCATTTGATTTTTTATAATCTAAGCAATGTGTGGCAAATGATAAAACACACTTAAACTCCTAGGCCCAAGTGGTTTATCATTTGTCCATTTCTCTTTACATTTTACCAATTAGTCTTTTAATTAATTTGGCCCATGAAGCCTTGATTAAAATTGTTAAATTGGTCCAAGAATCCCTCACATGAATAGAAATGACTCTAAACAAATGAAGATTTTGACAGACTCGAAGAACTCTACCGACTAGACTTACTAGACTAGACAGACGGACTTTTCGAGAGTATAAGCGAAAAATCACTGTGTCTGAGATGGTTGCATTTTTCAGCTTTGAACCACTCATTGTTAATATCTGTCGGGTTTACTTGGCCAGATGGTGAACATGATGTCTTGAACCATCCAGATTTTTATGTAAACCAAGACAACAGCCATAACCCATTTTCATTTTTTCGTAGAATTTAGTTCTCTATTGTGTTCATTTTGGCCTTGAACATGCCTGGTATCATGAGTGAATTCGGAGAATATAGTCTTTCGTTTATTCTCCTAGAAACGGCCTTTTTCACTCACTAGGTGATATGTCATTAATCTTTTTTTTATGAAGTATCATGTATTACTCCACGAATATATCAAAGCTATGGTGAATGTCATTAAAAGCAACGCTTATCCTTTTTATACAGGTAGCACTGTATATCATCTTAGGAACTGGATAATTTCCAGTGCTTGTAAGTAGAATTAGTTTGAATTAGTTGTCCCTTTGAACTTATTTTCTGGGATCTCCAGTCATGTAAGTAGGGTTTTCATCAAAACTTTCTCTTTAATTAATAGGCTTTAACCCATTCCTATTGATGATTTAACTACTTTATATCTTGGCAAACCTTTAGTAAATGGATCAGCTAGGTTTTCTGCCGATTTTATGTAGTCTACTGTGATTACACCAGTCGAGATCAAGTGTCGAATGGTTTTATGTAGTCTCCGGATATGACGAGATTTACCATTGTAAAGAGTGTTCAGTGCCCGTGCAATAGCCGATTGGCTATCACAGTGTACACGTAGTGCCGGGACTAGTTTCTCCCACATGGGGATATCTTCCAGAAAATTTCGAAGCCATTCTGCTTCTTCTGCAACTTTGTCTAATGCTATGAATTCAGATTCCATAGTTGATCTAGCCAACAGAGTTTGTTTGGAAGATTTCTAGAACACTGCTACACCACATAGTGTAAAGACATATCCACTTGTGGATTTAGAGTTTTTGGAGTCGGATATCCAGTTTGCATCACTGTATCCTTCCAAAACTGCCGGATCTTTACCGTAGTGCAAGCCATAGTTTTTAGTGTATTGCAAGTAGTTTAAAACTCTTGTTATGGCTTTCCAGTGTTGTTTGCCTGGATTACTTGTGTAGCGGCTCAATACATTGACTGCGTGTGCTAGATCGGGTCGAGTACAATTGGTTAAGTACATAAGAGTACCGATAACCCGAGCATACTCCACTTGTTGAACTGCTTCACCCGTATTTTTCGACAAGGTTAGTTGCAAGTCTAAAGGAGTTTTTGCCGTCCCAATAGAGTGGTTTTTGAGCCTCTCTAAGATTTTTTGGCATAATGATCTTGAGACAGAGTTATTCTGTCATACCTCCGTATGATTTTTATCCCTAGGGTGACATCTGCGAGACCCATGTCTTTCATGTCAAACTGTCCACTAAGCATGTTCTTAGTTTGTTGGATAATATCTTTGTTGCTCCCAATAATGAGCATGTCATCTACATATAGACAGAGAAAAATATATGCAATAGGTGTAATTTTGATGTATATGCATTTATCACATTCGTTAATGTGAAATCCATTTGACATCATGATGTTGTCAAATTTCTCATGTCATTGTTTTGGGGCTTGTTTAAGTCCATATAAAGACTTCACAAGTCGACAGACTTTGTCTTCTTGTCCGGGGACTACAAAACCTTTGGGTTGTTTCATATAAATCTCGTCTTCTAAATCACCATTTAGAAAGGCAGTTTTTAGATCCATCTGGTGGATTTTGAGGTCTCGTAATGCTGCAATTCCTATCAGCATTTGAATTGAAGTTATTCTCGTTACCGGAGAATAGGTATCGAAGAAATCCTGACCTTTTTTTTGTCGGAATCCTTGTACCATAAGGCGAGCCTTGTACTTATCAATTATGCCATCGGTTTTCAATTTTGTTTTAAAAATCCATCTACACCCAAGTGGTTTAAAACCTGGTGGTAACTCGGTTATCTCATAAGTATGATGTTGCATAATCGAGTCCATTTCACTACTGACGGCTTCCTTCCAATAAGGTGCGTCTGGTGTAGACATAGCTTCAGTGAATGTTCTTGGTTCATTCTCGAGGAGAAATACCATTAAGAAATCTTCACCAAATGATTTTTCCTTACGAGCTCTTTTGCTACGTCTAGGCTCATCTTCCACTTATTTATATCATTAAATGATGTCCCAGAAGTGTTTGCCTCATTTACAGAGGTCGTTGCATCTCTTTCTTCACGAGTTCGCTTTGACCCTTGTTTATCCTTACAAGGAAACATGTGTTCAAAGAAAGATGCATTTTTTGATTCCATGATTGTGTTTACATGAATATTCGGTATGTCTGATTTATGAACCAGAAACCGATAAACACTACTGTTGTGTGCATATCCAATGAATATACAATCAACGGTTTTAGGTCCGATTGCGACCTTTTTAGGAGGTGGTACTGCGACTTTTGCGAGGCACCCCCACACTTTGAGGTATTTGTACAAATGTACGTTACCTTTCCAAAGTTCATATGGTGTTTTGCCAGTGACTTTGTGAGGAATTTTGTTAAGGATATAGTTTGTGGTGAGCAAAGCTCCCCCCCCCCCACCAACAGATTCTGGGCTAACCCAGATTCCTGTAACATTGCATTCATAATTTCTTTTAGAGTACGGTTCTTTCATTCCGCAACTCCATTGGATTTTGGTGAATAGGGAGCAGTGGTTTGATGGATAATGCCTTTTTCAGTACAGAATACATTAAAAGGTCCATTATATTCACCTCCTCTATCACTTCGAACTATTTTAATAGTTTTTCCAAGTTAGTTTTCGACTTCGGTCTTGTATTCTTTGAATTTTTCTAAGACTTCGTCTTTGCTACGTAATAGGTATACATAGCAGTATCTTGTACAATCGTCTATCAATGTTACAAAATAATTTTTACCACCTCTTGTTTGTACAAACTTTAAGTCGCACAAATCTGTGTGTATTAAATCAAGAGGTTTGGTTGTTCTTTCAACATGAGGTGATGGTGTTTTTGTAAGTTTTGCTTGTACACAAATTTCACATTTGTCTTTGTTTATTTTGCATTTCAAAATTAGGTTCAAATTAATTAATTTTTGTATAGATTTATAATTCACATGTCCTAATCGTTCATGCCAAATGTTATCAAACTCAGTCAAATAAGCAACTTGTTTCTTTTTCATTGAAACTTTGGAAGTGGTTACATTATTGTTACGGAGGACTACCTGAACACACATTTTGACAAGTCCATCCTTTTCATAACCCTTGCCTACAAAAATACCATGCTTCTTGATGATCAGCTTGTCGGACTCGTAGTTGGCGGCAAATCCATGTTTGTCCAATATGGTCCCGGAGATCAAGTTCTTCCTCATGTCTGGCACGTGTTTCACATTGTTCAGAGTGAGTTCCTTGCCGGAAGTCATCTTCAACACGATTTTTTCCGTGCCTTCAATCTTGGATTTTGACACGTTTCCCATCCTGAGTTGATTATCACCCTTGCTCTTTTGATAGGTGCTAAACATCGTCTTATCGATGCATATGTGGGTAGTGGCACCAGTGTCGTACCACCATTCCTTAGGATTTTCCTCAGCCATGTCAGCTTCGGTCAGGTTTGCTTGAGCGTCCTTTGCCTTTCTACGACATTTGGAAGCCAAATGTCCTTTCTTGTTGCAGTAAGTACACTTCCCTGCGAATTTCTTCGGGAATGTCTGCTTCTTGAAGGCCGTGGATGTCTGAGGAGGGATCTTGTTTGGCACAGGTTTGTTGGGAACAAACTTGCCTTTTCCCTTCCTCTTGTACTCCGCTACATTAGCATCATGAGTGATATCCGTGATGGATTTTCGCTTGAGCGACTCATTTTGCAGCATGGATATCAAGTTTGACAAAGTCAAAGCCTTTTGCTTATGATCAAGATAGTTCTTGAAGTCCATCCAATTAGGAGGTAACTTCTCGATGAAAAAATTCATTGTGAAGGTTTCACAGATCTTCATTCCTTCATCGGATATCTCTTGAATGATCATTTGAAGCTCATGAACTTGCTCCATGATGGGTTTTGAATTCACCATTTTGTAGTTCAGGAATTTCGCAGCAACGAACTTTCCAGAGCCCACATTGAAAGACTCGTACTTCATATCCAGAGCATTCCAGAGAGCCTTGGAGGTTGAAAACTCACTGTACACGTTGTACAGCTGGTCAACCAGGCGGTTCTGGATATAGCCTTGGCACAAGTAGTCTCCATGGTTCCATGCTTCGACACTAGCCAGAGCTCGGGGATCAGTATTGTCCGAAGGCAAAATAGGTTTGCTCTCCATAAGATACTTCTCCAATTTCAGTGTGGTTAGAAAGAAATGCATCTTTTTCTGCCACGACTTGAAGTTGGTCCCATCGAACTTATCTGGAGTGATAGCAGCGAGGGAAGGCACAGTGGAGGTTTGCAATGGAAGACCATCCCCGATTTGGGGCGTCAACGCACTGGATCCTATTCCCGAGATAACGTTGTCAACACCGGTATTCATGACCTGTATCAGAAAGATAAACATAATCAGTAACTATAAGTGAAAGTGATAGCTTTATAAAGCGTTTTAATCACTATATAAATCTACGGAATTTAACCAGACGGTTTTTCCAGAAAAAAAAATTCAAGAAATGATTCGCGAAACTCGCCAAAAGGCCTTCACGGAAATCGTTTATGAATTTGACAGATTAAAAAAAATTCATATTGTAATGAAACCTTCCGCGAAATCGTTATAGAACGTTTGCAGAACTGTTTCAGTTTAAATAAAAAAGTCAAAAAAAATAAAAATCATTTTTTAAAAAAATTGTTTAAGAACATATCGCAATTCTCAATCCGATTCAAGCGATAAGCAGGAATCGGATTTTATGAATTAAGATTGTAAGAACCGAAAAACCGGATTGAAGAAATGCAAATTAAGGAGAAGATTAAACGATATATATATATATATATATATATAACGATTTAAAAGAACACAGAGTGGAGATATGATCTCTCTCCTTAATTCATAAAATCTCCCACAGTGTGGCGAATCTGTAGATTCTGAATCCCAGGATACAACTGTGTGAGACTATAGTCGCGACACTCGACTATAGAATCTACGAACCAAGAATCTACGCTATACTCTCGAGACACTTACTGAAAGAGAAAGAGAGAGAGATTGCTGGAGTTTTTCTTTCTGATGTTTCAGAGATGAGTGAGTGAAGAATGAGAAGAAATGAGGCTTGTATATATAGCCAAGAGAGAGAGAGGTGATCAGCTCCTCTATCATAAAGACAAGGCGCAGATCGTGGGAAATAATCACAAGGCGTAATGTCAGGACGTGGAGCACAAGACACAGAGCCATTATGATTCTGCAAGAGAGGAGAAACGTTTTGATTTCGTTTTTTTATTTCAAAACGTGTTGACTTTTGTGTTGACATTGACCAAAAAGAATTTGATCATTCAAGTGCCCAAGTGCCAAATGTAAAGCCCACGAGCCACGTGCCGTGCCGAGCGAGCGGCGGCGGCGCGCGCGTGAGGCTTGGCCATCTCTCTTTCTCGGTGCACACTTTTGAACATAGAAGTGTGTGTTCTCTCTTATATATCACTTGATTTTTTATAATCGAAGTAATGTGGGACAAATGATAAAACACACTTAAACTCTTAGGCCCAAGTGGTTTATCATTTGTCCATTTCTCTTCACATTTTACCAATTAAACTTTTAATTATTTGGCCCACGAAGCCTTAATTAAAATTGTTAAATTGGTCCAACATTTACTATGGTCACGATCTCTATGTGAAATATATTACCCATTATCTAACGTGCATTAAGCCTAGATCCGTTATTCTTTACACCGAAATAAGCAAGCAATAGGCAATCCTCGACAGGGCTAGTGACATGTTAATGGTCAGTTGACCAACGTTTTCCCTAAGCTATACTAGTATCGATGCTCACAAATTGAGGTAAAATTTGACATTGATGCCAATGGAATTCTCTGTTAGTGCTGTGGACAAAGGCACAGGAAAGAAGCAGGACATCACCATTACTGGTGCTAGTACCTTGCCAAAGGATGAGGTGTGTACAGTAATCAAATTTGCTTCATTTTTGTAGGAAGTGAATTTTTTTTCCTTCTACATATTCATATTGGTGGTGGTGGTAACAAAGTAACAAAATGTGGGGTGAGGATGAAAATGTTGCAGGTAGGCACAATGGTGCAGGAAGCAGAGAAGTATGCAAAGGAAGACAGAGAGAAGAAAAATGTGATTGACACGAAGAACAAGATGGAGAAGCGACTTCAAGAACTAGGAGAGAAAGTTCCAGGTCCAGTGAAAGAAAAGGTCGAGGCTAAGCTCCAAGAGCTGAAGGAGAAGATAGAAAGCGGATCACCCCAAGAAAAATAAAAAACGCAATGGCAGCTCTTAACCAAGAAGTGATGCAGATTTGTACAACTAACCCCCAACAGGTGGTGCTGGTCCTTCACATGGAGGAGGTGAAGCCGCCTCGTCTGACTCATCATTTGATAGGATGCTACATGAGGACAGAGCCGAAAATAGTGTAGTTGAAGTGGAAAACAGAGACGAAACAGAGACTAACGTGACGTTGAGGAAGTCAACAAGGCCAAAGTTTGCAAACAAGAAGTATTTGGGTTGAAGAAGTCACGTGACTTCATTTGTTTCAGTTGTTTACTTATTAAAATAAGGGATCAAGTCTTTGAGAAGACAAATTCTCAATTACAACGTTTCAGTCTTGTAAGGAGTCAATGGCTCCACTATCTTATCATTCCCGCACTATAAGGAGTCACTAACTCCACTACCTTAGCGTGCCTGCATTTCAGGAGTTCATGATTCCACCTCATGACTCCATCTTTGTTGTTTTCTCTATTAATATCAATAAGAATAACACAGAAAAGGTAGACTTAACTACCAAGAAAACATTGTCTTTGTTCTTATGTTACAAATCTCTTTGGCTTTGAAGAGGGACCTATCAATTGGTATCAGAGCCGTTCTATTCGTTCTTATTGACGATATTCAACGTGAATCAACGCTCATCAAGAATTTTTTTTTCTTTTTCACTTAATCCCCGATCAAAATCATTCTGTCTAAAAAAAAAAAAAAAAAAAAACAAATGCCTAACAACAAGGAGAGGATCGATGACTTAGAAGCGGGTCTCGGTTTGGTCCAGGACGAGCTTCAGAAGCTAAGTACTGGCTTCAACGACAAGTTTCACGGTTTAGAGCTGGCCCTTAACCGTACTATTGAGGAATCAGTGAGTAAAATGATGGAGATGGTAACTAATGGCAGAGAAGGTGGATCGAGTATGTCAAGAGGGAATCGACAAACGGAGGAACACCAACCATCGGTCCTTCGCGAGAGTCACACCAATCCACTTGCGTCGGCTACAGTAATGAACAATTTCCGCCACGTGAAACTAGAATTTCCAAAGTTCAATGGTGGAGATCCAACCGAATGGATGAGTAAAGCTAAACAATATTTTGCTTACCACGAGATGCCAAGAGAGCAGAGAGTAAGCTTTGCATCCTACCATCTGTCGGAGGAAGCCAACGAGTGGTGGCAGGCCGTATCGAAGGCTCGTGGGTTTGATCCATACCCAACCCCATGGGAAACATTTGCAGAAGAATTATGGATTCGTTTTGGTCCACTGGAGGGTGAAAACTTTGATGAAGCGCTGTCTCATATTCGCCAAAAGGGTCCATTGATCGAGTATCAGAGAGAATTTGAGCGGCTACAAAACAAAGTTGAAGGCTGGACGGAAAAGGCGTTGGTGGGTGCGTTTATGGGTGGCCTTAACACGTCCATCTCGAATGGCATTCGCATATTCAAACCGAAGACGTTGACGGAGGTCATTAATCTAGCAAGGCATAGAGATGACCAACTACAAAAGGAGAAGCGGTGGAATAATACACGGCCATATAATGCGAGCTCTTTGAGTCCTGTTCATACAAATTCGCCGACGAATAATAACAAACAACAAATGGAACCTCGGAAATTGAGTTGGGACGAGATGAAAAGGAAGCGTAGTCTGGGATTGTGTTTCAGCTGTGATGAAAAATACTTCCCAGGCCACAAGTGCAAGCAACCCCAATTATTTATTATGGAGAGTGAACAAGACAACGATGATAGCGATGGGGATCCTCGAGACGACACCGAACCACAACCGGAGATATCACTACACGCTTTAACAGGTTGGGATACTCCATCAACCATTCGTCTTCACGCGGACATAGGCAGTCATCAAATGCTTGCCCTTGTGGATAGTGGCTCAACCCACAACTTCATAAGTGAGAAGGCAGCGCACAGACTCAGGTTGTCGGCAACGGCTACAACACCTTTTATGGTTCGCATAGCTAATGGATATCCATTAAAGTGTGGGAGCCAATACGAGACGGTGGAGCTGAAAATCGGAAGGGCCACTTTCACGATGACATTACACGTTCTTCCTTTGGTGGGCCTAGATCTTGTTTTAGGTGTTAAATGGCTAGAAACTCTTGGCCCAGTCATATGTGATTGGAAGGCCCAAACTATGCAAATTGAATGGAGAGGAGAAGCCCAAACGCTTTATGGATTGAAGACATCGATTATTCGGCCCATAGAATCGCAAGAGATTGTCAGAGAGGCCCAACAAGGACAATTATTATATGTTATTTGTCTCTCTGAAATAGACACGACATTGATGCCTGTAGCTGGTGATTTTCAAGCTCTCATCCACGAATTCGATGAATTATTCCAACTACCCGAAGGCCTTCCTCCTCAACGCGAAATTGAGCATCGGATCATACTTAAAGAAGGTACAGATCCCATTAACGTGAGACCATATCGCTATGCATATTTTCAGAAGGAGGAGATTGAAAAGCAGGTGGAAGACATGCTCAAATCTGGCATCGTACGGCCAAGCTCTAGTCCATTCTCATCACCTGTACTTTTAGTGAAGAAGAAGGACGGTTCTTGGCGTTTTTGCACTGACTATCGTGCCCTTAATGCAGCCACAATCAAGGATTGGTTTCCTATACCAACGGTAGAAGACATGTTGGACGAATTACACGGAGCAGCTTATTTCACCAAGCTCGATCTTACTGCCGGGTATCATCAAGTTCGAATGCACCCTTCTGATATCGCTAAAACTGCTTTTCGAACGCATAACGGGCACTATGAGTATTTGGTTATGCCATTCGGGCTGTGCAACGCACCATCTACCTTAAAAGGTACTTATGAATTCTATATTCAGACAGTTGATGAGGAAGTCAGTGTTGGTGTTTTTCGATGACATCCTCGTCTACAGCCCAGATTGGGAGTCACATTTACGCCACGTCCGCGAAGTGTTTCAGCTACTGCGTGACAATTAACTCGCAGTTAAGTTCAAAAAATGCGACTTTGGGAAAGAAGAACTTGAATACTTGGGTCATATTATCACTAGTTCGGGCGTTAAGGTGGATCAATCCAAAGTCAAGGCTATGCTTGATTGGCCAGCGCCAACAACCATAACAGAGCTGCGGGGTTTCTTGGGCTTAACTGGATACTATCGAAAATTTGTCAAAGATTACGGTCTCATTGCGAGACCCTTGACGAATCTCCTGCGCAAAGGAAAGTTCACGTGGGATTCAGATGCAGAGGAGTCGTTTTTGGCACTTAAAGAAGCAATGACAACAACGCCGACATTGGCTTTGCCGGATTTTTCAAAACCTTTTGTCATCCAAACTGACGCATCGGGAGAAGGTATAGGTGCAATTCTGTCTCAAAATGATCAACCTATTGCGTTTATGAGCAGATCACTGGGTGTTGCAAAGAAGAACTGGTCCACTTATGCAAGGGAGATGCTGGCTATTGTCGTTGCGATACGCACGTGGAGACCATATATACTCGGTCGTAGATTCACGATTCAGACAGATCAAAGAAGTCTACGATATTTACTTGAGCAACGGATTCTCACTCCAGAGCAACAGAAGTGGATGGGGAAATTGGTCGGATATGATTATGAGATTGTCTATAAACCGGGCAAAGCTAACGCAGCGGCTGATGCATTATCACGAGTTCCATACAGCCCTATCCTCAATACCATGTCCATGGCTTCTACGACTCTATGGGATGACTTAAAAAAGCTTGCGAAGACTGATCCCTATCTGCTGCGTCTTGGCGCTACAGCTACATCAAAACCAGGGAAGCCTTATGCGTGGAAAGATGGACTTTTGTGCTACAATAATCGTGTGGTTGTTCCGCCGAATTCTCCTCTCATTATGCAGCTCCTATATGAACATCATGACACAGCAATGGGTGGTCATTCGGGTGTATTTCGAATATTCAAGAGGCTTTCTCGTCAATTTTATTGGCCCTCGATGCATCGGATTGTCAGGGAGTACGTCTCACAATGTGACACATGTCAACGAGCAAAAGCACAGACATTGTCTCCGGCCGGTCTCCTCCAGCCTTTACCGGTGCCAAATCAGGTATGGGAAGATATATCGATGGATTTCGTCGATGGGTTACCTCGCTCTCGCAACCACACATCCATTCTGGTCGTGGTTGACCGCTTGAGCAAATCAGCGCATCTCATTCCCTTGACTCACCCATACACAGCATGTCAAGTGGCACTGCATTTCGTTGAGTTAGTGGTTCGTCTTCATGGTATCCCGAGGTCAATTCTCAGTGATCGTGATCCTATTTTTCTCAGTAACTTTTGGAAAGAGCTTTGGAAACAGTCGGGTACAAAGTTACGCATGTCTTCAGCATACCACCCACAATCGGATGGACAAACAGAGGTCGTCAACAAGTGTATCGAACAATTTCTTCGTTGTTTTATTCAACATAGACCAAAGCAGTGGAGCGGTCTTCTTCCATGGGCAGAGTATTGGTACAACACAACGTTCCATTCTTCAACGGGCATGACTCCATTTGAAGCTCTATATGGTCGCCGACCACCATTGATGCCAAGGTATGAGATTGGTTCCTCTTTGGTGGAAGAAATTGATGAACAATTGCAGGAGAGAGATGAGTTACTGGATGAGTTGAAACAACATCTTCATGCTGCAAATAATCGTATGAAGCAAATGGCAGATCGCAAAAGAAGAGACGTAGAATTCGAAGTGGGAGATTGGGTGTTTCTCCGCTTACAACCATATCGCCAGAAATCGGTATTCAAACGCTCTTACCAGAAACTTGCCAATCGTTTCTTTGGACCCTTTCAGATTGAGAAACGCATTGGCCAAGTGGCGTATCGTTTAAAGTTACCCGACGGTTCACGAATCCATCTGGTGTTTCACGTGTCCTTACTAAAAAAACGCATTGGTGATAACGATCCTGTGTCCGTGGAGCTGCCACCATTACGAGCTAATGGTTTGTTTCATTTGGAACCAGCTGAAGTTCTTGCAACACGTAGTACACAACGAGGTTCTACGGAGGCTCTGGAGGTGCTGATCCGGTGGGCAAATATGCCGATTGAGGAGGCTACTTGGGAAGAGTTCCGGCAGATCAAGGCAAGTTTTCCATTGTTTGTTGCGAACCTTGAGGACAAGGTTCTTTCGGACCATGGGAGTGTTGATAGGATGCTACATGAGGACAGAGCCGAAAATAGTGTAGTTGAAGTGGAAAACAGAGACGAAACAGAGACTAACGTGACGTTGAGGAAGTCAACAAAGCCAAAGTTTGCAAACAAGAAGTATTTGGGTTGAAGAAGTCACGTGACTTCATTTGTTTCAGTTGTTTACTTATTAAAATAAGGGATCAAGTCTTTGAGAAGACAAATTCTCAATTACAACGTTTCAGTCTTGTAAGGAGTCAATGGCTCCACTATCTTATCATTCCCGCACTATAAGGAGTCACTAACTCCACTACCTTAGCGTGCCTGCATTTCAGGAGTTCATGATTCCACCTCATGACTCCATCTTTGTTGTTTTCTCTATTAATATCAATAAGAATAACACAGAAAAGGTAGACTTAACTACCAAGAAAACATTGTCTTTGTTCTTATGTTACAAATCTCTTTGGCTTTGAAGAGGGACCTATCATCATTCTCAACCAAAGGTGGAGACAACAGTGTTGATGTGATCGACGCTGACTTCACAGACAGCAAATAATACAAATCGGATTCATACAAGTGTTATTCCTGGGATTTGTCCATCATTTGTGGGCATTAAATGAATGGTAAGAGTCAGATTTGGTCTTTAAACACATAAGTAAAGAAATGCACAAATTGTCCTCAGAAGCAGTGTTGTTACAAAACATGTACAATAGACAAAACCTCTTGCAGCCTTTGACAGAGTAGTAGACATTCTCCTGCAGCACGTCAGGCAGGCGCACGTTAGATACCTAGAGAGTTGGAACTGTACAAGAAACACAAGACCAAATATATACAGATGGTTGCAGTGTTATGCAGCATATCAGAGGCGGAATCCATGGTTCCTAGGACTTTGAGGAACACTGCTTGCTCTGCCCGGGTACCTGCGTTCCTCATTGCACCCGCACTTGCTATTAGCGCCACCAGAGTTATGTGTGTGAACCGGTGCATCCCAGCCTATGCCTCTGGGGAAGTCTAGTGGTGGTCGCAGCCTACAAGTTAAGTAGTTAGGAGGGTGGAAGTATGCATTGAGGTGGTGGTGATGGTTGTGTGGTTGCAAGTGCTGAGAGATGTTGGGACTGCTCTGTACTTTATGCATTGGGTAAAGCCGTCTCAATTGGTAGCTGCTGTTGTTGTTCTGAAAACCCATTTCAGGCTGCTCGTAACTGTATCCATCTGGTGATGACTCAGATTTGGGAGAGGAGCAAGTAGAGACGGTGAAAGAAGGTCGTGTTTTGATGGGAGCACGAAGAAGAACACTCTTGGTGGCGGGTGTTCGAATAATGCCATTGATGGCTTCGATGTAGCGTTGCTCTATGGTTTGTGGCTCGATGGGGCCTAATTGATTCTCGAGAACCACTGGGTTTGCTGGAAACAAGAAGGTTCTGAGTTTAGGGGTTTCGTGACGGTTATACTCTTCCATCATGTGCTTCAGATCTTCATCAGACTTGACGGAGACTAATGCATCGAGATCTTCTGGAATGATCTGGTATTTGAGCACGATCTCGTTCTCTGTCATTGCCGTAAGTTTCTTCGTGAGTTCTGCCATTGAAACCAAAGCTCGAATAAGATCGATTGATACGGAGGAGAGAAAAGATTAATTTGATTGATGGTCTTACCGGAGAAAGAGATGCCAGGAGAGACGGCGATGACGCGAGTTTCGCCGCCGACGTATTTGAGAACGCCGTCGGAGGGTCTAGGAAGGATTTTGCCGCCAAAACTGCACATGAACTTCACCTTACTACTCGGCGATTTCTCTCCGATCGACATTGGTGGGGGAGGGGAGAGGAAATAAGAATCAAAACCTAGAAAATATGTTCCCTCCCAAAATTAAAAGCTTTTTAGGTTTTGTAAAATCAAATTAAAGTAGAAAAATATATATATATTTGAATGCAAATTGAAACCCCGATTAATAGAAAAATTGGACGCTCTAAGCCTCTTCCTTGTTCGGATAAATAAAGATTTTTGAGATGTTGAAATGTAATAGTTTTCTTTTGGTATGAAGAAGGAAGAAGAAAAGAGGTTGATCAAATTGAAATTCGGGAATTTCTCTCTTCTCTACGGGGAAAAAAAAAGAAAAATGAGGAAGAAAATGTTTAAAAAGCAAGAAGATAGGAAACAGAATAATTTATGCCCTATGATTTTTTAGGCTTATTTTGAGATTGTTGGATATTTTTTTGGCTATTTCTGGATTTACTGATAAGGAATGTCTTATAGTTGATTAACTAGACCTCTCTCTCCTTGGACAAACTTTTTCTAATTTTGACGAGTTATATATTTTATTGTTTTTCAATCAACTTTAGATGATATCAGAAACAATGAAACATTAAAGCCGTAATTGTTGTTTGCCAGTTTTGCACAAGTGAACCATACAAAGATACGCTCTTTATATAATAAAAGCTTTCATCATTAGCAACAATAACGCAGCCTTTACCTAAACCTTAGCTATGGTGTTTCCCGCTCTTTTTGCCCTTCTTCTGTTTCTGCTTCAACTGCGTCAAACCTGCTGCTGTGATCTTCACGTTCCCGACAAGAGCAGCCATCAGCTCGGGATCCGTACAAGCCTTCATCAGCTCTTTCTCCCTCACTGTCGCCTCCGACATATGTGTGAACAGATTCATTGCAGTTTTTGCAGCTGCCCAAACACAAAACAAACATCAAATAGAATCCAAAACCTCCACACTTGCAACCTACTTGCGCATTCTAGGATTTAGATTATTTTGGAAGAAAATGGGCTTTCTTATTACCCTTTCCTTTCTTCATGCTCCCTGGAATCGCTTTGACTCTGTATTTATATGACTGGAGAGCGTTGTAAGGGCCACACACAGGGACCGCATATAAAAGAATGTCGGTTGCCAACGGGTTACCAGTTAGGTAGTCGACATCAATCAGTTTTTCTTTCTCTTCTTCCCCAAGCTCATGAATATCCTCTTCGTCCATTGCCACTTTGTCCATGTCTGAATTTTCTTTGGCATGACAATCCCTAGCAAGATGTCCAACCTTCTTACATCTATAACATATTTTTACAGCATCGTCTGTCTCTGCACACAACAACAAGGCAACCATCAGTACAATATGCTGCCACAGTAATGAAAATGTATATGCTGCCACTGTAATGAAAATGTATGTGAAGGAACAATTTCGGACATAAGTGAAGATCAATAAAGTTTACCTTCAGAAGGTTTCTTCTCTTCGGTGACTGCGGGCTTTGCATTCTGTGATTCAACATCATTCTTCTGTGGCTTTCCAGAAGACTGCACGGAGAAGACAATTCAATTTTTCCGAAATTCAATACTGATAAGATAAGAGTTTATGGTCTATGACAGAAAAAAATGGAGAGTCCAACTGGTAAATTCTGAAAGTACTTACTGCCAACAACGCCATCCGTATTTTTCTTTCTTCTTCGTCTTGATCAGCATATTTCTCCTTCATTTTCTTAAGTTTACCCCTTTGCCCACGGCTAACTTTTTCCCCAGCTGGCTTGTTATCAGGTATGCTCTTGTTGGCTTCGCTTGAAGAAGAAACATCTTTTTCCTTTCGTAGCTGCATTTCTTGCCCAGTGTTAACATCGGCGGCTGAGTTACCGCTAGAAACATCTTTTTCCTTTCGTCGCTGCTTTTCTTGCCCAGTGTTACCATCAGCGGCTGTGTTACAGCTCTGGCCCATCTTAAGCTTTCTTCTTTCAGCTTTTGACATGTAAGGCTTATCTCTAACTACTGCTTTTTTCCCTTCCTGTTTCATATTCTCTTCCATTTCTTCCTTTGATGTCTCTATCGTATGGTTCTTGCCTGCTACCGTTGCAGTACCAAGACCAAGGGTTCTATCAAGAAGATCCTCAAGCTGTGAGGTGGCTGATGAAACATTTTCGCCAGCAATACCAGATGAATTCATGTCAAAAGAAGGAGTATCTTGGCTCAATGCTGTATTTGATTCCTGTAAATCAATTTCTCCTGGGGAAGAAACCTCTTCATTCTCTGCTTCGATCTCTGACTCAGCATCTGAATGCTCATCAGGAGCATGCATTTCCATTACTACATCGTTTGTTCCTTCCTCTTCACCTCTTACCCTTCTCTCATTCAAATGGGCTCCCAAGGAGCTCTCATCCAAACGAAACAACAAACCAAAACCCATGATAAGTGGGTGTGGTGGAAGGAAATTTTTCTTACCACGTATCATGAAACTTCCAACTGTAAGATATTCTCCAGTAGGAGCTGTTTTACTGACTTGATGAGGATAAACCCACCATGCACTAGTAACAATCTTGGAATCCCAGGCCTGACTATGACAAACCTGCATCGAATTATATCCAAATGTCTGCCATCACGACATTGCACCATATTCACACAAGTCAAACAACTAAAATGGTAGATGAAATCGCTCACCGTAAAACATCCAGCTTGGTTTAAAGTGAGAGGCGGTACATTTTGTTCAGGTTTATGATTCTTTATCACAGTACTAGATGCTCCGTGAAGCTCTGCATGTACATACCTAAGAAAGCATGGTGAAAAGAAACTTATGATAATATTTGAATATTAAAATACCAACACAAAGAAAAGTACTCTATACATGACAACTTACAGATCTCCTTTTGACATGTAACGTTTAACTATCATCTCATTTTGCTGAGCATCACGACCACTGATGACCAAGTAGTTCTCACTGCTAATGAACCAATTGAACTTCTCAAACCAGTGGACTTTTCTCATGTGTGAAATAGTTGCAACCATTTTTTCCTTTTAGCCAGAAGAATGCAAATGATTAGTTGACTGCAAGAAAGAAAACACTAAACAACATTTACAGCGATGAAGTTGGAAGCTTACCTGAGAAAGCTGGTGGCGTGTCTTTTTCTCAGCCGCTTTAAAAGCCTTTTCATGAGCAGAAACAGTCTTCTCCTGTTTGGTTTCTTGTTTCTTCTTCATTTCGTACCAGCGCCTAGCATTACCGTGCGCAGAAAGTGATAAGTCAACCTCCACCTACGAAAATCACATATCCCAACCCCTATTTCAGAACAAGAAAGATGATGAGCTTTGTGTATTCGATGTGGGGAGAAATCAACACCTTTTCCACCGGGAGAGTCTTCTCATCATCATCCATATCATCGAGATTGTTGCACAACAACAAGGTCATGCAATTCTTCTCTAGATAAAGTTTGTCAATGAGCCCAGCAACAGGATTTCCTAATTTTTTTTCTTCCTTGACCATGCGAGCTAGATCATCCCAGCCCATACCCTTTGCAAGTGCTACACGAACAGCTAATATGGCAGCATCTACATCTTCTAAGTTGTACTCAATTAATTCAGCCATATTAACACAATGGTTGACTTCTTTCTTCAGGATTTGAACACGGTTTTCCTACAACATGAGTACAGAGACATTGCAATTAAGATAAGTTGAAAGATGGAGAAAAGTTTTACAGCTATATATGGAAATGGAAATTCCAACCCAGTACATTAATAAATACAGCAAACCTGATCCTGCCGTATCTTATTGAGTTTCTGACTCGCAGAATCTTCTTTTGCCTTCTGTTGATATTCAGACCTTTGGCTCTCAATTTTGCTGTAGAACTCATCTAAAGCCGCATCAAAAGTTTCAAACTTTTCATAGACTCTTGATTTGAACTGATTTAATAGGATTGAACAGAACTCATCATACATCTGTAGACAACCAGGCAAAAGAAAATACAATATATGAAGTCCATTGCCATTAAAAAAATAAAATAAGAGGCATTGAGTTAAATATTGACCTTTTTAACACCTCCTGATTGAGAAGGCGTGTCATTTGCCAATATTTGTTTTTGCATTAGAATATAACCTTCAGGAACTCTTTGACCATATATAATATCTTCAAGCCAATCTTCAAATACGATTACCGCTTGAACCAATAACTGAATCGCATTATCATCTAATTTGTTGTCTTCTGAAACTTTGGTACTTGGAATTAGACCAGCATCCAGTATTATGTGCTCTGAGAGCTGTGGCCCATACCCCAAAGCGTCACCAAGAATATTCTTCAAGGTATACTGTTTGGCAACCGTAGAATCATTTGACTTCCCACCCTTCTTGCCACCATTCTGCTCCTTTAATTCAGTATGTGTTGCTTCATGATCCTTAAGTGAGAAAGCAGTAAGTGCTTCCTGCAGCTTTGAAATTGTGGTTCTCTCAAAGACTCTACATATCTCTATTGGGTAACGGTGGCGAGACATGATAGCAAAACCCTTATTGTCATCTCTGCAAGAATTGAAATTAATAACTCACTACAAAGGCCACACTCAAAGCAGAAGGTGATCACAGTCAACTTGAGTAAGTTCAAATTTCACAAGAAAATGAAAAACATAGCAAAAACAAACGATCTGATGAAAGTAAATGGAAAAACTAACCTATGTGATCGGAGGAGAGTCATGATCATATACTCGGAATCTGTAAGAATTATGTTTCCTTGAGCATACAACTCCAATATAACATAGTGTGCGTTAGCACCTAGCCCGAACTGGAAGACAATGATCTGGTGCCAATAGCGAAAGAAGTAGCAACTTCAACGAAAACGCAATGGAAACAAAGTAAACACATACAAGAAATTCCAACTTCCATACCCTATCGTAACCAAGCTGCCGTACATCCTCGAGCCTCCTAGTCCGAATATGCTTTCTTAACTTCAAAGTAAAGCCAGATGGAGTATTGCTCTTATCCCTACAAAATGTGAAAAACCCAGAAAATCATTCATTACTAGTGCCCGAAAAACCTTAAAACATAGATGGAATAGATGATTTTACCGGACATAAGCTGTGGTATGCAAACGAACACCACTTTCCATCAAGAGTAAAACCTTCTCACTCTCTCCAGATTCTGTGATGCCGCTGCTATTCAAGAGCTTGAACATATACGTCTGCAATCAATTTGAGCAGAATCAAACAAAGTGTATAAACCCTAATGGAAATCAAATCAACGAATGGATGGATTCTCTTGAGGGATTTCGCGTATTGTAGAAAATTGGACCTTGGGAGATATATCATAGACGTTGGAGCATCTCATGCCGATTAGCCGCTTCAAGCACTTGACCTCTGCGGCCACGTCGGCCGTGTTCATTCGCACCTTCACCATTCATCCAAATCTCTATTTGTCTCTCTCGAAAGTGTTGGAAATTGGTAATTCACTGTCTTGATCCCAAAATCAGAAGAATCGAATTTCTGGAAGGAGGAGAAAGGTCCGTGAGAAGAAGAGAGAGCTGAGCGTAGAAGAAGAAGAAGAAGAGAAATTTGTGAGCTTTTTATGTGTGTTGTTGGGCCGATGAGAAGATGGGCCTGTAAAGTTCATAGTTAATTAAGGGTATAATTAAATTTGGGCATTTTGTTTGTTTATGAGAGGGAAAAGTGTCATATCCGAACTAGACACGATGAGAGGATTTATATCTGAATTTATACCTAGTGCCAATTCCAACATGACCAAAGTAAAATTCAAATTTTTGTACATGAACTTCTATTTTAGTGCCAAAACATGCATTAATTCAGACGCTGTGAACAATATCGTTAGTTTCATCTGACTCAGATTACACGTGGATTAATTTAATAAAACATTATATTACATGGATTAAGATAATACAATATTTTTTGTGTTAATTAAGTTGTTAATGAAAACCACATCGTTTTCTACCTATCATTTAAAAAAAATCAGATATTTCATCAACATCAAAATCGAATTAGGGATTTAAGGTTTACGAGTTTGGAGAGATCGAATGGGTGTATGCATCGAGTAAGATGGATTAATCGAGTGCGTGTGCGAGTGCGAGTGCGAAAGAGGAAGTTAAGATTCGGCGTTGCACAGGAAAAAATGAGGTAAATATTATTTTAGAGATTCAAAAGAATGTGTATTTTGTTCGGTAGATTTTGGTTAGGAATCACGATTTCTGGTCTTGTTACTGGTTTGGAATAATGCAATTAGATAGGTTAAGATTTGTAGTTGATAAGAATCGGATTTGTAGTTGTCAATAGCATAAGATTTTCTTATTAGGTGATAAGATTGTTTTATGCACACTAAGTATTTGGGTAAATGCATGAAAGGGATGAACTTTGGTCTAATTGTGAGTTACTGTCACCAATTTCAGCGGCGAAGACGCAATTTTCAATTTTTTTTTATGGTGAAAGGTAGGAAAAGAGTAACGGGGAACTTGCTTATATCGGTGGTACCACTACAAGAAAACATGACCATTTGCGAGGAGAATTTGCGACCACGTTTTGTGGTCGCAAATTTGCGAGGCGTTTGCTACGAGTTTGCGATTGTGGTCGCAAATGAGTCGCAAATTTGCATAGAAAAATTTCGTCGCAAATTAGTCGCAATTATCTGCAAACTTGCTACTAATTTGCGAGGCAAATATCATTCGTAGCAAATGCCTCGCAAAATTGCGAGTAATTTGCGACAAAAAAAGGTGGTAGCAAATATCCTCAACTTTGCGACTAATTTGCGACGAAAAGAAAGATCGTAGCAAAGACGTTGCAAATTTGCGGGGAAATATATTTTCTAAGCTTCGCGACTGATTTGCGAGGATATTTAGCAAGTAGATACACACGTTTTCAATGATTTCCAACTGCTTTTTGCAACTGAAATTTTGGTTGCAAATGGGTAGCAAATTACTAGCAAAGGCCTTGCAAATGTTTTCTCCTAGCAAATTAGTAACAAAGGTTGGTCGCAAATGAGTAGCAAAAATGGGTGATCCTCTATAAATAGCAAGCTATGGGGAGACGAAAATCATATCACAAATATTCCAAATCTACTCACAAAAGGATTTTATTCCGCAAAAATACTATAAATCCGATATTTTGTGTGGAGCGGTCGATAATCGATCATGTCTTAGCATCATGAGATATACACGGTTCGGGCATGGATGTACAACCGGCGAGATCCAGATACCGGTGAAGTGACGAGAGAATTTAGATATGGTCTTGATCAATTTTTGACCCACGCGACACATCAGTCATTTGCGGGAGAAAACGGTAACAAAATTTTCTGTCCTTGTGTTAAGTGCGAGAACATTGATCATCATGATGCAAACACTGTTTGGAAGCATTTATATACGAGGGGATTTTTACCTAACTATTATGTCTGGTTTGCGCACGGAAAAGATTTTGTAGTTAATGTTTCGGGTAGTTCAAGTTCGAGTTATCATGGCAATCAAGATGGCGCTAGTAGTTTTGATAATAACTATGATCAGCATGCTTATCATCAAGATTATAATGAATATGGATATGGTAATAGTGATGGGAATAGGTTTCATGACATGGTTACTGATGCATTTCATGAAACTACTGCCTCGTTTAATGATAATACTTTTGAAGAACCAAACCCGAGTGCTAAAAAGTTTTACGATATGTTAGACGCTGCTAATGAACCCATCTACGAAGGATGTAGAGAAGGGCTTTCAAAATTAGCACTCGCATCTAGGATAATGACAATTAAAAGCCAAGATAACATTAGTAAAAATTGCGTGGATAAATGGACTACATTGTTTAACGAGTATTTGACGGAGGGCAATAACTCGGCAGAGAGTTACTATGAAATACAGAGACTGGTCGCGAATCTTGGTTTACCGTCTGAAATGATTGACGTCTGCATTGATAACTGTATGCTTTTCTGGAAAGATGATGCTAAGCTGCAGGAATGCCGTTTTAAGATGACCTATAGGGTTATCTGATCTTCTGCTAAGTCAACTTCTTTGACACGGACTTCAGAATGAGTTGATATTGGTTTTGTTTTAGAACCAATCGTACGGACATGTCTAGGATTTTCCTCTGTTTTGGAACTCTCTGTAATTTTGCTAAAGAAGTCACCACGCTGTCGCTTGTTTCCAACCTCTGGGGTTTGGTAGCCAAAATTATTTCCGCTACTATTGCTACATCTTCCAACAAGAGAGATGTTGAAGTTGACAAAGAGGTTCAAATCTTTGTTTAAACTCAACATGCTCATAAAAAACCCAAGCGAACCATCAGTAGTAAGCAAAACAGGAGGTGTCTTGGTTTCAGACCCCACCCTTGCGCAGGCCAATAACTTAGGACGACCGATCCTATTTGGTCTGATGAACCAAACGTTGCAGCAAAAACGCTTAGTAGCTCTGTCAACTTCATTCCGGGTGCAGAACCCTAGCCATCTTTTGTTTATCTATAACAAATTCTCATTTCCCATCATCTAGACAACGCCAATCTCCAGAAAGTACAAAATAATGGTCGCCCATCCACCCTGAGCTCGTACACGCAGGGGGGAAGCAGTAAGACTCCTATCCGAAAATTGTCCACTAGTATCATTATTATAAACCCTAATTGTACTTTATCTTGATCTTAGTATCCACGCAAAATCTAATCTCACGTACCAGGACTTCCAAGTCTAAATCACAACCACACGATTCATAAAGTTGTGTTGTGAACCGGCATGCATTTATTATAAACGGAGGCCCATATGGAATTTGTTTTAATCTGAACCATTGAAAAGTAACTAAAACTTATCTCAGGAACTGTCCAATTTAGAAGACAGTAACCATGTATCTCCTCCAGCAGTTTGGTCGCGGGGCAGTTTCGGTTTTAAAAATTCCGCACAGTTGAAAAAAGTCATCCTCCATAAAAAATGTATTAAACTAACATAAGTTTCCATATAAATGTTTTTACAAATAATAAACTCAATAAATAACTTGTAGTTTTTTTTATCAATAGTTTCACGTCAGTGTTTTTAATTTTATTTTATTTATTTTCACATGATCTGAGCGCACGATTTTATTTTTATTTATTTTACGAATTATAAAATATAAATTATAAATCGCGTATGCGACGAGTTAATATATAACATGTTGTAAAGGAGAGAAAGGGAGATGGAGATACTTTTCTGCAGAGGCCCACGGAGGAAATCCGGTGCTTGCATTGGGTGGGCCTAGGAAAAGGCTTTCAACACGGGACGCCGCCATAGAAGTAATCTTCATGGTAACTTGTCTGAAATCAAAATCGTAATTTAGTTTGGCCTTTCAAATTAGGATTTTCCACCACCAGAAACGCTAAGCGGAGAAGAAGATGCAATTGCTGGCGCTAAATCCGGCAGCCATTTCCAGGTCGGCGCCACAAACCCTAGAGCCTTCTTCTTCCTCTTCCTCTCGTCTTCTTTCTTCTACTCAGGTGATTTTGCTTTCTCCCCCTTCGATTTTCGATTTTCGATTTTCGATTTGCTCTTCCCACGCTTGTTTGTATCGATGTCTACGAATCTCTGATCCGAATTTTTGGCAGAGTTTGAGCTCCCAACGCGCTTTTGGTGTCGTAGCTAGGTCTCCTAATCCATTTCTACGAGGATTATCTCGATCTCTCTCGACTCGACGATCCCAAGGTCAGAATACTTCTCTCTCTCTCTCTCTCTCTCTCTCTCTCTCTCTCTCTCTCTCTCTCTCTCTCTCTCTCTCTATCTATCTCCGCTTAGAAAGACGTCTCGATGTTGATTCTACTACTCTTCTTTCTCGTCGTTATTGCATCCTTCTGACCAAAATTTGTAGAAAATTCTTGGACCAATGATCAAATAGATTAAAATCTCGTTGAATCTGGAACTTGTAATGAACTAACCGAGAGTTTGATGTTGATAAGTGGTTAGTACTCAGAAGAATCTTTAACAGATAGAAATCATATGCTTTTCTTGTCTTGCTAGTCTCCCTGAAACTAGGGAAGCTCGACTTTCATGTAGTCATTGCATTGTTTTTTGTTTGGATTGCTTTAGGAGTATATAATTTCAATTCTACTTTGTGAACGAATAAGGTTACAACGTTTCTTATATTTGATTACCATTTCCCATAGATTTGAAACCGTATCATTGCTTCCTGTGCGTTTTTCTTCTCCTGGAGAAATATGTACTTTGCTATATGGTTGATTTTCTGGATTTTTACAGTTGTAAAGGCAGTGGCAACACCAGACCCAATCTTGGAAGTACCCCTGACTGAGGAAAATGTAGAAAGCATTTTGGACGAAATCCGACCATACCTTATGTCTGATGGTGGTAATGTGGCGTTACATGAGATCGATGGAAATATTGTGCGAGTAAAATTGCAGGGAGCGTGTGGATCGTGCCCAAGTTCTGTTATGACAATGAAGATGGGTATTGAGCGTCGTCTAATGGAAACGATCCCTGAAATAGTGGCTGTGGAATCAGTTCCAGATGATGAGACTGGCCTTGAACTGAATGAGGAAAACATCGAAAAGGTTAGTTTTGGTATAAACTATAGGTTGCTTAAGTTCTCTGCATATGTGGTTGTGTTTATCACTTGCTCAGTTCCATAGTTTGGGTTCAAATACTGTTTTTTCATTCCTTGAATTGAATGATGAAAACATAGAAAAGGTTAGATTTTGGCATAAGCTCTATGTTGCTTAAGTTCTTTGCATATGTGGGTGGTTGTATTAGTACTTGCTCAATTCCATGTTTTTGGTTCAAATACTGTTTGTTTTGCGCCTTGAACTGGATGAGGAAAATATCAAGAAGGTTGGTTTTGGTATAAGCTCAGGTTGGTTAACTTCTCTCCATATATGGTTGTGTTATCACTTACATAGTCCAGATTGCAAATGCTAAAGGTATGAAACCGGGACTATAAGTGAACGAAAGGTATTTCATGTTTCTTGTGAAATCATTAACTGCTTGGCTACTGCTATGAGAATTGTGAATCATAAACAACAGAACAAGTAGATCTTCAGGTCTTAAACTGTTGGTGTTTATTTGTGATGTTAAAACACTTTGTGTGCATATATCGTTTAGGTGCTGGAAGAAATCAGGCCTTACTTGATCGGAACAGCCGATGGGTCGCTTGATCTGGTGGAGATTGAAGAGCCCATCGTGAAGATTAGAATCACAGGACCTGCTGCTGGAGTCATGACGGTTCGAGTAGCAGTAACTCAGAAACTCAGAGAGAAAATTCCGGCAATTGCAGCTGTTCAACTTATATAGAAACGACACTGCAAACACGACTCTTCTTGTATGTCTCTTTCTTTGTATTAGCCCTTCGTATAGTTGTGTATAGATACTGTGTTTGACATACGATATTTGTCCCCAAATAAGTTATGATCATTTTTGGTCAACTTAATCACGCTTATTCCAAAGCAGTCTTTATATTGTGATCATGAGTGTCTGGATTTCTTCTTAACTTCTAATGCCACATTTAGGTTCTGAGTTTTTTTTTTTTTTTTCTTCTCGTTGTCTACTACAATACTTATCCAGATTACGGCGGTGACGCTAATACAAATCATTAGATTACAAATTCGGATCATTTAGGATCGAGTTGGTAAACGTTTTTCTTTCTACGTATTCATCCAAAACACTTTCATAGATGAGTCTTTAATATTTGTTTCGTCTTAACTTGAGAGGAGTTTCTAACATGCTTCGAGTTCGAAAATCTTGCCCTCCACATTTTCATGCAAAACACTTGCATTGATGATCTTTTAATCTATTAATTAATTAATAATAATTTTAGAAAATGTTTCGGATGGTTGTGATTCTTTATCATAATTCTTTGTCATGTGCCTTTCATTTATAACCGGTTTTAATAATTCTACAAAATGTTTGGAAAGATCGCGTCTTTTATTTTTATACAATTTCACTTCTAACTTTATAAAATATTTTGGAGGATCACATAACTTTATCAAAACTTTCGTTATGTACTATAAACTTGTACTATAAACATTAATAATAATAAAAAGTTCAAAGAATTGTCTTTTGTTTTATTGTGACTCTTAGCTTTAGAGGATTGTGTCATTTTATCGTAATTCTTTGTTTTCATCATTTCAAAACATGTTTTAGAAAGTTGTGTCTTTTTATTGTAACTCTTCGTTTCAAAAAGTTGTATTTCTTTGTCTTAACTCGTTGGTTCAAAACATGTGTTTAGAAAATTGTGTCTCTTTAGTGTTACTCAGGAGGGTAGTAGCGGATTGGTTTGATGATACGTCTGAAAATTGTAGTATCGTCTGCTATTGAAGGGTAATGTTGGAGACAAAGATTTATGTTCCTCGGAAGAGTGGGATCGGAACTCTCTCCTTTGGATGTTTTACCGGTGTGGAAATCTCTCGGTAGGATCTTTTCTTCTCTTATGCCTTTCCAATTATCTCTATGTCTCTTGGGTGTCCCGTGGGTGGTCTGATCTCCTCTTTCTCTTCTCCATCTCCTCATATTTATAGGGAGAGTTTCCTCTTGCTTTCGCCCCTCTCTTGTCTAGTCACATCGTTACCTTCTACTTTGTAGTGGTTGGTTTCCTAATCCAGACGGCGGCATGTGACTTAACCTGTCATACACCTTCCGAGACAGACCAATTTTATCATCATTGCCTGATGACAGGACTAGAGCATGCCCATGATTGAGTGTCACGCCTCCTAGCTGACATGGCATCACCTCATTGGTGGATACAAAATTGCCACTAACAATTGCCCCCGACTCCCTGCCTTGTCTTTGGGAAGTGGAATGCGGGGAGTGGATCATCGGTTGTACATGTGAGCTGTCAATGAATATATACTTAATATATATGGTTAGACGTTCTCAGCCTGTTGAATTTTTAGAACTTAATACTCCCTCAGGGGGATTTTCCCGATCGTGTTGACGTTTGCCTAGCAGCGACCGGGGTGCACTCCTAGTGGGTATAGCATGATCGACATGATGGTTGAATAGCCGTTCTTCAGTCTGGGGTAATCTGGAGTCCCGGGGCGGAGTGTAACGCCCATATTCGTAAAACTAACCGGAGAGTGATTTGATCGTTCATTGGATTAGTTGGACTGAACGAGTTGGGCAAAACTGGTTAAAGGAAATCTGAATGTATAAGGATCAAAGTGATCGAGCTAGATAATCGTAAATCCGAGCTTAATGGGCATTTTTGACCGAGAAAAGTAGAAGGATAAAGTTAAACTACCAATATCCGTACAGATTGCCTAGCGAAAATAGGAAGAGCACGATGTTTTTCTTTTTTCAAGTTCCAAATTAACTTTTTTGTCGGATGGTTTTTTTCTGTAACCCTAATAAATGAATACGGTGTATTTGATTTAGAAAAAAAAATGATTTTAGGAAGGGAGATATAAAATTTCTCTGACTTGTATTTACCGTATATGGTCTATGAAGAAAGAAATGGAGCTTACCAAAAAAAAAAAAAAAAATGGTTACGTATTTATTTGAGTGCCGAAACTTTCTGCTTGGGTATTTTTGGCAATGAGCGGACCATTTTCCATATTCACCTTGGCTCTCATCTTCTACCTTTCCCTTCATCAGCGTCTTCTCGCAGCTTCTCAATTCGAAGGATTTGATGCAGAAGACGACATTGTTTCCGATGATTCCTCTGACCTTCACCACTCCCTCCCTCCGCCTACTATCACCCTTGTCGATCCGGAACCATCTCCCGCCGATCTCATCCCTGAATCAGACCCCAAGCCTCAGCCCGATTCCAGAGATCCCTCCTCCATGCCGTTCGATTTTTGGGATGAAGACGAGTTCGAGGGATTGCCGGTGGAGGAAACGACGACGGCACCCACGCTAGAGTCTCCGTTGATTGCAGAAAACGCCACAGAGACGCTAGGTCCCGAGACTCAAGACACTACTCTTCCGATGAAGAAGAAGAAGTCGTACGCGGCGGAGATCGCCTGCGTCTGTTTCTTAATCGCCCTCGCACTCAACTACTTGGTTGGTAAACGTGAGAACGAGAGCCTCGCTTTAGCTTGGGCGGCGAAATTCGCTACCAAGGACACTATATTCCACAAGAATTTCAGCTTGCTAGGAGTTGGTGAAGGAGAGGAGTCACCATTGTTGCTGAAAGAAGCGTTGAATGTGTTCAAATTCTACGCGAGCGGGCGCAGGTATTGCCATGGACTTCTGGCCACTATGGAGCTCAAGAGCAGACACGATCTGGTCTCCAGGCTTTTTAACTTGGTGGTGCCTTGTAAAGATGAGATCACTTTTGAGGTTTACATGAACGAAGAAACCATGGATCATGTCGTGTTTGCGATGGCCAAGAAGAAGGCAGCGAAACCGATGCAAAAGGAGCTCAAGGATCTGCAGAGATTCGCCGGGATGGTGTCTCCTCCCGCCGGGAGGAAATGGGTGTCGGAGGAGCTAGCTGTAATCTCTGAATCCAAGGAAGTTGCTGGGGATATGATCACAGACACTGTGCTTGATCAGGTGACAATGTTTCTTCTCTCTCTCAGATGCTATTCTTATTTGTTTTCCAGTGAGTGTGTAGAATATGTTGGATTTAGTATCATTACAGCATCATTACCTTAATAGTTGAGTAATGTAGTTAGGATATGGTAATTGATCCTTCTGTGTTTGGTCCAAACATTGCCTTCTTAAAGAGCAGCTTGGTGCTGCTATTGGCAGTCTCCATTACCTTTTTTCGGACTTTATGCCTCTGTCTCTGTTTGTATCTGTATCTGTGGTAAAATAGGGAAAGCAATCACTTCCAATGGGATCCTTAATTTGATCCAACTCTTATTTTTCTTTTGCTTAATGCTGTACATTATTTATCTCTATAACATTATCTTTGCTACACTAACTGAATACGATGACGGGCATGCAATGGAACTCTGTAGGTTTTTGGCGACAAGGCTCTGGAGAAATATGGGAAGAATTTAATGTCGATGCATATATCTGACCAACACCCTGGCAAACACAGGAAGATGCTGCTTTTCAAGTTCTCCTTGCCCGATGCTAAACATATGGATGATATTGTCCGGTTGGTGGCGCTAATTCCATATTACATCGACTTAGTAGGGCGGTACAGACTGAGTTCCCAGGTAATAAGGGGCAAACTTATAGCCTGGTCCAGAGTTAAATGCTTTGAAAGGCTGAGTTAAGTAAGTGTCTTTTGATTGTATCAAGGCACGGAACAAAACTGAGAGTGGTAGGCAAAAGGCAGCAGAGGAAGCGCACAAGGAACTTCAGAACGCGAGGCAAGAGGCATTGCAGAAGAAGAAAGCAGAGAGGAAGAAAATGATGGAGGAAGCGGAAGCAAAGCTGAGCGCAGAAGTACTAAGGAAGAAAGAGGCAAAAGAAAGAGCACGGCAGGTCAAAAAGGCAATGCCAAAAGTTAAGATGAGCCGTGGTCACTAGCTGCCTAAAACGTTTATTAAAGAAACACAGTTATTTGTGAAAACTGTTCTCTCCAAACTTGAAAAACATAGAAACATTGTCGCGTGTTTTACTTGGTAGCTCTTTTTGCTTCATTCTTTTCCTTGTAAAGTACCATTTTTGAATGATAATGGAGACTTTGATGTTGAGGTGAGAGCTCTTTGTATAGTATTTATGGCAAATGGCTTATTGCATCCTTATTTATACCAAGTGGGTTACAATGAAATACAATCAAAAGCTATTAATGCCATAAAGTTTGCCTATAGAGTTACTTTGCAAGACGGTATGATTTCTATTTTTCGACGAGCCTTCTGAATCTTTTCTTGATTGATAACAAGAGCGCAGGGCCTAGAAGTGGCCATGTCGTGACTATAGCAATGTATGCTAATAGCCAGATCGATTTCCGGCTGTATTTTGAAAGCTGATCCACTCTCTTCTTCAAAGGACCGAGCAAACTGTTATAACCTTGAGGAGTGTTGTCCTTATGTGGATGATAGCTTGTCTTTTCAATTTGAGCACTATTCTCTTGTTCTGCATCAGCTCTTGTTGTCTCCACTTCACTTGATGCAGCAGCAATCATCCCGCCTTCTCCAGTATCCACAACAAATGGTCCCTCATCAATCGAAGATCCCAATGGTTCTGGGATGATCTGCGTCTGAAAGAATGATATGATTAATGCTTTAGAAAAGACTAAGAGTGGATAATGTCATGGTAATGGACTAAAAGTCATTTCTCTTGTACCTTCTGTCTTCGTTCTGCAAAGGGGCTGGAGAGTAGCACCTCAAAATATTCTTGCACAGCCCTAACCCACCTATACATTACAATTTTCACATATTTCATTTCCACTCCTAAGAAAGTCCTTGTGGATGGAGTGTGAGATGGGTATCTGAGAGGACAGGTTTACGCAGATTGATTACCACATGCTTGTCGCTGTTATCCCTTCATAGTAAGCAAGATGACCACCATGTGTTGTGGTTGCCAGAACTATGTTTTTGTTTCCCCTGCAAAAGTGGCGACATTGGAACATCAGTTTCATGATACGTGGAGACCCATCGCAACGTACTACAGAAAGAAACATCCAACAAACTCATCAATTTTCGCCAACTATGCCTAAAGCCATTCACTTCCTAATTTAGCCACACACAGAACAGAGAAACTCTGTTTAACAGAAAAATTACCAACTCAATTTGGCAACGGTAATCTTGCGAAAACTTCTAGCAGCCAAGAGCAAACCCAAACAACAAAACCCCCCAAATACTCTAATACCTTCACATCCGTTAAATCCCATAGTTATACTAATTGTTCCCTCTAACTATCTTCTGAATGTTAGTGAGGTGACGTAACACTACTTAACAGCTGAATGACTATGCATAAAGACTTATCAGTGGCCCTACAATGAATGAGAACCAGAGTACAATGGAGTCGACCAGAGGAATAATGATGCAGATTAATCTAGTCCATGAGCTGAGGAGTTGAATACTGGAGGAAATCATGATGAAAGGGTAAAAGCAAAGAGATTCTTACCTACATTCATCCCATGGAATAGCTTCCCTAGTACAAACTGGATCATCCAAAGCACTGATACAAAGGAGCGGAACAGCAACATTCCCCACAAATTGCGCACTGCTTGAACGTCTATAGTATGTATCAGTTGTCTGCAGCATTAAAGTTTGAATTTTCTACTGGTTTAATGGAAAGAGATGATATATAAACAGTATAAAGTGAATACGAAACAAACTGCACCTCGAATTTGCCAACAAGTCTGGTGGCATAGTTGTCAAACTCTCGAACTGAACGTGACTAAAACAAGACACAAAAGGAATGAATCTTTTAAGTCAATTTACTTGATATTTGGCAAATAGATAGAAAATCAGAATCCACCTTCTTAATGCCTTCCCAATCGGCTATACGAGAAATGATGGAGTGGTGCCTGCAGGTACAACCGTGTGTAAGGGAACAAGAAAGACATGACTAAACGAGACAAAAGTAGGTAAAAATACAAAGTTGACAATACAAGACAAGAATTGAGACATACAATTGTGCATAACCTTGTAGACCAACAGTAAGCACTCTGTCATAGAGTTTTTGCACGAGTTTGCGGTTGATAAATCGATCACATATCTGCAAAGAATAGCATTTTAAACAGCAAGGCATGATTGTTTTTCTTTTCTAGATTCTCCAGACCAATTTTAGGAATACAATTTTTTTTAAATGTATTAATGACAATAATTATACTAGAAGCAAGAACTCGTAGATTAAAGTAATATTACAGGAAAACAAACATAAACATTGAGAATAAACGAAAAATGGAAAGTGAAATGAAGAGAAACATCAAGGAGGACACAGCTTGCTATCAACAAAAGCAAATAGCTTATAAAGTCCAGCCATGTTTTTCTGAAGTATTAAAGTATCTTAAGGATAATGATGTGAAACAGAATCCATATTCATGAAATGAAGAGATACGTTGTTTTCACTATGAAGTTTAAACAGTTAGCAAAATCATTATAATATAATGTCAGAGTGGACGTGAGAGTCTACTGACCAAAAGATCCCAAGGAGAGCACACAGCAGTAGCTCCAATAAGAGGTGTATCAGGCCCATCCTCCCCAAGATATTTGACCTGGATGACCGCATGAAAGCCCCTCAATTTCATCATAGCAATAACATGTGGGATACCAAACCAATTGTGTGCAACGTTATGCCTTTAGAACAAACAATGGTCGCCACAATATTTCAACCTTTTGATGCAAGACTAAGGGAATAGAAGGTAAAAAAGAGGCGATTTACCAGAACGTTGGCACCAATGCTTGTTCCAACAGCAAACAAAGGAGCCTCTGGGAACTGAGAATGAATGTGATCAATTACATTCCGAAGATCTTCTGTCCACCCAGCATTGTAGAAGCAGTCAGACTGGTTAAAAGGTTTGAAGAGTCAGTCAGTCGATGAATCATAAGTTTCCCAATCCACATTCATAATTCAATGAATCAACCTCACAAATAATAATAAGCTTATGAAAAAAAAAAGATTTCAAAGCTGCTTAATCCGTCAATAATGTCAAGCATATGCCATGTTTCTTCCAGCATGTTTAGTGGTGAATTTGATTGCAAAGATTGCTGGTCACATAATGAAATACCAGATTACGATCATGAATATCATTCTAGGAGGGGGTAAATATCGTTAATCTATTTAATCAATACAGGACCTATGACCCAAGATACTACCTAGATGAAAAAAAAAATGAAACCAAACCTAGAACTAAAATAAATACGAAGGAACTCACAGTTAAAGATATCCCTCCAAGTCCACGGTGGTTGCTCACAACAACATTCCATCCTTCCTTTGCCAGCCTGAAGGCAAGATGTTTAATATACTGCGGAAAAAAGAGAATAAAACAAGGTTTCGAGTAAGCAAAAGCAAGAGATAAAAGGAAAGAAAGCAGAGCAGCACAAAAAGTAGAAAGGAATGGTCAAAACGAAATTAACTGCAGCAGTAGAATCACTAGTGAGCCCTGGAACCACAATAGCAATTGGAGTCCTATCATTTCCTGGAGTTGAGTCGTTGACCACTTGAGATATGCCTTCCACGACTGTGCAGAAGAAAAAAAAAGTTTGAAGGCCAAGAAATGAAAAGTGAAAACAGGAAATGTAGAAATCTTGTTAATAGCAACCATCAGAATGCATTAACCAGTCCAAAGCAATTGTTCCACCATCTGTTGCCTGGAAGAGATTTCTGAGACCACAGAAAGATATGCAAAATTATCTCAAAGATGAAGTAATAAAGAAGACATAACTTGTGGCTAGAAGAAGCAAAAAAGAGCTGCTTGAAGATGAACTCACCGCTTATAGCAGAAACGAGGCGAGTTTCCAAAAAGGCTAAGAAAAGCGGTTTGAAGATGAGGGCTTGAAAGCCAGATCGTAGGAAAGTAGCTGAAATTGAAAATGCAAATCTGTAGATAAGAAAGACTGTATTTTGTCATGAGTTTAGGATGATGGATCAAGACCATTACCGCCCGTGAAGGAGACGACACTTGGAGACAAGAAACTGACAGAAGTCGGAGTTGGGATCGAAGGTGAGAGAGATAGGATCTCCTTTAGGCAAATGAATCTCCAGGAACAAGCAGAGGAGAAGTAGGATCGCGAGGAAGAGGGAGATGAGATAGTGAGAGATTGGGATGAGAGAGAGCGATTTGAAGAGGAGGAGATAAGGAGAGAGCAATTCCTCCTCTGGGGTTGCGCAATTCATGGGGAAATCAAAGGCAAACATGTTTCTTCTGCTGCAGAAATGTGGGAATCGGTAGAGACGACCAGTTTTGTTCCAACACAAATGCTACGACCATTCATGGCATGTAATGTAAATAACAAATAACAATCTTATATCATCAACTCCAAAACTTGGAGATATGTTTTGTATACATGTTTGGATTGTCTCATGCTGTGCCTTGCAAAACCCAAGGAAGATCCATGGGAAAGCATCTCCAGTGATACGAGACACATGCTCTTGTGGGGGTGTTATATCATTTTGTTGGATCATTGTGTCTCGTGTTTTTAGCTAACAGACATATCATTTCACTTGTAATCCTTCGATGGTTGAGCTTATTTTGATCTCTCTTATACACCCAAATGAGATCAACCTAACTGTCACATTTTTGCCCTAAACAAATACTTTTTACTCAGAGATCAGAGATCATCTGTGGTTTTGTAAGTTACTGGCTTGAGGCGATCACTACAAAAACATCATCAAGAGACCATTTTGTAAGCTTAGATTTATCCGAAGGATTAATCACAGCTTGGTCCATACCCGCAAGGCGATAACCGATTATGATTTCCTGTCTTTGACGAGCCCTTCTCATTATATCATAGAAGCAAACCTCTTCTTGGTCATATATGTAGAATTCTGCAGGTCTTATGCACAATTCGTTACCCTGCAACACAAATGACTTCACTCGTCAGAACAATTTGACATCATCTCCATTCTACAAGAAGCAAAGCAAGCTCATTTCTAATTTCTGTACCTTTTCAGCGAAAAGCTCTTTTAAAACACGATTGATTTGTTTATCCTCTGCGACCATCGCAAGAGCCATACTAACCAACTCATTTGATAGCACATAATCACTGATTCTGGACACAGATACAAGGTTCTTTGTTCTTGAATCCAGAATTTCACTTATCACAATCGATTTATCTGAAGCTTGCTGCATTTTACGGATCCAACAACAACTAGGGAACCCAGATATCCGTAAAGTGCTCGACTTTGTATCTTTGTAGGGAAGCCGTTTCGACTGTTGATTAAAATATCAAAATAGCAGCTTCCATTAGTAGTCATATATTATCCAAATTCAGTTATGAGATCAAGAGACATGCATGCATAGAGATTTTAATAGACTAAAAACTTAAAGCCAGAACAACTAACTGAATTGGTACAGAAGAGCAGGAAGCAATGTCGAGACATAAACTAGATGTTACGAATGAGCTTTCCATGTAGGATCAACATATTTGTTTCCACAGGATATGTACCTGTATATCTCGAATAAGAAGAAGCGTGGCAAGAGATCGGGAGTCTGAATGAACAATGGAGTTCTCCAGTGACTGTTCTGCAAGAATTAAGATCTGCAATTTGATTTGGTAATCATGAAGATGGTGGAAAGTGGCATATTTATTGTCAACCAGAAAGAGAAAAAGGGAAGAAATGGCAGACAGCTTACGGAGTCAAAAGTTTCTAGAGGTAGGCTCTCTAAATGACGCCTGATTACTGCATTTCCCTGCCTATGCACAAGTTTTATATTCACCAATTTGGATATATTCAATCCTGCATCTCTCAACTTTTTCTCTCTTTCCTCATCTGGAACCTCATTAAACATCCATAACTCAGATCCAGGTGCAAGCAGAGCTTCTAGCACCTATAGGGTTATAAAAGTTTCAAAAACTAATCAACATGTGGGTTTGGGTGGAACAATGTTTACTACTTATCTAGCACCTATAGTTCTCCTCTCTCTTTTGATATACCATGTACCTTAATCATATCATCAATGTCACGGCGCCAACCACAAAATAGTATTTTCTCTGGATATTTTGGAGGATCCTGCATTTTTGGAAAATGACACATCCGTACCTACAATGTAATTAATGAACCAATATAAATATTTTCGTTACCTACTGCCAAAAATGTGCTACAGTAAGTAGATTCAGGGTGTCCAGGCATTGTACTAGAATTTATACCCAATAATAAATTCACACAAAACTTTCAGGAAGACTCATGAAAACACCACAGAAAAAAGAAAAAAATAAGGTATGCGTAATTTACACAAAAGAAAGCAAGCAAACCTCCGGAAGTGAACCAGGAGCGTAAGTGTCATCATCCTCGGCTATGACAAGTATTTCATCTCCTTCTTCCAGAACATAGTTGTCACTAGGATTCAAAACTATCTTCCCATCCACTGCAACCTTAACTCCGCAGGGAATCGCATTGGGAAATGAAATGAGGACATCTTCAAAACGGTAACCATCAAGTTGAGGCCACTTCTTTATGTAAAATTCGGGATTGATTTAGAATCGTTCTAAATGAGTAATGATGTAGCTTATATTCTTTTTCAGTTTATATACACACTGAGTTCTCGAGTTTCAGAAAGTTGGTATTGTACACAATAAATAAACAATTTAATTTCAATGCAGACATGCTTCTCTAGTTATTTGCTTTGTCATGGACTTGCCTCACTTAGCTAATTGGGTTTTCAAGTGTTCTTCAGGTTAGCTGGACAGACTAACCTGCGCAAGGCCAGGTTGAAGAGCGCATTGTATCATTAAGCGTCCAATCACATCATGAGCTACAACTGTTTCAATGCGCTCTCCACCAACAAGCTTCACCAAGGGCTCGTTGTCCAGATCACACATTTCAACGACAACATGCCCCTTCCAACCCTCCTTTACTCCTGTAAGACTGAGCACAACCCTTAAGGCACGTGCATCGCTCTGTTTATGTTACCTGAAGTGATTAATATTTCACAAGAAACAGTAATACCATGGAGTAAGAAGTGACGGAAAACAAGGAGCAACCTGATCCGCGTTTTCATCAGATCCTGGTACAATGATAGCCCGCGCATTTGAAACTGAAACCTGTCAGTTGATCAAAGGTTTCACACGGAAGTATAAAGCACTTCGCTGTCAGAAGCTTCACCCTTAAGGCTTCACCACAAGCCAACACTTATGCAATCTAAACTTTAGAGAAAGCCGGGTTTTACCTTCTTCAGATCAGCGAGTATTAGTGGACTGCCACTTCTACATATAACTGATGTTCCCATTAGATCAAATTCAAATTTGGAAATATCAGTCTCCATCTCTTCCTTGTCTCGTTCAGCTAGCACCACCACAACACCTCCACCAATGCTTTTATTTGCTATTGCCAGCTGCTTCAAGAGGGAGCCCTACACAAGATTTCATCAGTTTCTAAACTATATATAGCAAAAGCAGCACACCTTATTATTCTACAAAAAATGGTTAAAAGGCATACCAATTTATCACTCCATCCAAGAATTAGTATATGATTGCTTTCAAGGACTTCGCTTTTCCCTTTCCGTAGAGAATCTACCATCTTTGAGATAGCATCTGAAATGAGCCCAAGCATTGTAGCGAATATCAACATGCCTCCTGCACTTATAGCCACAGAAACTATTCGTGGTCCAACACCAACCCTATCAGCGTGGTTTCCCGAATCAGCCACAAAAGTCCATGATAGCCAAAGGGCTTCATCGACCCCACAGTCGCTTACTGCATACAATGCTAAGGCACCATATACTATAAGAACAAGTGTTGCGAAGAGAAGGGCTAGCAGCTTAGCATATGGATACACTGAAAAACAGACATCCAATGAATAAGCTATTCTTTTCTTCAGGGGAACCTCTTGTTTCTTCTGATTTGTTGGTTTAAGTAGATTCTTGACATAGGAGAGATCGTCAAGATACATGTACAACAAAAGGGGGAAGACAATGGTGATAATCACACTGTATAAAACAAGAGCTCTATTATTAGTATCTTCCAGCAGTAGAATTTCATTATTGTCACTGCCTGGAACTCTGCTACTGCTACATCTTGTTAGAAGGATAAAGTTCTCTGCCTGTGACAAGAAACACAAGTTGGGGTAGCTGTGAAATCAACCCCAACTAGCAAATCTTGATCTTGTAAACAGAAAAGATCAACATACCTCTAATTTTGCAACTTTAGCCCGAAGAAACATGACATAAATAAAAGAAAACGAACAGGTGAATTTGAGCTGCAACAGAGCCAAAACTAAATCCACTGATTAATATTATCAAGGAAGAGAAAGGAATCAGAGATCAATGGATAAAACGCTAAAAACAAGAAGGAAGATGTCAAAGATACGAGAACAAGTTAGCATATTTAGTAATTGAAGGAGAAGAAAAGCCAAAATATTATTAACATACGCAATGAGTGAGAGAAAAATGGGTCCACAACCGAGTTATCCTTTGACTCGGGGATCGAGTTGGCAAAACTTGACTCGGCGCCGCCTCCAAGTTGCTGGTATCACCGTTAGGGAAGGTGGGAGTCGTAAATCTCCGATACGAGCTTGTCGGTAACGTCTTGGATCTCTGGAACAGAGACAGCTTGTCGGAGCTTCTAGGGCCATCATTCGGCATCGGTTGAGGAACAAAATAACAAGAGGAATCATTTACAGAGCTTCTTCTGTCCACTGTGTTTTGCTCTCTTTTCTTACATTCTTTTTTAAATAAATATATGATAAAAGAAAAAGTAAATGGAGGGAGAAAGCTTTTGATACCCAATTTAGGAAGGATCTTCCTTCTTCTTATTATTATCTTCATTTCTGAAAATATACATAAATTTTAAGAGATTTTGGATACTTAGATCAACAGAAACGTTAACTGTAATATCGCATATATACATGTATTGTGTATCAAGACGTAGCTAGTATTTAAATCGGAGATTTACGTAAATTTTGAGAATATCGGAAAAACAACCGTTGAATTTTATAAATTCATAAATGGTCCTGAAAATTTTAGAGTAGCTTCATTATAGATTTTATGATATTTTTTAAATTTTAAAGTATTTTTTTTTCGTGTTTTCATGATTGCATCTTCAAGTAATTAAGTGTAGTTAGCCAAAGTTGAAGTTTAAAAATGGCATGTGTCAAGTTGTGACTAATTAGTCCTAGTCTAAGATTGCATTAGGTGTCAAGTGGTAGGAAGGATGTGTTCACGACACATACCCTTATGTCACTTTGGATGTGTTGAACAAAACTTTCCCTCCCTCTTCCTTCTTTTCCATCCGTAAACTCTCTTCCTTCTCTACCACTCCAAGCTCCAATCCCTCTCTAGAAACATCCTCTTCACCACCAACTTCTTCTTCTCTTTAGCCGATTGTTCATCCAACCCTTTTTTCACTTATTCCATGGTTCTTCTTACTGCTTCTTCATATTGGTTTGTGTTAAATGTATATGATATCAAACCTCAAATCATTGCCTTGGTCAAGCAAAATCAGTTCTATGGACTACCTAGCGAACATTCCATGGACCACATCAAGTTTTTTGAAGAAATATGCACCACAACAAGATAAAATGGAGTTTCTCCATATTACCTCAAGTGTAAGTTCTTACCATTTTCTCTTTCTGACAAAGCTAATTGATGGCTTAAGTCACTACCAGTTGGTTCTATTACTATTTGGAAAGGTTGTAAGTCAGCTTTTCTTAATCACTTTTACATTAAAGCTCGTTCTTACATTTTAAAGAACAAAGTACATGAATTTCAGAAAGGACCTCTTGAGAGTTTTCTATGATGCTTGGGAACATATTAAGGAATACCTAAGGGATTGTCCTCATCTTGGTTTTACATTTTACAGGTGAATCGACTAAAAGTGTCAGCTTTCTCTTGATACAGCTAGTAATGACGATTTCACAACCAAAACAAACGAAGAATGTCAAGTTTTAATTGATAATCTTGTTGCTAGTAACATCAACAACTCTCCTCATTTTGACAGGTCTACACGTGACCAAGAAGGGAAATTTAGATAGATTACTGAGCTAAAGATCATGATGAACCAACTCATGAAAAATCAGTAACGTTCCATTAATTCCTATAAAGCTTTAAACGACACAAGTGCTGGAAGCATCAAGATTTCAACGATAATGGGTCTAAGGATCAAGAAGAAGAAATCAACTACATTGGAGCTCAGGGCTTTTCCAAACCCGAAACTTCAATAACTTTTAAAATAACTCTTACATGTCCTACATGAACCCCAATGTGAAGAATCCACATGATCAATTATATCATCCACAAGAGAAAAGCCAACAAGGTGGCTCTTATGAGTGTGAAGCTGGTCTTGTGGGGTATTTTAGCCATCTTTTCAATTTCTTGAATTCGAGTGATTTGTTTTATGTTCTCCGAGATATTCCTGTGACGTTCACTGAAGCCATGAACGAGAATCTAAATCATAACATAACGATGTAAGAAGTCAGGCATGCGTTATTCTCCATAAATCTAGAGAAGACTCTTAGACCAGATGGAATGACGTTGCTGCTCTTTCAACATTATTGGGAAATTTTAGGCTCGTATCTCTTTCAGATGGTTCAATGATTTTATAGCACCATATCTTTTGAAGGCAAGCTAAATAAAACAAATATATGTTTGATTCCAAAGAAAGATATCCCCGGAAATGGCTGAATATAGACCCATTAGCTTATGCAATATGGCATACAAGGTAATATCAAAACTTCTTAGTCTTCGACTAGAGAGCTCATTTCGAATTTGATTTATGATAACTAATCTATATTTGTAGCGAGTAGACTAATTACACATAACATTTTAATTGCACAAGAAAACTTCCATGCACTCCGCTCTAATCCATCTTACATGAAAAAAATTATAGCGATAAAAAATGATATGAGCAAGGCCTATGATAGAGTTAAATGGAATTTTTTAGAGCTTTTATGGAAAAGATGGGGTTTGCCCCAAAATGGATAGGAAACCATCATACACTGTATACCATAAGTTTCCTACAAGGTCCTCCTTAATGGAGTGATTAGATTAGAGGACACATAAAGTCGTCCAAGGGAATCAGACAGGGTGATCCAATCTTGTTGTATCTTTTCATTCTTTGTATGGAATGCCTCATTGCTCAACTCTAGGATTCAAAATGGCATGGTATGATCCAAGGACTCCACCTATCTCGGGCAAGTCCACCCATCTTTCTCCTCCTATTTGCAGACAATAGTCTTTTCTACTATAAAGCAGACAATCAACAAAGCAATGAGATTATTGATATCATCCACTCGTATGGCAAGGCGCGGGGAAACAAATTATTTTTCGTCAAGTCATCTATGATGTTTGCTAATGATGTAGGAATTCCTACGAGGATTGAGATAAAATCCACTTTGGGAATAAGCTAAGAAGGTGGGATGAAGTCGTACCTTGGTCTCCCAGAATATATTCATGGCTCCAAAACTCAGGTGTTTGCCTTTGTCAGGGACATGCTTCAAAGTAAGATTAATTCACGGTATGCGAAATTTCTTTCCAATGGGGGGGGGGAGGGGAAAGAAGTGCTTATCAAATCGGTGGCTCAAGCCCTTCCGAGATAAGATATGTCGTGATTTCTCCTTCCGAAAGCTATTCGCTCTAAACTAAGTAGTGCAATAGCCTATTTCTGGTGGAGCACAAAGGAGAATAACCGAGGGATCCACTGGATAGCTTGGGATAAGTTGTGCACCCAACTTTCAGATGAAGGACTCAGAAGATTCAACTTGGCTTTGCTAGCAAAGTAGCTATGGCGATTGATCTAATTCTTGAACTCTTTACTGAGTGGGTTCTCAGCGGAAGATACGTCAGATACTGGAATCCCTTGAAGGTGCAAGACTCAAATCGAACTTCATATGGCTGGAAGAGTATTATGGTGGTGAAACCGCTATTACTATCGGGTCTCCGAAGGACTATATGCCCCGGATTTGACATCCGAGTTTGGACCAAACCTTGGATCACAGATATTCGAGCTCTCCCACCAAAGGGCTTAGGTGTCGAGGGAGACCCTTACTCTATGTTAATGTGATACTTGATCTCGAGACTAAACAATGAAAGCTATCTAGGCTCCATGAACTGTTTTCACCAGAAGACATCCCCATTATCCTCGGGATCCGCCAAACCTTTTCTAGAGATGGAGACAGTTGGTCTTTTACAAAATCTGGCAACTACACTATTAAGTCGGGATATCAGGCCGTGAGAGACCTCTTTCGTCTTGCTTGTGACCACCCTGTTCAGAGACCTAGTGTTAAGACACTATTGGCACATGTATGGAAACTTAAAATTACATGAAAGTTAAAAAAAAAATTGTGTAGAAATGTATCTCGGGTTGTATGGCAATGTGCCAATGTTTATCATATCATTATATTGGGAGAGAAAAGGAATGTCCATAATGTGGAGCGGAGGAAGAGGCTATTAATCATCTCATATTTGGATGCTCGTCATCTCGCCAAGTTTGGGCCTTATCGCATATTCCCTCAACTCTTGAAACGTTCTCCTCGCAATCTTTGTTTTGACTCCCTATTATGGCACGCCAAGGAACTTGGACCAGTTGAAAGTTTTCCATGATTTTTTTATGGTTTATATGGAATGCTCAAAATTGAAAGATTTTTGATAATGTGAGCGACTCTCCCAGGGCACTCTCTGTCATGCTATTCCGGAAGAAGACGCTTTGACTAAAGCTAATATGAAGGTGGAGGAGACCCAAACTGGTATGATCATATCACCTGTTGTAGATGACTCAGATCTTTCGAAACCGCTTGAGTGTCAATTGGATGGTTCATGACATCAGTCTGATCCATTGAGTGGATACATGTGCTTGGTAACCATAGAAAGCAAGATTTTACATTACATCTTTGTTTGAAAGGGTTTCGTAAAAGTATATCCCCTCTGCACACGGGCAATGTGTGACACCCTAACCCGGTGAACCTATCCGGGGTTAAGATACCAGCGAACACATGCCAATGACCCAAATCTACTTAGTCAAATTTTCGGCCATTCTTAAAACAATTCATCTACAACTTAGCGGAAGACTAACAACTTAGCGGGCTCCCGAACATGCATAGGAAATAAAAGCAATTCAGAGTATTTATTTCAACTTCAAACAAGGTTCACAAACGATAGTGGTTCCATAACTAAACACCTTAACAAACGAGATCATGTTCCAACTTAAGCAATAACAAATCAGACCAACCAATGTCAAACGAATGCTTAAACAAACATAAACCCCGTCCTAATCCATCCCCTCCTTTCCAGCCTTGTCTCGCGTGCTCCTTAGCCACTTCTATTACCTGCCACCATGAAAGGGGGCATAAGCAAACGATTTGCTTAGTGAGATCGGTCATCCCGTCTCACCAGCTAACATCCAACATTATTTATACAACAATCATAAGCCATTATTGCATAACAAACATCAAACTCAACGTATAACAAACACCATGTTAAACGGATTATCATAACAAGCTCAAACGTCAAACATCAAACATCAAACTGTACGCG
Source organism: Pseudoturritis turrita (assembly GCA_900406555.1). Taxonomy (NCBI): domain Eukaryota; kingdom Viridiplantae; phylum Streptophyta; class Magnoliopsida; order Brassicales; family Brassicaceae; genus Pseudoturritis; species Pseudoturritis turrita. The sequence continues at coordinate 294,318 of OVBL01000033.1, forward strand.
AACGTACCAAACCGTACGCGAACGTACCAAACCGTGTTGATCAAACACCAAACATGATATACGTGTGCACACTATCAACATCTACACCGTATACCGAAGTATACCTTTACACCGAAGTGTAGCACCTCAAACCGTATACATAAGTATACCTATACACCGAAGTGTATCTGCCGTACGCAAACGTACCAAACCGTATAAATAAGTATACCACCATACACCGAAGTGTATCACCTCAAACACAAACAAGACTCCATGAGCCATACAAACAACCCTAGACATTAGCTACGGTTACGAACTCACCTTAGCAAACGGATGGTCGATGGAAACACTTTAGTACGATTGCTATTACTTAGAATCTGTACGATCACCTAATCCAAACGATCCAAACATGCCACAAACACACACCACAAACGTCTTATTAAAGACCAAACCAAACGACAAACAACAAACGTTCGATAAACTTTTAGGGTTTATGAACCTTACCCGAACCACACGCAAATTGCACCCGGTACGCACGCGGACACACCCTGGTACACACGGCAGTACACACGATACACACGGAACAGACCCAAACGCTGCCCGACACACACGCGGGTGATCAAACACGAACGTGAACACAACCTTCACCTTTTGACAAACACGATCCTCAAAAATCAGAGCCGAACTTCCGATCAAATGAAGAAAACACTTAGATTCAAATGATTCTTACCTAGAATCTCCACCCTCCAACTTTAGCTCTTGATTTTGCAAATCCGACGAAGAACTCACGAAGAACGAAGAATAAAGAACGAAGAACGAAGACCGAAGAACGAAGAACGAAGAACGAAGACCTCTCTCTGCCTCTTGCTCTCGTTTCTCTCTCTTGTTTCTCTCTAAGTGGCGGAAATGAGAAAAAGAGCTCCCAAGGCCTCATATATATAAGCATTAAATGCATTAAATGCCCAAAACCTTAGCCTTGGAGAGAAAGGCATTCGGTTTACTCCAAACCAACTCAAACCAGCCCTTAACCGCCATCCATTTGATATATGACCCATGGCCCAAAGGCTCATTAGCAACAAACTCAAACTCACGGCTCATTAATACCGATCTAGCCGAAACTCGACCCAAGGGTGATAAAAATGTGACCCACGGGTCAATCTGCCGTGGCCCTCCATGCCTTAGGCAATTTTCTTAGTTTTTCCTAACCATGTTCGAATCAACCTCACTACCACTCGTACCAAAAATACCAATACGGATCACGGGTGTTACAATTCTCCCCCACTTAGCATCAATTCGTCCTCGAATCAGCTCAAGCCTTACCCTTTCTCTTAGGTGCTTCCACCTCTTGCTTTTCGAACCACTTCGGAAACTTTTCCTTCATAGACGTTTCTGGTTCCCCCGTGATCTCTTCCTCACCATCGCAATCCCATACAACCTGAATCAACTTGACCTTTTTCCTTCGGTCTGCTCGAACTCTCCGGTCAATGATCATGACAGGTCTACCTTCCACGGTCAGATTAGACTGCAAATCTGCCGGAGGATTTACAACCACGTTCTCACCGTTTACCATGCATTTCCTTAGCATAGATACGTGAAACACCTTATGAAAAGCTTTCAAAGCCGGTGGCAAATCCAACTTATATGCCACTGCACCAATCCTTTCCACAATCCGATACGGTCCCATGTACCTCGGACTCAACTTAGCCGTCTGACTAGACCGCTCTTTACTCTTGTAGGTAACCATCTTCGAATAGACCATATCTCCCACCTCAAACATCAGCTCTCTCCGGCGCTTATCCGCATAACTCTTTTGCCGGTCCTGAGCTTCCTTAAGCTTGACTCTCAAAATTCGGACCTTCTCAGTCGTATCGTCCACAAAATCTCTACCAAAGATACTCCTCTCCCCCACTTGTGTCCAACAAAGGGGTGTACGATAAGGCCTGCCATACAAGGCTTCGTACGGTGACATGCCGATACTAGCTTGGTAGCTATTATTGTATGCAAACTCAGCCAACGACAAATGACTCTCCCAAATTCCACCCCAATCTAGGATTGCCGCCCTTAGCAAATCCTCAAGAGTCTGAATCGTTCTCTCGGACTGTCCGTCCGTCTGAGGATGGTACGCAGTACTCATGTGAACCTTAGTTCCAAACCGTCTCTGCAACACCCTCCAAAACGCTGAAGCAAACTTAGAATCCCTATCAGACACAATACTTGCCGGAACTCCGTGCAATCGCACAATCTCCCTCACATAAATCTCGGCTAGCTTCTCCGATCTGTCATTTCGGTTCACTGCCAAGAAATGTGCCGATTTGGTCAATCGGTCCACGATGACCCAAATCGCATCCTTACCGTCACACATCGGTAATCCTGTGACAAAATCCATCGTGATCATGTCCCACTTCCACTCGGGAATCGGTAACCTCTGTAGCAACCCTCCCGGAACCTGATGTTCAGCCTTAACCAACTGACACGTCGGACAACTTGCAACCCAATTAGCAACATCCCTCTTCATTCCTACCCACTGGTAGTACCTTTTCAGGTCACGATACATCTTAGTTGCTCCCGGATGAATGGAGAACTTAGACTGGTGTGCTTCCTTAAGGATCTCGTCCTTTAACACCTTATCACTAGGAACACACACACGACCATTCACCAGAATCGTACCATTATTCGAAATCTGATACTCGGTCTTATCATTCTGAGCTGCCTGATTCAACTTCTCATCCTTTTCCTGAGCTGCTCTAACACGAGTCAACAGATCTGCCTGATCCGCTGCTCCCAAACCCAACAGTTCAACCTCATCAGTCAAAACTGCCAGACGCAAGGTACTCACCATGCTTACCAATGACTCCATGTCCTTTTCCGAAGCCACCACTGCACGCTTACGACTTAGTGCATCGGCCACGGAATTGGCCTTACCCGGATGGTATTCGATAGATACGTCGTAGTCTGCAACCAACTCCATCCATCTACGCTGCCTAAGGTTCAACTCGGGCTGAGTAAAAATGTACCTCAAGCTCTTATGGTCGATGACCTGAACCTTACCACCGTAGAGATAGGATCTCCAAATCTTTAACGCAAACACCACCGCTGCCATCTCTAGATCATGGGTAGGGTAGTTCCCTTCATGCTTCCTTAGCTGTCTAGATGCATAGGCGATCACCTTACCCTTCTGCATCAGAACACACCCCAGACCCAACCTTGAAGCATCCGTATACACCACGAACGGTTCACCCGGCGTGGGCAATGCTAACACTGGTGCACTGGTTAGCATCCTCTTAAGTGTCGAGAAACTCTTCTCACACTCGGCTGCCCACACGAACGGAACATCCTTTCCGGTTAGCTGTGTCATAGACTTGACCGTACTAGCAAATCCCTTCACGAATTTCCTGTAGTACCCAGCCAATCCGAGAAAACTCCTTATCTCAGACGCATTCTGCGGTTTTGGCCACTCCTCTATGGCCTTGATCTTCCCTGGGTCAACGGACACTCCCTTGTCCGAGACGACATGACCCAAAAACCCAATCTCCTTCTTCCAGAAGCTACACTTGCTGAACTTGGCGAACAACCTCTGCTCCCTCAGCCTACTCAACATCTTCTCCAAATGGACTCGGTGTTCATCTCGGTCTCTCGAGTACACCAGAATGTCATCGATAAAGATGATGACAAACTCGTCCAGATACTCCCGGAACACATTGTTCATGAGCTTCATAAATGCTGCCGGTGCGTTAGTCAATCCAAACGGCATCACCACAAACTCGTAATGACCATACCTCGTCCTAAAGGCGGTATTACGAACATCCTCCTCGGCTACCGGAATCTGATGATAACCCGAAGCCAAATCGATCTTCGAAAAATAGCTAGCACCCTTGAGTTGGTCCAACAACTCATCAATCCTCGGCAAAGGATACATGTTCTTCACGGTTACCCGGTTCAACCCACGATAATCGATACACAACCGAAAACTCCCATCCTTCTTCTTAACGAACAACACCGGTGCTCCCCACGGCGAACTGCTCGGACGAACAAAACCCTTGTCCACCAACTCACTGAGCTGCTTCTTCAGCTCGGCCATCTCAGCAGGCGCCATTCTATACGGTGCCTTAGAGATCGGAGCCGTACCAGGCTCTAATTCTATTGTGAACGGATCCGACCTTGCCGGTGGTAGTCTGGTCAACGACTCGAACACATCCACGAATTCCCTTACCACTGGAATTTCTCCCAACTCGGCAATCGGTTCCTTCTCACCCATACTGATAGTAGCCAGATACACTTCACACCCTTTCTCGATCAACTGCCCGGCCTGGATAGCCGACACGATCAAGCTGCTCGGCGAAGTCTGAATCCCTTGAAACACAACTCTCGCGTCGCCCTTCTCGAACCAAACACGCCTCCGGTGACAGTCTAGATGCGCCTTATACTTGTCGAGCCAATCCATGCCCAAAATCACATCATAGAACTTGACACGACAAACCCTCAAGTCTGCCGGCATATCGATCCCATCGATCATCACCGAGACATTCATGACCATCCCGTAGGTCATCATCACCTGTCTACCTGCTGCTTGGACCATTCCCAGTTGATCCACCGGTTCCTTCACGAACCCACCCTTTCCTACTAAATCCGGATTAACAAAACAATGTGTTGCTCCCGAATCGAACAACACATGAGTTGCTAACCCACCCCATACAAACAGTCCCTACACATTCATTTAGAATGCTAAGACTCAACCAACAAACGACAAACACAAACGCAAACGGCAATTTTAAACGCAAACGCAAACGCAATTTCCCAAACGCAAACTATAAACTCAAACGCAATTTACCAGGCGAGATAGATGTACTAACCAGAAATCGGACGAGACGAACTTGGATCAATAGCATCCTCCGAAATTGAGTACACCTTTGGCATCACGGCCGTCCCCACCGCTTGCCTCTTAGCCGGTGGCTGACTCCCACCTTGCTGAACCAGCTTCGGACAATTGGGCCTGATATGCCTCGGCTCGGCACAATGGTAGCACACCTTTGGAGCTGTGCACTCGCTGAGCTTATGTTCCGTGCTGCCACAACGGAAACATCCCCCAGATGCCATCCTACACGGACCTGGATGCACCTTTCCACATTTTGGACATGCACTCCGAGTAGTGGTCACCTTACCCCCACTCTTGTGCTTATCCCATTTCCGTTTCTGCCCGGAAACGTTCCCACTCTTAGCATACGGCACTGCTGGAACCGTCTGCTTAACCATACCCAGCTGCCTTGCTTCTTCGTCCAACCCGGACTCCAAAGCTGCTGCCTTCTCTACTAGCTCGGTAAGCGTAGTAAAGTTGCTCATCCGGACACGGTTACGGAGGTCAATCCGCATCGCCCTCATGAACCAACGGATACGAGCATCCTCATCCTCCATATGCCGTCCAGCATACTTCCTCAGTCTGTTAAACTCCACCTCCAGCTCCCGGATGGTCATACTACCCTGACGCAACTCCAAGAACTCATTCTCCAGACGATCCGCTGCTTCCGGTGGGAAATACTTAGCCCTGAATTCCCCACGGAAGACCTCCCACGAACAAACTAGGTCCAGCATCCTCCCGGATGCACCCAACCACCAATCGTAGGCCTTCTCACCCAAGAAGTGCACTGCGATATCCTTCTTGTAGTCCTCCGGACAACGAATAGAGACGAAGTTTCTCTCCATCCTCGACTTCCACTCGTCTGCCTCAACCGGATCAGACCCACCCTCAAACTTCTGGGTTCCCAATCTCACCATGTGCTCCATCATGGTCAGATAGGACGAAACTACTCCAACCGCCCCTTGAACCACAGCCGGTTGTACCCCGTCCACTGGTGGTACCACCCCCACTGGTGCCTCCACAACAGTAGGAGCTGGTGCAACCTGCGGCAACCTTGCCAAGATCTGGGTCAAGGCACCCAATATCTGCCCAAACTCCTCCCGAGTCGGACCAGCTGTCGCAGCTTGAACATTCGCTGCATCCACACCCACATTCTGACCAATCTCAACGTGATCGTCAACCTGACGGTCCTCCCCATGATCAGAACTCCTAGCCACACTGCTCTCAGTGTTACTCGCGGCTGCTGCCGCTGCTGCAGTACTCCTTGCCTTCCTGTTGTTACCTTTGGCCATCTACAAACCAAACCAGATGATATCTACTAAGTTAGTGGTTAACTAACTTAGCAACACATCTACAAACAACAAACACCAAGACTTACCGCGAGACCGCTGGAAGGATGGATTAGACAGCCCACTAAAACCCCATGCAAACAATCCTAGAATGAACCGCGCTCTGATACCAACTTGTGACACCCTAACCCGGTGAACCTATCCGGGGTTAAGATACCAGCGAACACATGCCAATGACCCAAATCTACTTAGTCAAATTTTTGGCCATTCTTAAAACAATTCATCTACAACTTAGCGGAAGACTAACAACTTAGCGGGCTCCCGAACATGCATAGGGAATAAAAGCAATTCAGAGTATTTATTTCAACTTCAAACAAGGTTCACAAACGATAGTGGTTCCATAACTAAACACCTTAACAAACGAGATCATGTTCCAACTTAAGCAATAACAAATCAGACCAACCAATGTCAAACGAATGCTTAAACAAACATAAATCCCGTCCTAATCCATCCCCTCCTTTCCAGCCTTGTCTCGCGTGCTCCTTAGCCACTTCTATTACCTGCCACCATGAAAGGGGGCATAAGCAAACGATTTGCTTAGTGAGATCGGTCATCCCGTCTCACCAGCTAACATCCAACATTATTATACAACAATCATAAGCCATTATTGCATAACAAACATCAAACTCAACGTATAACAAACACCATGTTAAACGGATTATCATAACAAGCTCAAACGTCAAACATCAAACATCAAACTGTACGCGAACGTACCAAACAATGTTGATCAAACACCAAACATGATATACGTGTGCACACTATCAACATCTACACCGTATACCGAAGTATACCTTTACACCGAAGTGTAGCACCTCAAACCGTATACATAAGTATACCTATACACCGAAGTGTATCTGCCGTACGCAAACGTACCAAACCGTATACATAAGTATACCACCATACACCGAAGTGTATCACCTCAAACACAAACAAGACTCCATGAGCCATACAAACAACCCTAGACATTAGCTACGGTTACGAACTCACCTTAGCAAACGGATGGTCGATGGAAACACCTTAGTATGATTGCTATTACTTAGAATCCGTACGATCACCTAATCCAAATGATCCAAACATGCCACAAACACACACCATAAACGTCTTATTAAAGACCAAACCAAACGACAAACAACAAACGTTCGATAAAATTTTAGGGTTTATGAACCTTACCCGAACCACACGCAAACTGCACCCGGTACGCACGCGGACACACCCTGGTACACACGGCAGTACACACGGTACACACGGAACAGACCCAAACGCTGCCCGACACACACGCGGGTGATCAAACACGAACGTGAACACAACCTTCACCTTTTGACAAACACGATCCTCAAAAATCAGAGCCGAACTTCCGATCAAATGAAGAAAACACTTAGATTCAAATGATTCTTACCTAGAATCTCCACCCTCTAACTTTAACTCTTGATTTCGCAAATCCGACGAAGAACTCACGAAGAACGAAGAACTCTCTCTGCCTCTTGCTCTCGTTTCTCTCTCTTGTTTCTCTCTAAGTGGCGGAAATGAGAAAAAGAGCTTCCAAGGCCTCATATATATAGACATTAAATGCATTAAATGCCCAAAACCCTAGCCTTGGAGAGAAAGGCATTCGGTTTACTCCAAACCAACTCAAACCAGCCCTTAACCGCCATCCATTTGATATATGACCCATGGCCCAAAGGCTCATTAGCAACAAACTCAAACTCGGCTCATTAACACCGATCTAGGCGAAACTCGACCCAAGGGTGATAAAAACGTGACCCACGGGTCAATCTGCCGTGGCCCTCCATGCCTTAGGCAATTTTCTTAGTTTTTCCCAACCATATTCGAATCAACCTCACTACCACTAATACCAAAAATACCAATACGGATCACGGGTGTTACATAATGCCTTAGTTTGCTACGGATAGCACATATTTGATTTCAATGGGTACTACCCCAAAATTGACTTACTTTTGCTTTGGAACATGAAGATTTTAAGTTTTGAGGATCTTCTTTCATCTCTTTTAACATTATCTTCATTCTTAGCCCGTGCCAATTGTCTTGGCAAGAAGCAATGGCATAAGATTCTATCCTTTCTCATATAAGTTCACCGACTCTGGATCGGTGTAAGATATTTTGCCAGCAACATAATAATATGATGTTTTGGAGTCCAAAAATAAATAAATATAGTTATGGATAACCGAAGTAAGTGGCATATTTGGGATTTTGGGTGAGAATGAGGTGGCTAAATGAGGTCTGTGATGCGTAGAGTCGGAACAATGACATTCTCCTTCCTCCTCCAATCACCACTCCCAATTTCTCCCAAACCCATTCTCTCTTCAAAACTATACTCTGTCTCCTCTCTTCCTTTACCCACCCAGCGATTCCTCACTGCAAGCCACGGTTCTCGTCTACGCGTCCGCACTTTCTCTACCAAATCCACACCAAACATGCCGGATTCAGCAGCAGTATCTTATCTTACTCAGCGACAAGCTGCCGAGATTGATGAGACCTTGATGGGTCCTCTTGGCTTCACCGTTGATCAGCTCATGGTCTCCATTTTCTCTTCTTGTTTCTTTCCCTATTCTGCTTTGGTTTTCCCGCCTGATCATGCTCGATTTTCTCATCTTCTTTCAGGAATTGGCTGGTCTTAGCGTCGCAACTTCAATTGCTGAGGTAATTAATCGCAATTTCTGAGGAAGATATGCTACTAATACCGTTTAAGAAAGCTCAAAGCTTTTTGTTCGAGTTAAGAACATAATCATCAAGTAAAACCCAAAAAGCTTCCTTTATTGCAGGATCAAACCAACCAAAAACGGATCTCGAAATGTAAATCCGTATAATAAAGCTCTAAGCTTTTCCCTCGAAACCTCCAAAGCTCTCTCTAGCTTAGATGCGTCTCACAAGTGAAACTTCATACCTATATTATATTAGAACCTAAAACAAAACTCAACTCCAAAAGGAACTTATAGGAAATTGAACCCCAAACATGGGTATCACAGTTCATGTTAGCATTACAAACTTTTTCTTGCTATGTACATTGGTTGTGAAGTCTACAATATTTTCCAGGTTTATAAACCGACAGAATATAACCGGGTTCTAGCAATCTGTGGTCCTGGAAACAATGGTGGTGATGGTCTGGTGGCGGCAAGGCATCTTCACCACTTTGGATATAAACCGTCTATCTGTTATCCTAAACGTACACCCAAATCACTTTATACTGGACTGGTCACTCAGGTTTGTAAGCAGTGCTTAATTTAACACATTTGTTAGCTTTTCCGTTTCTATACTGCATGCTGAAATTGTCTGTTTCTGCAGTTGGAGTCACTTTCAGTTCCTTTCGTGTCTGTCGATGATCTGCCGGAGGACTTGTCCAAGGACTTTGATGTTATTGTAGATGCAATTTTTGGGTTTTCATTTCATGGTAACTATTCTTCTGCCTACATCATTAGAATTCTTCAAAGCATAGAAAGTTTTAATAAATGAATTCATTTTGAACAGCAGGTTTTGGAATCAAACTCTTTAATAGTTCAGTTATGCTCCTATTTTCATTTGCGTCATGTTTCAATTGCTTTTTGAAATCAATGTTTTGCACATGTAGGTGCTCCAAGGCCTCCTTTTGATGACCTCATCCTGAGATTGGTGTCCTTGCAGAACTATGAGCAGACGCTCCAAAAACACCCAGTCATTGTCTCTGTGGATATTCCCTCTGGTTGGCACGTTGAAGAAGGAGACCATGAAAGTGGAGGAATTAAGCCTGATATGTTGGTATGCCTAAGACGAAATGCTTGCACTACTCTTTTTCTTTTGAATCATTTGTTACTATCATACACAAGGAAAACTACTTTATTAATTGAACCTTTTAACTCTTTTTAGGTATCTTTGACTGCCCCAAAGTTATGTGCGAAGAGATTTTGTGGCCCTCATCACTTTTTAGGTGGGAGATTTGTACCACCTTCTGTTGCAGAAAAATATAAGCTCGAGCTTCCTAGTTACCCTGGGACGTCGATGTGTGTTAGAATTGGAAAACCCCCGAAAGTTGACATATCTGCTATGAGAGTGAACTATGTCTCTCCAGAATTGCTTGAGGACCAGGTTGAAACTGATCCTACTTTACAGGTATGAATTCATTTCTCTGTCTTTGCTTATCTGTATTGTTCGCCTTCTACAATCACTGTTAATGAATGAGCAGAAACTTATATTGCTCCCAGAAAATAAGAAATGAGTGTCTTTGTTGCACCAAAGTCATTTTGTTATCTGATGTAGCAATACTCCTCTTTCAATTTTGCTCATTTAACGGCTTTTCAATAACTCGTTCTGCTAGATTAGTCACTGCTAAGTTATTGTGGTTGATTAATTAGAGATAAGGCATCCTTTTTGCTAAAACAATTTATTCTTCTTTTTCAGTTCCGGAAATGGTTTGATGAGGCAGTTGCTGCTGGTTTGAGAGAAACAAATGCTATGGCTTTGTCTACAACGAACAAGGACAGAAAACCGTAAGTTTACTTTGATGATTCAAGAGATTTCACTCCGTGGAACAATATGTTGATGAATCATGTTCCAAAAGCTTTTCTATGTCCATATCTCTTAGATGTCAGGGTTATCTAGCATGACCGTATTATAAAGGTGGGACTTTATATAGCTTTCTGCAATAGGATGAGATGCATCCAGCTATGATTTCTTTGATCTTGTTGTTGTTTGATATACAGCATGTGATACAAAAAGTGCGCCTCAGGTTTCCAATTTGCTGCATGATATGCAGTTTTTAACATGTTATTTTCTTTCTGTTCCACTCTTTTTGAAGTAGTCGCAAGTATATATGTTAGTGTCTCTGCACGCACAAATCTCGGTCCTGGGTGATCTCAGCTAATCTTTTGAGTACAACTTAAGCTGTATCAATAGATAGAACATGCGCAAATTTGCATCGGGCACAAGATTTGCCTGTTTACTTCCTTTCTCATTATATTTTCTAATGAACGTGATTCTGCTGCAGATCATCAAGAATGGTTTTACTAAAAGGATTTGATGAGAATGGATTTGTCTGGTTAGTACATCCTCTCCTTTCTCTGCTGAGAATTGGGGTATGAAGATCTTTGTGTGTAACCTGATGTTACTTGATTAAATTGTAAAATGCAGGTTCACTAACTACGAAAGTAAAAAGGGTTCTGATTTATCAGAAAATCCTTGTGCAGCACTTCTTTTTTACTGGGAAATTTTGAATCGACAGGTATGTGTTTCCATCTTCCTTAATCTTGTGTTCTAGCCGACCTTTGGCCATCCATTGTAATAGAATACTCTGTCCTGCAAAGCCAGATGCTTCCACCACTGAGACACAAAATTAGTAACTTTGTCGATGAAGATCTTTTTAGCAGTACTAATATCCGTTCTCACTTTACCTAATCAGGTAAGAATTGAAGGACCAGTGGAGAGAATACCTGAGGCTGAATCCGAGAATTACTTTCATAGTCGTCCTAGAGGAAGTCAGATCGGAGCTATTGTTAGCAAGCAGGTGCCTTGTGATCTGTTGCATTTATCAATATAGTTTTCATATGATGTTAGGAATTTGCTTTGGACCCTCACCCTTCAACTTTTGGTTTCTATCAGAGTTCTGTTGTACCTGGCAGGCATGTTCTATACGAGGAGTATGAAGAACTGACGAAAAAATATTCAGATGGGTGAGTTCTAAAATCTTTTTAACTCTTAAAAGAATTCATTTTGATTTTATGTTCTTGATTGATGACTAAGAATAATAAAGAGCCATGACTTTGTTATCTGGCTTGCAGAAGTGTGATACCAAAGCCGAAAAACTGGGGAGGATTCAGACTTAAACCAAACCTTTTCGAGTTTTGGCAGGGACAGCCATCTCGTTTGCATGACAGGTGCCTCCTATCTTTTTCCTAACTCAGGTTTCTGTAGCACTTATTGCATTCTTGTTTCTAGAAATAGCTTGAAATTTGAGGAGCACGAAGAGGAAAATGATCTCTTGATTAGGCTTAGAACACAGAAAACTAGCCATGGCCAATGTTTGCTAACGTATGATCGTCGAACACAGGCTGCAGTATTCTCTGGAAGACGTAAACAGGAATACTCCGGAGTGGAAAATTCAGAGACTGGCCCCATGACCTCTACTCACTACATCTTCCCTCTGAAGAAGATGGTATGGCTGTTTATCAACCACTACATAATGAGAATAAGTTTTTAAGTATAGCCGTTTAGGGATTTATCTCCAAAATTGTCACTAAAATAAATAAAAAAAGGTTTTCCATTTTGGCACATAATTATGTGATTTATTTTGGCCCTTCTGCTTGATAACCATAAAAATTGTATTGGCCGGATAGAACGTATGTGTGGAGATGATTGGCTACTGTTTACACCTAAAAGTAATTTTGTAGAACTGTTGGTGCTACTTATTAATTACTATTTAATGTCACATGTGATGGGGAATAAGTATAACACATAAAATAGATATGTGGGCAGCTGAGAATAGACAAGAAGAATGAAAACATGACGAAAGTCTCTTCGATCATCGATTTTACCGCTCTGCTCGCTCTCAGAAATGGGTTGTGGCACATGTCTCGATTCCATGAGAATATATTGATAAATAGACAATCATTCATCGAAGATGCATTACATCGTGGTTCAAATTGGAAAAATTGATTGTGACCCAAAAGTATGAAACAAGTAATCTGTGATGGATAATTTGCAAGCTCCCCAAAAACAAGACCAAAAAGATTAAAAGAGTTCTGCAATTATGGAGGCGGTTCACATTCGTACAATGTGGACAAAGAATCAAATAAGAGATCAAACGAGTCATGGCTGAATAAAATGGATAATAACGATAACGCGTATTGTTAACTTCCTAAATGTAAGGACTCTCAACTCAGGACTGAACTCCAAGATATGGATCTCGAGTTAGACAATCCAGCTCGAATATCTTATCAAGATAACCAAGTATGATCACCTCCCGGAAAAAGAGGTCGATCAAATGAGCAACAATAGTCACCACCTCTAGACCTAAAAATACTCTAGCATGAGAAGATCAAAATATTGTCATGATTCAATCGACTCGATCAAAGCACACAAACGATGAGCTGATTTTGACAAAGGTCAAACTAAATCATTACCAGACCCGAATACAATTATAACGTTTTTTGAAAAAGAGGCTAGACATCTCAATAAGTCCCATGATGATGCACTGTAATCAGTCTGGATATTGGTGCAAATTTCAAAGTCTCAGGAGTTCTGATTGATACATCAAGTTCTGTCAATCTGATGTTTCTCGAAACATTATTTCGTATGTGAATCGATAAATCCAATATGCAAGGGTAACCCATGCTCTAACTGAATTTACCGGAGATATTAGGTTGGACATCCCTCAGATGGTGTTTTAGATTTTCTGACTTTTGTTTATGGTGTTAAAAACGTTCCCGACAAGTTCGGTGGATGTGATATTTGTTTTAAATCTAAGCAATCTCGCTTGCGAGAGTTCTAATAAAGCTTATGCTCCTATTGATTTAATGCACTGTAATCTCTGGGGACAATATCAAGTTCCTTCTTCATGCGGTGCAATTTACTTTCTCATGAGCAGTATGGATGCTTCTTTAAAAAAACGAAGTCAAAACCATTATGCCGAATTTTTGTAATATTGTTCATCGTCAGTTTGGAAAAATGGTCAAGACAATACGCAGTGACAATGGCACATAGTTTATGTGCTTATCTAAATACTTTATCAAGAATGGGATGTTGCATCAAATTTCGTGTGTGGTTACTCCACAACGAAACAGAAGAGTCGTGCATAAACATCGACATAATGTTTCAAGCTAATCTTCCATTCAAGTTCTGAAGAAAGAGTGTTCTTGCAGTTGTTCACGTCATCAATAGAACTCCTTCTAGTGTTTTACAAGGGAAGACTCCGTATGAATGCTTGTATGGTAAAATACCATAGTATGAAGACATCAAGACCTTCGGTTGTTTGTGTTTTGCGCATAAAGCATCTCGTGACAGAGAAAATTTTGGAGACCGTAGTAGAAAGTGTATCTTTGTTGGGTATCCCTTTGGAAAGAAGGGATGGAAGCTGTATAATATTGAGAATAATGAGTTATTTGTCTCTAAAGATGTTGTGTTTGATGAAGCAACATATCCTTATACCATCAATGCTATTACCATCCAATTGCAGCACCAGAGTTTGTTGAGTTCGAGTCAAATTTAGAAGCTGTGGAAAATAGGGGGAGTCCTGATCCCTTTAACAACTTCGGGCTCCGACAACTCTCCACCCGTAGAAGTTGTTCAAGCTGCACCGATTGAACAAGTGGCTGCTGGAACAGAGATTGTTGCGGCAGAGGTGCCACTGGGCAGAGGTCATCGTCAGCCCATACCTTCTGTAAAGCTCAAGGATTATGTCACATATAACTCACGTTGTCATCCCGATAAAAATGCCACTCCTGTTCTTCCCGGCAAATCGCCATTGTCCTCTCGGTACAAGGTAATACACCGTATCCCATAGAAAGCTATGTCACATATGCTATTTTTCATAAAAACACTAGGTCTTTCTTGCAGATGTCTGAGCGGGTGTCTAACCTCCTAGCTACAAGGCGGCCATTCTGGATCCTAGATGGAATAATGCAATGGGTAATGAGATTGATGTTCTTGAGATAAATAAAACATGGGATTTGGAAACGTAACCAGAAAGAAAAAAGCAATTGGAGGCAAGTGGGTGTACAAGCTTAAGTTTAATGTCGATGGGACTGTGGAAAGATACAAAGCCATCGGCAATCACCAGGTGGAAGGATACGAAGAAACATTTGTACCCGTTGCTAAGATATCTATCGTTCGTACTTTGCTAGAAGTTGCAGTTGCAAAGAACTGGGAAGTGCATTAAATGGATGTGCAGAACCCATTCCTCAATGGTGATTTAGAAGAAGAAGTCTACATGAAGTCACTATATGGTTTGAAACATGAACAAACAAATGATCCAACAAAGGTTTATTGTCTAAGGAAGTCACTATATGGTTTGAAACAAACACCACGATATTGGTTCGCCAAATTGACAAGTGCTCTTAAGAATTTCGGTTTTGTGCAATCATATGCAGATTGCTCTCTATTCACTTACAAAAAAGGGGAGGAAAGCTTGCGCGTGCTCATTTATGTAGATGATCTGGTCGTACCTGGTAATGACTTGAGTATGTTGACAAAGTTCAAGGCTTATTTGAGCAAATGTTTTAAGATGAAAGATCTTGGAAGGCTCAAGTATTTCCTCGGGATAGAGATTGCTAGGATACCATTGGGTATGTTTATTACGAAGAGGAAATACGCACTAGATATCATTGCGGGAGCAGGATTGCTTGGGTGTCAGACGGTGTTGGCTTGGATTGAACAAAATCATAAGATTCTCTTAGAAAAAGCCATTTTATAAAGATCCAGTATGGTTTAGAAGAGTTGTCAGTCGTTTGGTATCTTACTATAACACGACCAGAGTTGTGTTATGCGGTTCACGTTCTTTCTAAAGTAATGCATGAACCAATGGAAGCACATTGGGATGCAGTTGTGAGAGTTATACGATATTTGAAAGGGTGTCATGGTCAAGGAATTATGCTAAAAGCCTTTTGTGACTCCGATAGGGTATCTTGTCCGCTTATAATAAGGTCATTGTCCGTGTATGTGGTGATGTTGGGAAGATCACTTGTCTCATGGAAAACTAAGAAGCAAGACACTGTGTCTCACTCATCAGCTGCAGCGGAGTACAAAGCCATGGCAGTAACTTTGCGAGAGCTAAAATGGTTAAAGACGTTATTGGCATATCTAAGGGTCTCGCAAAACGAGCCGATTGAGATGTTTTGTGATAACAAGTATGCATTACACATCGCAGCTAATTCGGTGTTCCATGAAAGAACAAAGCATATAGAAATTGATTGCCATAATGTAAGAGATGCAGTACAAAATCGACTCATTGCAACAAGACATGTACGAACAACATAACAATTGGCGGATATCATGACAAAGGCATTGGGAAGAACCTTTAATTATTTGTTGTCCAAGTTGTGCGTATGTGACTTATACACTCCAACATGAAGGTGAGTGTTAAGGTTTTAGGTGGTTCTAGAGCTTTCTGATATATCTAATATGTAATTAATATAAGTTTGAGATAAATCCTAATAATGTTGTGATAAGGTTTAGTCCGATTAGATAGAAATAAGGTATAGGTTTGGTATATATATATAGTCATTGTGAATGATCAAATACAATAACTTTTCCCATAATTTACGCTTGATATTTCTTTTTGATCTAAAATGCACTAAAATTTTGTTTTTATCAAAGAGTAAAATAGACTTAATCAGAAGTCGTTCTAAGCTATTTAGATTTCCTGCATCTTGAATTAATTGATGCACAAAACACTATAAAACTTCTATTTATATTGGAAAATTCACTAGTTTTCCTATCATTTTGATTACGAACAAACCTCTTCGAGTTGGATCACTAGATTAATTTTAAACACACAATGACACAATACAATAAAACAAACATATGTTAAATATCTATATGTATCACACATATAGCATATTTTAAACTCACGCAAAACGTCAGGTCATCGCCTAATATAATTTTAACAGTGAAACAAAACAAAACAAAAAAAGAAACAAAATCTTCTACGTTTAGAGGGCTCCTAAATGGTAGGGGCTAATTTCACCGGTCAACTGAAGCTGAATAGAAGGAGACACAATATGTAAATGCATGTAACCAACTAATTAAGCCAATGTCTAATTTATTTATTTATGTATACTATATGGAGGGAGAGGGAGTGGAGATGGGAGATGGAGAGAATGGTGGCCGTAGGATGGAGGAAGCAAAGTGATAAAAGGATGAAATGATGGGAATATAAAAACATTGGGGTTAAGTGGTTTAATGAGTAGGTAAGATGATCACATCAATGTGCCACCAATCCTAATACTCTCTCTAATCCACCACCATCATATGTGTTTTGTCACCATCCTCTGCATTATTTCAGTTTGGTTATGACCTTTAAGAAATAATTGATGGGTCTCTTGTCAGTTGAAAAATTTGTAGTCTTTTGGGGACAAAGATGGCTTCTCAATAAAAAGGCAAAAGGAGAGGCCTTCCTTTGGATAAGAAGCTCACCTCATCTCTCTCCACCACCACAACTTCCCTCACCCTTTTAAAACATTTTAACCAAACCAAAATCCAATTGGACTGAATCGAATCGAAATGATTTAACAGATTCAGATGAAATATCTCAAATTAATTGAAAATGGAAAGACAGAGAGAGAGAGAGAGAGAGAGAGAGAGAGATGTCTGATTAGTTCTCAACAACAACTACAGAGAGCCAAAAGTGCAGCTTATTAGAAACATGAAACCAACTCATCTAACTAACACAGATGCTCTCAAAACATACATCCATTCTTCCACCTAACCAACCATGAAGAACTTTCAAACCAAAAACAAAAAGAAATAATGATACAACAATCATGCATTGTGCTTCGAATGCCCCCTCGCAACCATCATCAACAATCATGCAGTGTGCCTCCATCATCATCTGAGCCTCCTACACCTACCCATTTCATTCCCCCCTCTTAAAAATCATCAGCAACACACCAAAGTGCTCCTCTTTCCTATAAAATTGTGACAAACTTTGGTGCATCCTTCCTTGGACCATCAAGCGACCGATACATGTATAAAGTCTCAACATAATCCCTGTTGTCATCATCATCATCCGACCCAATTACTTCCACAACTAAATTCGGCATGGCACGTGCAACATCCTTGCAGCATCCCTTAGACAAGCTACATGCCGACATCCAAACAAACCTCATGTTGTAATAACGATGCATACCAGAGCGTAACGCAACATCCCCAAACGGACTGTCCCTTATCTCAAGTTTTTGCAGCCTAGGGCAACCTTCAAGGACATGTCTCAGAGCCATGTCACTGTCCCCTGCAAAAGCTACCGACAGAGTACGGATCAATTTCCCATACTCACCCATATACCTAAAAGCTTGATCTGTAAGCAACCCCGACACCGCAAGCCGAGTTAGCTTCTTGCAGTTTTTAACAATGGCACCAAATCCCTCGTCCATAGGCTTTCCTGTCACATGGTCAGGCCTATGTCGACCCATTATGCAGAGCCTAAACACAGTAAGCTCAGGACAGTTCTCTGACATGGCTATCACGGCGGCATTAGTCATTCGTTGGCAAAAGTAGAGAATAGATTCTAGGTTCCTACAACCCTCGGAGATTGCTTGGAGGCCTAATTCAGAGACAGGACCTTCACTGTCTTCCCGGGGATCAAAAGGGAAGATCCGGAGCTCACGGAGTTCCTTGCAAGTTGCAGCAACTGCCAGTAGTCCTTCATCACATATCGAATCAAGGGCCTGCATTGTAAAAGTTCAAGATATGCATTTACTAAAAGTTCCTTGGACAACTGATATCAAGTTTATTCATTCAATCCATCTGACCCAGAAAAAATATGGTGACAAGAAATAAGCCACAGATAACTCAATACCAGGGAGACAGAGATCAAGAAGGATACATACCCAGAAAACCTGTAGTTTGTGGCAATTGTGTATGATGGGCTTAAACATGTCAGGAGAAATGTTAGCATAACTGAAGTTCAGGGAGGTGAGGTTGGCGCAGACCGGAAAGATAGCTGGAAGGTACTCTGGCATTAACTCCCTGAATCCTGACAGGCAAACTACAGATTTACAAGCACGGAAGGCAGCTGCATAATCCGGTTCTTGCTCA
This sequence comes from Pseudoturritis turrita, assembly GCA_900406555.1. Taxonomy (NCBI): domain Eukaryota; kingdom Viridiplantae; phylum Streptophyta; class Magnoliopsida; order Brassicales; family Brassicaceae; genus Pseudoturritis; species Pseudoturritis turrita. The sequence goes on from OVBL01000033.1 coordinate 313,233, forward strand.
CTCTGAGGTGCATTATCATGGCTGAATGAACCTGTTCCAAGACTCGTGAGCTGTGGAGCTCCGAGAAGCAGGCGATGCAGCTCTTCGAGGGAGACAAACCTGTTCAGCCTAAGTTTCTTCAAGAACGGTGACCTACCAACAAGACCCTCCAGTGCCTTAAAATTGATAGGGGATTCCACACAGTCAAAAGCTAAAGATTCCAGACTAGTTACATCCTCGGGGAAACATGAAATCCAATCCACTTCATCATCTGTGACCTCGGACTCGATCAGATCAAGCACTTTTAGCTTTCTGAAACAAATTGGCATTCGATAAGTTCATGACGAGGCTCACTTACTTAAACTCTCCAAACTATCAAACATTACTCAAAGAAAGATAGCAGTTTCTGACATAATGAAGAGTAGAAGAAGTGTAAGGAATTACCTGCACTTGTTGGCAACAATAGCGATGCCACTAGTCCCAAAGCCTTCACAGCAAACCAAGATGAGCTCCTTGAAACCAGGAAAGGACTCAGCGAGAAGGGCTAGATCGTCGTCAGTGACAAACATGCGCTTCAAATCGACCTTCTCGAGCCAAGGGTAAGCCTTAGCCATGGTAGAAACCCAGGGTGCGAAGTTAGCCCCCCAATCAGGAGGCATGAGATTGAAATCAGCAAACCTAGGTTTCCCCTTGAGCAACAGAGACCTAACGCGCTTGAAACGCTGAGTTAACCTAGAGGGGGAAAGCGCGTAACAGTTGCCGATGAAGACCTCGGATCGGGTCAAAGCCTCGACTCGCCACCAAGATTTGCAAACCAAGGAAGCGGCGTTGCGGTCGCATCTGGAATCGAGGAACTGGAGCACGTTCTCAAGAACGTTCTCGAGGACATGGTCAGGGAAAGGCTGCGAGTTCATGGCGCCAGAGGAGATGCAGTTGCGGGATTTGTTCGGCGTAGAATCGACGGCGGAGGAAGAAGAACAAGGGTCAGCGATGGCGGCAGAGCGCAGATCCAAGGGAAGAGATTGGTCATCATCATCCTCAGACATTTGCGTCCGATCTTGAGGCATTTAGGAGAGAAAAACCCAAGCTTTGCTTTGCTTTCTGGATTCAGATTAAGCTTTCGTTTGGGGTGCGAGAGAGTGGAGCTTTCTCTCTCCACTTCGCCTCCATTATTTGGGCCTTATTTCCTCTCTTTTTTGTCTTCTTATATTATTATTATTATTATTATTCCAAAAATAATATCCCCAAATTTAAGTTTTACCAAAATGTGTCCACTCTTTTTCCTGCATCAATGTTTTTACACATTCGTCCTCTTATTTTCTTCACCTCTCTATTTCAACCTTACGTTAAAATGTTTTTTTTTTAAGTAAGAAATCAACATTATCCATTTCTATAGGACACTTGCTTTTTTTTTTTTTCTTTTTTTTTTTAATCGTCGGAGTTTCTGACGTTCGGTTCATATTCCGATTTAAAAAATAACTTTCTGTCCAAAAAATATTTAAACTAATTTAAAAGAACTCACGACCGGACTGATTAGTGGGTCAAATACAAAACATTTGATTTTTAAAACCATTTAAAATCACTAATTCATATTAAACTTTTGGTTATCAATTTGATTATATGGTTGATTTATTTTGTTTCCAAATTCAAGTTTTGTTACTAAATGGTGATGGTTCACTTGGTTTCAAAAGTTCTCTTGGGAGGGAGGGTAAGTCTTTGTTCTTAAGTTGGAGTCTTTACTTGAAAAGAATGGTTTATACTTTAATAAGTATTACCAAATGCTAGTCTCATGTTAAAGAAGATTATAGTTCTAACTAAATTTAATTTGATTTATTTAGTAGAAATATGGTTTAAAATTTATCAACTAAAAAAAATTATAATTTCAGTATAATTTATATTCTATCTTATTAGATAAAGCGGAACAAGTTCAACGTGAATGTAACACGTATGAAAAATTATAACTCCCCAGGTCATGACATGTGTTGATAACTAACGAAATTTGTACATATGTCAAATATCTAAAATTTAAATATAAATATACATATATAATGTTAAAAAGGAAACATAATTATAGTAAAAAATAGAAATTTAAAATTCAAAATAAAATATTATATCAAAAATGTAAAAAAAAGCCTCACTAGTCTATATTTTCTATTTAATTGCAAAACAACAAAATTAGAAGAATTTTTTTATAATTTTCTTTTAATACTAAAATATTAATTAAAACCAAAAATGAGAGAAACTAAAATGGGAACAATAATTACTAAATTTTTAAATTTTCATGTTAAAGTAAGAATAAAATAAAATAAGAAGTTTGAAGATCTAAAATAGAAAATATGAAAATTTCTAAATTCTTATGTTCTAATTATATAATGAATTATGTATAATTAAATTGATGAAATAATATGTTTTTATTGTAGAATTCATTCGAAATTGAGCAAAAATATGATGAAGTGGTTGTGATAATAAAATTAGGGAAGTAAATTAGTTTTTTCTTATTGAGAATAAGATGAGTTCATTTATTCGAGATTCAACAAAATATTGGTTATACCAAAAATTTTGGCAAAGATTTTGGTGGTAGTTATGATAAAGTTGTTGTGATACATGTTGACAATAAAATTAATATATAATGGGTATAAATTAGTCTTTCTAACAATGTGAATTATCTTATTCTTTATCTTTAGATTGGAATTAAGAATCGGGTCTATCTCTTTACGAACATTTTTTTAGACTAAACTAGTTATCAACAATGGTTATTCATTTTAATTATTATAAAACACAATTTTATCAAAATCAAGTAATCCTCGCATTTTAATCTAGTTAATTTGTGAAGTGACCTTAGTCTAGTGGCAGTTGTAAGTCCACTGAGAGCAGGCACCATAACACACGGGATCGAATTTCACTCCCTACAAATATTAGAGATTAGACTAATGGACCGGCCAGTTGTGGCCCAATGTTGACAAAAAAAAAATCTAGTTAATTCATAATGTTTGAGAATTTGTTAGAATTTTAAGTTTAAGGGTAGTTTTGGATTTAAAATATTTTGAATTTAAAATAGTTTATGATCGTTGATAAATTATAGTATTTGTCTTTATATTTTTAATAAATTATTAAAGTAAAAATTTATTTGTCCGCGGTGGATCAAATTGATCCAATGACCTAGAAAACTTTACGGTTAGTTTTTCGATCAGTTTTAAAAAGGGAAAATGGCATAAACAATCTTCAAGGTGGCACGCACTAACACTTTAAACCTCCAAAATTTATTACTACCACTTTAAACCTCAAACCTGACATTATTCACAATATAAACCACCAACGTGACACTTTTGTACGCGCTATCAAAATTTCAAACGGAATAGTAAACGTTGTTAACAGAAAAGTAACTTCATTTAAAATCAATTAACTCCGTTTTACTTTAAAAAGGGAAAATTGCATAAAAAACCTTTAAAGTGGTAATTACTAACACTTTAAACCTCCAAAATTTGACACTCACACTTTAAACATTTAAAGTGACAACTTTAACTAAATAAACCTCTATAGTACGTTTTTTATTTGCGCCGACATTTTACGGAACGGAATAGTTAACTTCGTCAACATAATTTTAATTTATGATTATTTTATTGTACACATGTCATTTTATCAATTAAAATAAAATTTATATATTATTTTTATATATTATAATTAATAAGTTATTAAAACAAAACAAAAAAAGAAAAAGAAGAAAAAAATAAAAATAATTATGTTCTTCTTCATCCTCTGCTTTTCCTCTAATCTTCATCTTCTTCTTTAATTTTCTTCTCTTATCTAGCAATCTGACATAAACACTATTCATCCTTCTTATATAGATTTCGATTTCAGATTTTATTTATGTTGATGATCGAAATTTTGTCTTCAATTTTAGATTTCTGTTTTGTTGTTAATTTTTTTTGCGTAGTTCCAAAGATGAATGACAGAATATAAAGATTACGGAGAAATCAATGACAGAGACACTCTGTTAGGGATAATATATGTGGCGAAGAAGAAGACGATGTGAAAGGATATAGGGTTGTGAAAGATCACATAAGATGTGGACGAAAAGATCGATGTAGCAGATGAGATATGGTTTGAGATTGAAGAAGACGATGAATAGAGGCTTAAATTGGAAGTTAATTCTTTCAAAAACTCAATTTATCGATTCTCTCTCTCATAAATCCTCGCTGTCATCTTCCGCCGCCGCCGCCTATAATCCGTTCTCCGATTCCTCAACCCTAGATCCTCTCCACCCACCATAACCCGAACCATGATTTTTGAAGAATCGGAGCAATAAATGGTCTCCGATTGAAGGAGATTTGAGGAAGAACGGAGGAGGAAGAAGAACATTGTTTTTTTTTTTTTTTAATAATTTATTAATTATAATATATAAATTTTATTTTAATTGATAAATGACACGTGTACAATAAAATAATCATAAATTAAAATTATGTTGACGGAGTTAACTATTCTGTTCCGTAAAATGTCGGCGCAAATAAAAAAATATACTTTAGAGGTTTATTTAGTTAAAATTGTCACCTTGAAGGTTTAAAGTGTGAGTGTCAAACTTGGGAGGTTTAAAATGCTAGTAGTCGTCACTTTGAAGGTTTTTAATGCAATTTTCCTTTTTTTAAAATAAAACGGAGTTAACTGATTTTAAATAGAGTTATTTTTCTGTTAACAATGTTTACTATTCCGTTTAAAATTTTGACGGCGCATACAAAAGTGCCACGTTGGTGATTTATTGTGAATAATGTCAGGTTAGAAGTTTAAAGTGCTAGAGATAAACTTTAGAAGTTTAAAATCTCAGTGCGTACCACTTTAAATGTTTTTTATGCAATTTTCCGTTTTAAAAATATTGGCTAATAGTTAATATGCTTTTAACTTTTTTTTTAATGTATACTTAAGGTCATTTTTAAGGATTTTCCCAACTAACACAAATTGTAATAACACGAATTTCACAATCAAACTTATCTTATACTCAAAGATTATACACCCGTATGAATTTTTAAACTTTTTAATAAAATTATTCTTCTAAGTTGACAATTTTATCATAGAGAAAAATGAGAAATTTGGACAATTTTAATCAACCAATATTAAAAAAATTGTTAGGCGATTTTCAAGGCACTGGTTAGTTTGAAAATTATTCAGAGTTATCAATTTTATATGTTTATATATTTTTGAGTATTTTTATGAAAGTGATATATGTTTATTTGATAAATCCGAGGACAGCTGAGTGGAATATAAAGATATTAAATATTTTTTTTGATTTAATGGATATTTCAATAATTCAAGGAATTTCAATTTATAGAAAGTATACACCGGTGAAAATTGGATGGTTTTTCCGAAATCTGATAAATATATTGTTAATGTTTAGATATTGGGTAGCGTATAATGGTTGAGGTTGCGCAATAATCCATCGAAAGTTGGACCATATATCATTCATCTACGAGCACAATCATGAATGATTAGATGCAAAAATAAAATATTTTATATAGCAAGTAATTTCAAGATGTTTAGCGATTAATCATAACTTATGGAGTAGGACATATACAATTTTCAACAACTTGGATAATTTTTTTTCAGATATCTTAAAACATGCTGCAGCTTGGCAGAAAACGCAATGAATGAAAAAAGTGGCTGGGATCACGTCCCATGTGGTTCAACCAATGTTTCCCTTGAACCGATATGCTAGATATATGGATTGTAAAAATGCAAAATTTTGTTCTCATAAATAATAATATGGTGCTTGTTTATTTTAATCGACGCTAAAGAAAAAAGAATAATGATAAAGTTTTACTCTTCTATATTTGGAATTGGAAACTTTGATATAGGTGATGGATTGTATGATGATGCATCACGAATTGATCATCTATTTTCGATATATTGCTTTAAGTTAGTAAAAATGGTGTCAAATTCGGAGACAATTTTATTCATGCGGTTTTCAGATTTTTTTTAAAATGTTTTTAATTAATAAAAATTGTTATATAATTGGTTTAATGGAAAAAACAAAAATATGATTTTGTCAATTTTGACATCTTACAAAAATATCGTGTGCTTTAATAAACATTTTATCTTGGAACCCTTTTATCTTTCATGTGTGTACATCGGTTTATTTGCAATCTATTAGCACTAGAATATGACTCGCGCGATACGCGAGTTTTTGTTTTACAATTTTATTAAATTTAGTGATAATTTTATTTATTTATTTAGTATTTTAGTATTTATATTTGAGAAAACAACCAATTCTTTGTAGATACATAATAATATTTGATTTGAAATGAGATAAATTGTTTCTCTTATTTATACTACTACATGAAAATATGAAATGATTTTCAATCACTTTGATATCAATACTTATTTTTTTAAAATTTTGGCAATTGTATAAATCATGTTATCTAAATAACCGATTAAGATTTTGAAAATAAAAATTATCAGTTATTTTTCAATCTCTAAAAATTATTAGTTATTTTTCAATCTCTCTCTATAATTTGATTACTTATCATTTTTCTGCTTTATCTTCGTCTTGTGAGTTTTTATATTTTTGATTTTTGGAAAATAATTTTTTTTTATGTAATTTTTTTTTCATTTTTTTATATATTTTTAATTTATTAGTTATTAGATTTTAGCACAAAATTAGATTAAAAATATTGATTAACTGAAAAAGACTAAAAAATGTTCAAAAATATTGAAAATAAATCCGACTAATTCATTTATTTTATGTTGTGAAATTAAGATGAATGGTGCGAAAAAGTCCAAATACGGTCGAACCAAATAACAAACTTTTCAGAAAAAAGTCAAGTAAAATTATAGCCAGGTTAAGAAATTTTGAAATTTTACTTGTCTTGAATTCATAAATCAAAAAAATTTAAAATAAAATCTAAAAATTTACTTAAATGATGTGATAATATTTTATTTTATTTTTATATTCAATTAAATACATTTAATTAGAGTTGGAAGAATTTATATAATTATATATATTATTTTTTTATTCAAAATTTCTATTTGAATTTTTTCTAATCTCTGTTTTATTTATATTGTATTTTTTAATTTCGTTTTTAGTAATCTTTAAATCTTATATGGTGTGGTAAGTAATAGAAGACATTAAATAAAAAAAAATATTGAATCATTCAATTTTAATTTTAGTGTAATTTTTTTGTTTGTTGATATAGAATCTTTGAAATGAGATGTAGATATCCTAGATGAAGAGAAAACTGTCTCATTGTATATATGACTTGTAATACTGTTTGATATGACGTTGCCTGAAAGTAAATGATTGTGTCAACGTAGTCGTGTGGCATAGATTGAAACGAACATTTTAATCAGATGGCTACAAAAAATTAAACGCTTTGATATAAAAAAACAAAAAACAAAACGAGATGGTATTTGTTGGTAGTTTTACACCATTCTAATAATGAAATGTTATGTCAATTAGGAGGAATGCGTTGGAAACTTTTTTTAATAAACCAATTAAAATTTAATGGGCCAAATAATTGATAAGATAAAATTGGTAACATATGAATGAAAAATGGAATAATGATAAATTATTTAGGTCTAAAAATTAATTAAATTCATAAGGTTAAGTAAATTTATAACATTGTTCCACATTGCTTATATGAAGAAAAATCATGTAATATATAAGAGAGTGAACACACTTTTAATATCAAAAATATATATCTAGAAAGAGTAATGATTGAGCCACACGTGTGCACCGCTGCCGCTCGCTCAGCACGTGGGCTCTATATTTGGCACTTAGGTTATTTAAGGGCACTTGGGCTCTAAGATGATCAGATTCTTTTGATTACTGCCAATGATCTACACCCTCCATTTATTATGGTGGAACTGATCAACTCTCTCCTTTGACTATATAAACAGCTTCATACTCCTCTCATTCAACATTCATTCATTTCATACTCCTCTCATTCAACATTCAATCATTCTGAAACATACAGAAAGAAAAAACTACAACAATCTCTCTCTCTCTCTCTTTTCTCAGTAAGTGTCTCGAGAGTATAGCGTAGTTCTTGTTTCGTAGATTCTATAGTCGAATGTCGCGACTATAGTCTCACATAGTTGTATCATGGGATTCATAATCTCATAGATCCGCCACTCTGCGGAAGATTTTATGAATTAAGGATAGAGATCATATCTCGTCTCTGTGTTTTTTCTCTAAAATCGTTGTTCATTTAATCATTTGATCTCTTCTCTTAATTCACATTTCTTTAATCCAGTCTTTCGGTTCCTACAATCTTAATTCATAAAATCTGCTTCCTGATTATCGCTTGAATCAGATTGAGAATTGCGATCGGTTTCTTAAAACGGTTTCAAAAAATGATTTTATAATTTTTTTTTCATTTCTGAAACAGTTCTGCAAACGTTCTCTAACGATTTCGCGGAAGGTTTCATTCTGATCTAAAATTTTATTATTTATCTGTTTCATTCTAGAAACGATTTCCGTGAAGGCCTCTGGGTGAGTTTCGCGAAATGTTTTTGGAATTTTATCTGGAATATTTTCTGATAATATTTTTCTGGGAACATCTTCTGGTGATATCCACAGAAACGTTACATAATTTTATAAGTGATTATAACGTTTTACAAAGCTATCACATTATTCAACGCTTCATTACTGATTCTGTTTATCTTATGATACAGAATGACTATTGGTGATGACAACGTTCTGCGGGTACCAGATCCAGTGCATTGATGCCCCAAATTGGGAATGGTCTTCCACTGCAAGCCCCTTCTGTGCCTAGCTGTATAAGCGCAGGAATCACACCTGACAAGTTCGATGGGACCAATTTTAAGTCGTGGCAGAAAAAATGCATTTCTTTCTAACCATATTGAAATTAGAAAAGTATGTCACCGAGATCAAACCCGTTTTGCCTTTGGATAATACTGATCCCCGAGCTCTGACTAGTGTCGAGGCATGGAACCATGGAGATTACTTGTGCCAAGACTACATCCAAAACCGCCTGGTGGACCAGCTGTACAACGTTTATAGTAAGGTTGTAACGTCCAAGGATTTCTGGGATGCTCTGGAAAAGAAGTACAAGTCTTTCAATGTGGGGCTCTAGAAAATTTGCTACGGCAAAATTTCTGAACTACAAAATGGTGGACTCAAAACCCATCATGGAGCAAGTTCATGAGCTCCAAATGATTGCGCAAGAGATAGCCGATGAAGGATTGAAGATCTGTGAGGTTTTCACGGTGAATTGCTTCATTGAGAAGCTACCTCCTAATTGGATGGACTTCAAAAACTATCTTGATCACAAGGAAAAGGCTTTGACTCTGTCAAACTTGATATCCAAGCTGCAAAATGAGTCGTACAAGAGGAAGAGAAAAGGCAAGTTTGTTTCCAACAAACCTGTGCCAAACAAGATCCCTCCTCAGACATCCACGGCCTTCAAGGAGCCGGCTTTCCCGAAGAAGTTTGCAGGGAGGTGCACCTACTGTAATAAGAAGGGCCACTTGGCATCCGAATGTCACAGTAAGGCTAAGGGGAAAGATCAAGCAAACCTGACCGAAGCTGATATGTGTGCGGTGGTCACGGAAGCAAGCATGGCTGAGGAAAACCCTAAAGAATTGTGGTATAACATCGGCACCACTACCCACATCTGCATTGATAGGAAGATGTTTAGCACCTATCAAAAGAGCAAGACTGATGCTCAACTCATGATGGAAAATGTGTCTTACTCCAAGATTGAAGGCACGGGCAAAATCGTGTTGAAGATGACTTCTGGTAAGGAGTTCACTCTGAACAACGTGAAACAAGTGCAAGACATGAGGAAGAACTTGATCTTCGGGACCGTATTGGGCAAGCATGGATTTGCCATCAACTACGAGTCCGACAAGCTGATCATTAAAAAATATGGTATTTTGTTGGAAAACGTTATGAAAAAGGAGGACTAGTCAAAATGTGTGTAATGACTGTCCTCAGAAACAAAAATGCAACTACTTCCAAAGTTTCAATGAAAAAGAAACAAGTTGCTTATTTGAATGAGATATTTAATATTTGGCATGAACGATTAGGACATGTGAATTATAAATCTACACAAAGATTAATTAATTCGAACCTAATTCTGAAATGCAAAATAAAGAAAGGCAAATGTGAAATTTATGTACAAGCAAAAATTTCAAAAATACCATCACCTCATGTTGAACGAACAACCGAACCTCTTGGTCTAATACACACAGATTTGTGCGACTTAAAAGTTTGTACAAACAAGAGGCGGTAAAAATTATTTTGTAACATTCATAGATGATTGTACAAGATACTTCTATGTCTACCTACTTCGTAGCAAAGACGAAGTCTTGGAGAAATGCAAAGAATACAAGACCGAAGTTGAAAACCAACTTGGAAAAACTATTAAAATAGTTAGAAGTGATAGAGGAGGTGAATATGATGGCCTTTTAAAGGCATTATGTACTGAAAAAGGAATTATCCATCAAACCACTGCTCCCTACTCACCAGAATCAAATGGAGTTGCGGAACGCAAAAACCTTACTCTAAAAGAAATGATGAACGTAAAGTGTGGGTATGTCTAGCAAAAATTGCAGTACCACCTCCTAAAAAGGTCACAATCGAACCTAAAACTGTGGATTGTATATTGATTGGATATGCACACAATAGTAGTGCTTATCGATTTTTGGTTCATAAATCAGACATACCGGATATCCATGTCAACACAATCATGGAATCAAGAAATTCATCTTTCTTTGAACACGTGTTTCCTTGTAAGGATAAACAAGGGTCAAAGCGAACTTGTGAAGAAAGAGATGCAACTACCTCTGTCATTGAGGCAAGCACTTCTGGGACATCACTTAATGATATAAAAAGTAGAAGATGAACCTAGACGTAGCGAAATAGCTCGTAAGAAAAAATATTTTGGTGAAGATATTTCTTAATGGTCTTTCTCCTCGAGAATGAACCAAGAACATTCACTGAAGCCATGTCTACACCAGACACACCTTATTGGAAGGAAGCCATCAATAGTGAAATAGAATCGATTATGCAATATCATACGTATGAGATAACCGATTTATCCCCAGGTTTTAAACCTCTTGGGTGTAGATGGATTTTCAAAATAAAGTTGAAAACCGATGGCTTAATAGATAAGTACAAGGCTAGACTTGTGGTGCAAGGATTTCGACAAAAAGAAGGTCATGATTTCTTTGACACTTATTCTCCGGTAACGAGAATAATTTCAATCCGAATGCTGATATGAATTACAGCATTACGAGACCTCGAAATTCATCAAATGGATGTAAAAATTGCTTTTCTAAATGATGATTTAGAATAGAAAATTTATATGAAACAACCCGAAGGTTTTGTAGTCCCCGGACAAGAACACAAAGTCTGTCAACTTGTGACGTATTTTTATAGACTTAAACAAGCCCCAAAACAATGGCATTAAAATTTGACAATGTCATGATGTCAAATGGATTTCACATCAACGAATATGATAAATGCATATACATCAAAATTACTCCTAGTGCGTATATTTTGCTCTGTCTATATGTAGATGACATGCTCATTATTGGGACCAATAAAGAAATTATCCAACAAACTAAAAACATGCTTAGTGGACAGTTTGACATAAAAGACATGGGTCTCGCAGATGTCATTCTAGGGATAAAATCATAAGGATTTCTGACGGAATAACTCTTTCTCAAGATCATTATGCAGAAAAATCATAAAGAGGTTCAAGAACCACTCTACTGGGACTGCAAAAACTCCGGTAGACTCGCAACTTACCTTGACGAAAAATTCGGGTGAAGCGGTGTCACAAGTAGAGTATGCTCAGGTTATCAGCAGTCTGATGTACTAAACCAATTGTACTCGACCTGATCTGGCGCACGCAGTCAATGTACTAAGTCGCTACAAAAGTAATCCAGGCAAACAACACTGGAAAGCCATAACAAGAATTTTAAATTACTTGCGATAAATGAAAAATTATGGCTTGCACTATGGTAAAGAACCGGCAGTTTTGGAAGGACACAGTGATGCACACTAGATATCAAACTCCAAAAACTCTAAATCCACAAGTGGATATATTTTTTACTCTAGGCGGTGCAGCAGTGTCCTGGAAATATTCCAAACAAACTCTGTTGGCTAGATCAACCATGAAATCTGAATTCATAGCATTAGACAAAGCTGTAGAAGAAACATAATGGCTTCAAAACTTCTTGGAAGATATTCCAATGTGGGAAAACCCAGTTCCGACACTACATGTGTACTGTGATAGTCAATCGGCTATCGCACGTGCACGGAATACTCTTTATAATGGTAAATCTCCTCATATCCGACGACGACATAAAACCATTAGACATTTGATCTCAACTGGTGTAATGACAGTAAACTATATCAAATCGGCATATAACCTTGCTGATCCGTTTACTAAAGGTTTGCCACGAGATCAAGTGGTTAAATCATCGAAAGGAATAAGTTTAAAGCCTATTAATTAAGAGAAAGTTTGATGGAAATCCCACCTACGTGACTGGAGATCCCAAGATGTAGGGTTAAAGAGACAACTAAGTCAAACTAACTTTGCTTCAAAGCACTAGAACTTATCCAGTTCCTAAGATGATGTACAGTGCTTCCTGTATAAAAGAATAAGCGTTGCTTTTAATGATATTCAACATAGCTTTGATATATTCGTGGAGTATTACAAGATACTTCATAAAACAAAGTCTAATAAAATATCACCTAGTGAGTGTGAAATAAGGCCGTTTCTAGGAGAATGAACGAAATGCTATATTCTCTAAATTCACTCATGATACCAGGTATGTGCCGCAATGAACAGAATAGAGAACTAAGTTCTACGAAAAAATGAAACTGGGTTATGGCTATTGTCTACGTTTACACAAAAATCCGGATGGTTCAAGACATCATGTTCACCATCTGGCCAAGTAAACCCGACATAGATTAACAATTAGTGGTTCAAAGCTGAAAAATGCAACCATCTCAGACATAGTGATTTTTCGCTTATACTCTCGACTGTCTGTCTGTCTTGCAGTCTAGTCAGTAGAGTCCTTCGAGTCTGTCAAAATTTTCATTTGTTTAGAGTCATTTCTATTCATGTGGGGGATTGTTGGACCAATTTTTTAATAAATCAATTAAGACTTTATGAGCCAAATAATTGATAAGATAAAATTGGTAAAATGTGAATGAGAAATGGACCAATGACAAATTACTTGGGCCTAAGAGTTAATTAAACTCATAGGGTTAAGTAAGTTTATAACATTGTCCCACATTGCTTACATGAAGAAAAAACATGTAATATATAAAAGAGTGAACACATTTCTAATATCAAAAGTGTGCACCTAGAAAGAGAGATGGCTGAGCCACACGTGCGCGCCGCCGCCGCTCGTTCGGTACGGCACGGCACGGCACGACAGGTGGCTTGTGGCTTGTGGCTTGTGGCTCGTGGGCTCGTGGGCTCGAGGGCTCGTGGGCTCGAGGGCTCGTGGGCTTTATATTTGGCACTTAGGGTACTTAAAATATTTCTCTCTTCAGTATCAAAACGGATCTGAGTCTTGCACCCCACGCCCTGATATCGCACCTTTTGATTACCGCCCATGATCTACGCCCTCCATTTATTATGGTGGAGCTGATCAACTATCTCCCTTGGCTATATATACAAGGATGATTGTCTGGAATACTCTTCCTGGGTCAAAAAAAATTCTCAAACACTCTCCTTATAACTTGAATTTCTTTTTCATTTATTTTTAGATACAAAAACGTGGAGATTACAATTTTACCAGACCAAATGACATCAATTACATACCCATCCACTTAATATCCATCCGATTCGTGACCTACTCGGATCCAATCCGGGTCAAATTCAGATAAAATTAAAAAAAGAGGACAACTCTTATTTTCTATCATTAAAACCAAACCTCCATTCGAAGCTTCTTCTTCTTCAGTGAATTTCGTGTTTAGGGCTTTATCGAAACAATGATTCATGTCCTTGATGAGCTCTTCAATGGTCTTATGCCACTACTTATCATTCATTAGCCACAACCTAGTTCCTGAATCATCGTCATCATCTCTTCATCACAAGCCCTGTCACTCGATTTCGTTGCTGGATAAGAGAAGAAAGGGGCTTTGGAGATTTGTTCCCAGTGCGGAGAAGAAGATTGAGGATATTTGATTAATCTTTCCCGTTACATAGACAAGAGGATTCGATTCGAGCTCTTCGCATAATTTCGAAATTTAATTCTTGTGAAGAACATTGATTCTCTTTTGGAATCTCCGACGATTTTGAAGAAATTCGAACGATATGGAAGCGAAAACCGACAGATCCACGCCGGCTCCTCCGCCTTCAATAGGACGGCTGAGAGTGAGAGACGTCAGTTTGAGATTCATGACTCCGGTTACTTCTTCATTGTCTTCTTCTTCCTCCGCCAGAGATCTCCACTTTTTGACTTTGAATTCTCCAAAGCACAATCACGATCAGCAATACCAGATTCAATGATGTGTTTCAGCTCAGAAATCTAACAGCTCAGATCAATTGCCAATGATTTCTTGTAGAACACATTCTAAAGTCTTTAACAATTTTGTACCTTCTCCTTTTAATCGAACTTTGAGCTCACCATTGTCGAGCTGCAACGGTCGTGAGATCAATTCGTTTTCAAGGTCCATATGCTTATCATTTCCTCATGTGCCACCGAATTTGAAGATTCCGGCGGATACCAAAAAACAGAGGAAGGTTGCAGAGCAATTGGAAGATGTACATTCTCTTAAAATACTTCACAATCGTTACTTGAAATGGAGATTTTTCAATGCGAATATGAAAGTGAAAACTTAAGCTCAGAGAGCACAAACGGAGGTTAATTTATGTCTTTGATCTTATTAAAGTCTGTGAAGTAACAAAAGTCTTTGTTTTTAATGGTGCTTTATTTTTCCTTGTAGACTATGCTTTGGAGCAATGGTCTGCAAACAATCCAAGCTTTGTTGTCACAAACAATCCAAGCTTTGTCCAATGCTTCATTGCGGTTGTGTATTGGATGATGCGTGTAGATAATGTTCTTAGTTTAATGGAGGATCATCGAAAGGCTATGGGATCATCGTCGAGCCGGAGCGAGCAAACCACCACCGTGGCTACGTTTGCTAGTGATGACGGAAAACATGACATAGATCTCTGGTTCCCGTGGTTCGGGATCAGATGTGATTCATGAAATTTTTGTTTAATAAAATGATGTATGATGGAATTAGGTTGTTCTACAATTGGATTACTTAAGTACAACTGGATTTATTAAGGACAATAAAGTATTTATGTACAACTGAGTTTATTAGGAACAACTGAGTTTATTGTGTAAAAAAACATAAAAAAACACATGTTAATAAAAAGGCACAATTATCGCCGTTATTATTGGTTCTATTTAACACATGCAACTGCCAAAACTGACACATGGCAATTATATGAATTAAAAATTCAGGAATTTTTCACATAATTTTTCCTGGTTTTTGGGTTGTACACAAAATCAAACAGTTGTACTTTTCGGGGTTTTAACTTTTTACTAGTTTTACCATTGCCAAGTTAAATTTTTTTAGTTGTACACAAAATATTTCGTAATTCTTTGCATTGTCCCCATGTTTTTCGTGTAGTAATATGTATAGAAACACATTGTATGCATATTTCGCATCATAAGATGGTTAATATTAACAAAGTCATCATAAAGTAAGGTATTTTATGTGAAAAGCATAATATGGTAAATATCATTATCAAATAATTTATGTTATATAACAAATATATTTATAACATGTATTTTATGTTTATTACTTATTTATATGTCAAAATGTAAACCCAAAACGATTTAAAAATAGATAACCAAAACTACTTTTAAAACCTACAAACGATCATAGTAATACCAGGTTTACGTAATTGTACAAACTGAAAGATTGAAACATATAAAGGATCTAGACATGAAACCAATTAGTTAACTGAAATGTTTGAGTCATGTTCTTTAACACCTTGACCAAAGGAAATACAATACAATGATCTAGATATGAAACCAATTAGTTATATAAATATGGCTATCAAGAGCAATTTCATGAAAGCTACTAAATTATAGAAGATACAATCCAAGGCATAGCGAGGTCACGTTGTTTCCTCTAAACTAATCGACCATCGTTGTTATAGAAGAGCTCGTCTTGGAACCCAAAAAGCTGATCGTTGAAACCCGTCACTGTCATAAGTAAAAAAACACCAAATACCCTCCTCGAAACAACGATTTCTTCACCTGTCTTAATGTGCTTCACATAGACACCGTTCTCAGACACCAAACCATTCAGCTTCTTCCTCCATACTTTATCTCCATCGAAATCCCCTTTCTCCTTGACGTTTCTCAATGAAACCTCCGAGCAATCAAGATGCTCGACAAACTCACATATTTACTTTGCTCGGTAATACCAGTTGTTCATATTATACCATGTCTCTCAGTAACACCAATTGTACTAGTTATCCTATATCTGCAAAATTGGAAAATTCAGATACAGTTACTTCATGAAAGCTCAACATATTCATATTCATAATCTACCATACATTCAACCACTGAATCCAGACTCAATTCACAACCAATTTGTACAAATCCATTCAATCCAAATACACAAATCTCCAAACCGATGGGGAGCTCTCAGCTAGAAGAACTCACCTCAATTTTCAAGCTTCAATCGTGACCTCAATGGCGGATTGATGGGATAAATCGGAATTGCCGTTGTTAGCAACTTCAATCTTCAAGCTTAGATAGAGCTCAATCGCAAATTTGATTTGGTGGCCAAGTTCAAGCTATTCTTTAAGCATCCAGCTTCCACGAAGCTTCAGATCCGAAAACAAACTCGTCGGGGAATCGATGAAATCTGATTTGAGAGATTTCTCTTCAATCTCATTGGTTGATTTTACTTCAATATCATTGGCCAATATTTTTGTTTTTTGTAAAAAGAAAAATGGGAAAGTAAGGGAAATTTTGGTTTTTCTTATTTCATTAAAGAGGAGGGGTATCTCAGATCACATAGGAGTACCCTAGAGAGTAGTAGGGTCAGGTTAGAGTTTGCAGAAAATGATCCATATATACAGCCTCATACTCCTCTCATTCAACACTCACTCATTCTGAAACATACAGAAAGAAAAAACTCCAGCAATCTCTCTTTTCTCAATAAGTGTCTCGAGAGTATAGCGTATTTCTTGGTTCGTAGATTCTATTGTCGAATGTTGCGACTATAGTCTCATACAATTGTATCCTGGGATTCAGAATCTCACAGATTCGCCACATTGCGGGAGATTTTATGAATTAAGGATAGAGATCATATCTCGCCTCTGTGTTTTTCTCTAAAATCATTTTTCATTTAATCGTTTGATCTCTTCTCTTAATTCGCATTTCTTTAATCCGATTTTTTGGTTCCTACAGTATGGACCTCCTGTTTTGCAGCAGACTAGGTCTACTCCCGAGTGTCTGTGATAGAGTAGGTATGCTCTGGAGTGTGCCTAATAGGTTAGGTCTGCATTAGTTTCATTTGCCGCCGTCTAGGAACAGTGCCAACCATTTTACGAAACCATGGACGACATGACTAGGCATGGAATCTCGACCGAATTAGAGGCCAAGGTAAATATAATTTCTCTATAAATACTAATAAATAAACCTCCAAGAGGGAGAGAAGGAAGTCGAGAGATTAAGGATGAGTAAAAAACATACTAAAGAGGATCCCTTCAGGGATTCCTTGGAAAACCCTATTCCCTAGGAGAGAGTTCTAACCTTACTCTCCTTAGAAGTCCTTCTTCCTTCTTTCCCTCGCACACTCTATAAACATCAAATGGTGGTCATGATTTTCGGACGTGATACCAAACGAAATCCATGCCTACTTCCAGATTAAACTCACTCTCTAGTGGATGTCTGACTTGGGCGTGGAGAGTCTTCGAGAAGGAAACCCCTTCGCGTTCCTCCCGAAGACCTTCCTGACCATGTTACTTATGTAGGTACAACCGCGTCCTTGACGATCTGCATGGCCGTCTCCTGGAGACACTATCTGCGAGGGATGCGTCTATCATCCCCCAGAGGACGAAACTCCTACTCGGTGCTCCCATGGCTATTCACAGAAATTACTTCAAGATCTATCGCATGATATCTAGACTCCCGTACGAAGGACCCGAAATCCAACCCGAACAATTGGCGTTAGAAGGGGGGGAGGGGAGAACAAACGCTCTACCAAAAGATGATACCCCAGAAAAAGGAACGATAGGTTCCCGGGGAAAAGATAAAAGGTTGTACGACCTACCTAATGGACGCATGGCCAAACAGCATCGCACCGAGGGAAACGAGGATAGTCTTCGCTAACCTCGGGGCCATTCAGTCTGTCAAGTTTGACCCCACATATGTCAAAAAATGCAGGTGGCGATCAGCCGTGGAGAGTCATCCCAGACAGACAACCTATCCCCACTACGAAACAAAACTCCTCCCCTATCCGAGGACCGATATCCGCAGAGAATCCAAGTAAGAGAGCCCATGCTACCACACATTCATAGAGCGGAACTATCCTGGGAACGCGAAGTTGGAGAGAGACGTTAAAATGAGAGTACCAAGTAACAGCGGACCCGTATCACCCTTGTCAAAAATCACAATAATCCCGAGAGGAAGGTCGAACAAGACGGATCCCGAGAGTAGCCAAATGTGTGTCTAGGAAATAACCAACAAGAGACACGCGAGAAACACAACAAGGCATAAAAAAAAATGAAGGCACTGGGAATAAATGTGGAAATAAATATTTTATTAATATAAAGAATGTTCGGGGACCGGGCGATGTGGTTAGAAAGTATAAAAGACGGAGAAGCGAAGATTGGAACTACAAGGCCAACATAAGAAAAGCTTCGAAGATGGCTCCCATACGTGGAAGTATATTGCCACTCTTCCAGGGTCATCTCCTGCCCTTAGAAGATGGCTGCCGGATTGGGAGCTCTTTGCTCCTCGGAGACGATGCTTTCTTGGCAGAGCCGTTGCCACCTTAACTCTTCTAAAACTTGCCGAGTTCCAGGTCACGGATGCGACCTTGCAACCCGAGATGTTCTATCCAGAGCTCGTCATTCACACGCTGGAGATCCGCCACCAGTCAAGCGCTCTCTGATCTACTCTATATTTTACTATATTTTCTATTCATTTTATTACGGTTTTGTGCCTTTAGAGGTAATTTTTTTGTACATGTAGTGTTTTGTGTCTTTATACGTAAAATCATCGAAAAAGATGCAAAATGAAGAAAAAGAGTTGTAAATAATGCTACAGACATCTTCACAAGTCAAAAGCATCATCCAAGTCATAAAACTCATGAGATATGCACATTCCCAAGTTGGATAGAGCAGAAACACTAGAAATTTACCCTTTGATGGAGGCCTTAAACAACTTAGAATTGGATAAAATTTGTTGAAGAGATATATTTTTGAGTTACGTTTCAAGTAATTTGGAGCTGTGGTTGAGAAGTTAAACCCGATTTACTGAAGACATGTCTGTATGGCTCGCAGAAGAAGTAAGTGCAAGAAAAGACCCAACACCGGTCACGGAACCCCTATGTCTCACCCCGTTGTGCTACTAATTTTGTGTTCCAGCACCTGTCATGAACCTTGTCCAGTGCTCCTGTCCAGTGCAGACCTGTTTTGAACTTGAATTTCTTCTTTTGCTCTAAAATAAACCCTAATCGACCCTATGCCTATATATACTTATTTTCAGCCTCTTGTTAGACATAAGCTCTCACAACTCTATACTTTATCAGAGGCACACGACCCTAAACATATCTTTCATATCTCTTTCATAGTTTTGATTCTAAGAGCTATAAGGAGAAGATCTCACCTTTGTACTTTGATATAGAGAAAATTTCTCAACCCTTAAACTCTTTATTCAATTTATCTATAATGTTTTCTATATTCTATTGCTGCTGTTAGTTTTTTATTATCATATCTGAGTAATTTACTTGTTACGCTTTAGGTTTTTCAATGATTCCATGATTATGCATAATTGATATCTAAATTTCTAGGGTTTATTTTATGGATTCTTCACCTTATTTAATCGAACTGTTGTTTGCTTGGTTTGCCATCTAGTGAACTGATCTTAGGTTGATATACTCTCCAAAATTTTGTTATATTGTCTGAACTAATATTTGGTGAGCAATACGTCATAACCTGTGAAAGTTGAGTTATGGGGAGTATTGTGAACAATTAAATCTTGAACGAATTAATGCATGATTTTTTCTTGTAATAACCATCGAAAGTTGAGTCTATTAGGTTGTTAAAGTATAGTAATCAGAGCCACGAAAGTGGAATGATTATACCTTCGTGATTTGAGTTCTAGAATGATTTTTATCAAACCCCTAAATCGATATCTATCTTGTCTTTTCATGTGTTTCTGCGAATCTCCTATTAACCTAACGTTTCTTTTATTGATTTATTTTTACTTTTTTTTTAATTTCTTCCGATTGCTTTATTTCATTTTCCTAAATCGCAAACCTCCCCCCCCCCCAAAATATATTTCAGGATTAAAACCTGAGCACATCAAGTTTTTGGCGCCGTTGCCGGAGACCAATATCGTTGCCTACCATTTTTGGATTAGAATATATTCTAAGATTTTTTCTTTTAAGTTTATTAGTTTTGTTTTTCTTTGGTTTTATCTTTGTGTGTTTCAGGATTTGACTTTATAAAGAGATAAACCTACTTCAAGGATGGCTCTTGGTGTTCAACAACTTTTTGCAACATGAGGTTATTGGGAGTTTCAATTAATTCCAGCCCTCTTAATGAGTCAAAGTCCAATATGCCCTCCACCACCACAGATTATAAGCTATGAGATTAAACCATCAATCATCGCTTTAGTGAAGCAAAATCAGTTTCATGGTATTTCTCAAGAGGATCCTTTGGACCATGTCGATGCATTTGAAGATATATGCAGCACCATTCGTGCTAATGGAATCAATGAAGTCTATCTTAGATGCAAACTCACATTCTCATTGGCAAACAAATCACTTTAATGGATGAAATCACTTCCATCTCATTCGATCACCTCTTGGGATGAATACAAATGAGCTTTCTTTGGACAATTCTTCACAAAGAAAAGAGTAGATATGCTCAGAAGCAAGATCTCTGGGTTTCAACAAGGTACCAATGAACCATTATATGAAGCTTTAAACCGTTTCAAAGAGTACACAAGAAACTATCGACAACATGGTTTCTCTGACGGTAGATTGTGGAACATTTTCTACCAAGACATTAGGCACGAGTACAAGTTGTCTCTTAATACATCAAGCAACGAAAACTTCATGACAAGGCGAGTAGCTGAAGCGGAGGTCTTGATAAACAACTTGGCTGCAAGCGACAGAAACAATTATCCGGACTATGAGAAGATCGTCCACACTACTAGTTCTAACTCCAATAGGATTTCAGATTTGACAATGATTGTTGATTATCTTCTCAAGTGCCTACAGCAGCAACAACCTATTTGTGCTTGTAAATACGTGGTTGAGAGTAATGGTGATGCTAATTGAGAATTCATGGGCAATTTTTCAGTCAAACAACAAAAGGAGATGTACTACATCGATGAAAAAACTATAATTTTGGTAACGGAGGATTCAATCAAAAATTTGGAAGCTTTTAAAATACATTTTATCCTCAAAAATACGTGGATCAAGGGTGTCATGATGGAACCAATTCCATCCAATGCAACAATTCACGTTTTCACAAGAATCTCAAGCGATCACATCTACGACCCAACAAGAAAGTAAGCTTAAAGCTCTAATGCAACAATGTGTTGAAGATCAAAGGCAAAACAATAAGAACATCTATGAGAAGATAGGTACCATCAACAATGATCTTACCAATAAGTATGAGTCTCTAGCTATCCACGTGAACAAGTTAGATCCTCATGTTTCTCAAACAATGGAGGATGTGAAGAAGCAAGAAGAAGAAGCACATGCAAAAACATTTTGCAACATTAGCTCTAGCAAATAAAAGAAGCTCGTGCCTACCCCTACATCACTTCATAAGGATGTTAACTTAGGGACAAGACCAGAACAAGAGCCTTATCCAGGGGAATCAAAGCGAGCCTACAAGAGAAGGCTTAAGACAAAGCCACTCGAGAAAGTCGGCAATATTGGAAAGTTTGTTGTCCCTTGTTCCATCAATGGGGTTGAGTTCAATGATTCTTTATGTGATACATGAGTTGATGTGAACATCATATCTAAAGGCATTGCAAAGAAGTTAGGGATTATGGACATAAAACCCTCTAAGATGCCTATGGCGTTTGGAGATGTTTCTACTACGATTTCACATGGTTTTATCCCCGATCTAATGCTACAAGTAGGAGGCTCCAATGTTAAAGATGACTTCCACGTTTTGGAAACCAAGAGAGACCCTCATAAGCCATTGATTACTGGTTCATCATTCCTTGCAACCGTGGGAGCAATATTGGATTTTCTGAATCAACAAGTTTCTTTGTCTAAAATCGAGCAAGTCCAAAGTTCATAATAATATAGGGGCACGAAGCGACGCGATAGGTAAGCGGCTTCACCGCATAATAAGGGAGACTTTCATGACAGACCTCATCCCCAGACAACGAACCACAACATGCCGCATGAAAAACTCAACCAAGTAGCAACTAAGGAATAGTCCCAGTAGTAACAAGACGAAAATATGAGGGGAGAACTAACCACGGTACAATGACAAGTAATCATGCTTCCGAATGATAACCGCAAACAAAGGAGATCACCAGGTGGTACGTCGACAAGTAATCATGCTTCTGGAGGATAACCACAATAAGAGGAGATAACCTGGGGGTACAACGACAAATAATCAATGACCCTCATAAGCCATTGATTATTGGTTCATCATTCCTTGCAACCGTGGGAGCAATATTAGATTTTCTGAATCAACAAGTTTCTTTGTCTAAAATTGAGCAAGTCCAAAGTTCATAATAATATCGGGGCACGAAGCGACGCGATAGGTAAGCGGCTTCACCGCATAATAAGGGAGACTTTCATGACAGACCTCGTCCCCAGACAACGAACCACAACATGCCGCATGAAAAACTCAACCAAGTAGCAACTAAGGAATAGTCTCTGTAGTAACAAGACGAAAATATGAGGGGAGAACTAACCACGGTACAATGACAAGTAATCATGCTTCCGAACGATAACCGCAAACAAAGGAGATCACCAGGTGGTACGCCGACAAGTAATCACGCTTCTGGAGGATAACCACAATAAGAGGATATCGCCAAGCGATATGACGAACATTAATTCCTGGAGACCATGTGAGAGAATCTCGATGACGACTAGGGTAAGCAGGAGGCAAACCGAACCCCTCTCAAATTCACCGGTAGTGGAATATCGAGCGACATAATAGTTAGGTATTCGCAAAGGATACGCGCTCCGCTTTCTCGCTTGCTCCTCCTCAAGGTTTTTGTTTACTTGATTGCTTGCTTTTCTCTCAGGATTCTTGATTGCTTGATTGCTTGCTTTCTCTTCGGGGTTTTTGATTTCTTGTTTACTTGATTGCTTGCTTTCCTCTCAGGTTTCTTAATTGCTTGTTTGCTTGATTGCCTTTTTTCCCGTGAGGGTTCTTGATTGTGTTTTACTTGACTGCTAGCTTTCTCCTTGCTTGTTTCCTTGATTTCTTGTTTTTCTTCGAGGTTCTTGATTGTGTGTTTACTTGATTGTTTATTTTCCCCTCGAAATTCTTGATTGTTTATTTTTCTTAAGATTTCTTATGTACTGTATTTATTTTCTTTTATTTTAGTTGTGGAATTTTGAAGAGAAAACACATTTGCGGTAGCGTGATTATAGTTGCAAAGGCTA
This sequence comes from Pseudoturritis turrita, assembly GCA_900406555.1. Lineage (NCBI taxonomy): Eukaryota > Viridiplantae > Streptophyta > Magnoliopsida > Brassicales > Brassicaceae > Pseudoturritis > Pseudoturritis turrita. The sequence goes on from OVBL01000033.1 coordinate 337,042, forward strand.
CTGGTCCACAAAGTCAACAATGGTTTATACGAACCCAACTTCATATTAACTTATGCCTTAATCATAGAACTTAATCATACAATATATCTAACATATTCCTGTAAATTAGGAATCTCCACAACTTCCTTTTCCCTGTTACTTATCATAGGAACTATAATATCCTTTATACGTCTATATAATCTCTGTAATTCTCTTTGATTAAGTAATGAGAAATACTCTTCACACTTCATGGAATATATTCGACAAGACCATGAAGTTGGATGATGATGAAAATGCCGCAAATTTTTATTATAATCTTAATTTCAGACACTGTTTTTAATGTGATGCATGAACAAATAGTAGTTGTACGGCATTTGTCCAATTTCAGTAATACATTCCAAAACAAATAATTTGTGCTTCCATGTCTTTAAACTCATCAAACCTTTTTTACCAAATTAAATGTTAGTTTAGAACGTTAAATAAATTATTGTTGTCCGACTTCATCAATAATTAGACATGGATCATTTGGCATACTATACAATATATATCAAAAAATGTTTATACCTTTTAGCAACAATAATAATAATCATTTTATTTTTATATAAAAAAAAATCATTTCAGTAAGTAAGGAATAAATCAAAAAAGAAAAACAAAAATGATATTTGGAATTTAGATGCGCCACAAGGTTTAGGGTAAGGACAGAAGATTTTGGAGTTAACAAAAAGTAATAGACTACGAAAGAAGAACATCACAAATATGGACTGGAGCTGACAAAACAAACTAAAAGAAAAAAAAAAAAAAAATACAAATGTGCATTATTTTTTTGGGTGAATTAAGTGAATATTATAAAGGTAAGTCAAAATTAGGGATATAACATGATTTTATGGTTAATTAACTAGTCAATATCTCTAAGATAAAAAATGTCAAAATTATCCCTCAAACCTTATGAATCAGACGTGACATGTGCTTCTGTTTGTCAGAAAAAACTAGACACATGACATACGATTTTGTGTTAGAAAAGCGACTATTCTAATAAATAGTCAGCTATATTCGAACCAACTAATCACGAAAAAATTAATTATATTGTTACATAGCTTTAAACCTAAATAGATAACTATGTGAACTTCATAGATAACTCTTGTTGCGAAACAACATTTATAGTTGACGGAGATCTCGTTTGAATAAATAATGATGATGATGCATAAATGATGATGGTGAATAAATAATGGGAAAACGGTCATTTTAATAAGAACTCCCCGTTTTGCGCCAAAACAAATACGAACTTGTTAATGAGTCGAAACAGATACATACTCGTGTTGACTCGGCCACATTATATACAAAATTAGTCAACGTTAACAGCCGTTTAAGAGACGTTAAACAGCGTTTACTATGGCCGTTAATGTGAAACGGTGTCGTTTTAATAACAGAAAAAAAACAAACAAAAATCCAAATTCTGGATCTAAATCCCTACCGAAGCCACCTCCGTCTCGCGCCATTAGAGCTTCGTCTTCATCTTCATCAGCATCATCGAACCCTAAACACTCTTTGCTCCAAACCACCTGCATAACCCTAACCACATCTGCTTCTTTGTTCATTGCTTCCCTTCACCTCGCCGCCAAACCCGCCACCGCAGCTCCAATCGAGCTTCCTCCTCCTCCTCCGTCATCCACGGCGGCGGATCTCGCTTCCGAAGATTCCATCGAAACAGACCAAACCTCGTTGCGACAAGAGGAAGAAGCTTTCTTGATCACTGCATTATTGAAACCACCACACAAGCCTTTATCACCAGTTACAACAACCAAAGCAACTCTCTTTACGGGTCTAACGATGCTGAGAGGAAAATCGATGTCTTCCAATTGAGCACAACGGTTAATTGAGTAGAGAATCCCGACTAGGGTTTTGGTGAAAGGTCTACACTTGATGACTACTTCTTGAGCTCGACGAACCCTAGTAGCCTCCACGAGTTTCATTGCTTCGGTTATCTTCTGAGTGTTCTTCACACTGTCGATTCGTTCTCGTAACTCGCGTATTCCACATCGAATTAGAAATGAGGGAAACAGAGACGATCTCGGCGAAATCCGATCTCGACGAAATCCGATCTGGGCTCCGTGATTGAAATGGAATATAGCGAAAGGGTTTCAGTGTGGCGAGGAAAGAGAAGGAGCTTGAGCCCGAAACTGATTTCAAATTCGAATTTGAAGGAGACGACAAGAGCCACGGGGTCGAGATCGAAGCTGCCATTTTCGTTTGGGGAAGAAGAGATGCTGAACCAAACCTTTCATCCTCAGTCCGAGAGGAGAAAAGAGTAGAGAAAGATAAATTTAGGAGGTGGCTTCGGTAGGGATTTGGATCAAGAATTTGCGGTTTTTGTTTTGTTTTTCTCTGTTATTAAAATGACACCGTTTCACAATAACGACCACAATAAACTCCATTTAACGTCTCTTAAACGGCTGTTAATGTTGACTAATTTTGTAGCTAATGTAGCTGAGTCAACACGAATATGTATCTATTTCGACTCATTAACAAATTCATATTTGTTTTGGCGCAAAATGGAGAGTTCATTATTAAAATGACCGTATTTCCAATAAATAATTGTTATATTCTAATAAACAATCAACTATATTATAGATAACCAACTAAACACCAAAATAGTTAAGTATATTGTTACATAGCTTTAAACATAAAGATAGATACTTATGTGAACTTCATAGATAATTATATGAAATAAAAAAACGAAAATAAAAAATAGTTGTTTATTCTGTAACTTTGGAGAGAGAAAATAATTATAGACAAACTAAATATGTAAACGAAATCAAAATTGAATTCTATTGTTAATTTGAAAGAAAATAGCCTACTAAGTGAACAAAAAACCGAAAACATTAATAGATGATAATTCCATAAACAACTACTTTTAAAGAAGTTAAAATAGCTGACTATTTTTCAGTAATACTGTAAACTCTATTGACAATGATAATATCTCTACAGAATTTGATTCTCAATTTTTCGTCTCTTTCAATAACCACCGAACAAAATTTAATATTTTTTAAATAATAAAATAAAGAAAAAAACAAAAAATTAAAAGAGAAGAATTGTCAGTTCTCACAAAATTTTGGATGTTATAGTAAATAATGAGTGTTATATTTGAAAACTAGATTTTGATCTACGCCAAATGCGTGATTAAATGATTAAATAGATTGACGAATCGATTTTAACATATATAATTTTTTTAATATTTAAACGTGTATAACAAATCATATGATTTATAATATCTATAAACGTACAAAATAATATATATTGTGCATAAATGTAATAAAGTTAAATACTTTTGATCAAATATATATTAATGTCATTAGTTTTAATATTTTTACGTGTAAAATTGATTAAAAATATGCAAATGTTATTTTTTTTAATATATTTTAAATATAAAATTAATCTTCATTTTTTTCCATCTAAATTGATCTTCATAATAATAAAAAACTTGTTAATATATCATAAAAAATTAAAAATAGATATTGCAAGTCTAAAATATTATATTTAGCTGGATTTAAATTTGTATAACATGTATTAATGGGCTTATGTTATAAAATTAATGAGAATATATAGAAATTTCAACATGACATATACTTTTAATTGAAATGTTCTGATTGATTAAAATTAAATGATATTTTTCTTAAATTGTTATTGTTTGACGTGAATGATTTTTTTTGTAAATATCTCTTCTATTAATATATTAATATATATATATATATATATATATATATAGATAGATAGAGGATAGTAGAAAGAGAGTTTGTCTCATTTACACACAAATTTGTCAGAATATTTTATTAATATGTTATACACGTAAAATGTCATGTATGTTAATGTCCTTATTCTTTTTTGGTAATGAGTCAAGTATGCATCCTAAAGTTAGAAGTACATCACATTTACAAAAGGACATAAACCAAAAAGATGAAAAACAAACAAAAACCCGCGGGGTAGTGCGGAAACTAACCTAGTAGAATCAAAACTCTCATTCTAGTGATCTTTAACTTATATACTACTACTACTACTACTACTATGCAACAAATAAACTGTAAAGTCGAAATATTTCAATAGAGTAACCGCCGATCAATAAATTGAAACTTATTAATCCTCAAAAGGGTTCAAATCTAGCAGTACGATTTTGGAAAAAGGTCTGTGGATTTAAGGAGTTTAGAATGGAATTAAAAGCATCTTAAACTCATACATTTTCCCTTTTCATGGCAATCATTTGCATTAAGAACTCAAACTCAGCATCCAAACTCAAAACATCTAAACGTATAAACAAACACCAGAGTAATGTTTCTAAATATCACTAAATACTAACACTATGGGTTGTGATATCTAGTTGTGTTTCTAGTCTCCTCACCGAATATACACATAAACCCAACTAGATAAGGTGTGTGTGTCTAAGGCCTAAGGGACGCAACACTAGCAAACAACATGACAGAAGTTTGGAAGTGATTACTTAGACAGAAGGGAAGTATTTGTTGAGATTGAAAGGAAGAGCATAGAACTCTTCGGTTCTCGGGTCGTTCTTGAAAGTCCAGAATCTGTCCCACCAGTGCTTACCTCTGTCTTTCCTGATCGAACCATCTTTCTTGTGAAGCGTTGTGTCCAACAAGTAAGCCACGCATCCTCCAACAAAGGCCTTGGACGAGAAAGGCACATTGACCATGTCGTTGAACCATCTTGCTCCGGTATGAACCGGACCATAGCCTTTGACGGCTGTGTGCTCGTTGAAATACTGTGGAACTGATAGGCCTAGGAAGATTGAGAAGCCCAATATGAACAATGTCCTGAAGCTATTAAGGTTGCAGAATTGCAGCAAACTCAGTCCTCCAGCACCTAATCAACAGTTTTTGCTTTTAAATATGAAATATAGCTAAAACCAGTCTCTAGTCTCTACATATATATTGTAGAGGTGGGCATATAAACCAATCTGAACCAAAAAGCTTAAATCAAAACCAAACCAAAATCAATTTAGTGTAATCAAACTGACTGATAAACTCATTAGAATTTCTATTTTTTAATTTTATATTTACATCTATATATATAGATGTAATCATACTAAATAAATATAATACTGATTAAAAACAACAGTTTAAAGTTATTTTGTATCTAAAACCAAAAACACTGAACCAAAACCAAACCATAAACCGGATTTGCCCACCCTACTATATTGTTTACTTTTGCTTAGAAACAATTCTTACCTACATACGCAAAGAAGAGACAATACACGGCGGCAATGATGGGAGCAGGTATTGATGCAAATACAGCCCCAAACTTCCCTGCAATAGATTTATATAAGACAATCAATTGATGTGTTCTACTTTAAATTTTCTTTTAGGGCGTGTGAAATGGATCTCTATGAGAGACAGTTTACCGAGAATTGAGAAGAATATCATAAAGCCTGCAGATATTTGGACAACTCTCCTGCTACCAACTTTTGTAAGTGCCAGCAGACCAGCATTCTCGCTGCATTCATGTAAATACAAACCCACCTCACCATTCAAAATCAACTTATGTCCTAGGTTTGGAAAAAGGAAATGAGGTCTTACACAGAAACCGAAGACCCTATGCCAGTCCCGAACAACCCTGAAATTAAAATTGCAACTCCCTGAACCAGAAGTTAACATATTGAGACACGACGTTAGATAAATGAAAACTTGCTTGCCACGAGAAAACTTCATTGATGATACTTGTAAAAGAAGCTTATGAAGTGAGTATTTACCTGCCAACCAACACCGCGGCTGATAACAGAAGGTGGTGGCATTGTGGCACTAGCATATCTTGAGACAGCAATAAAAGCGCCTGTTGACTGTTTTTTGTTGATAAGCAAATTAAAGCAATGAGTAAACAAGACAAGATTAAACCAAAAAGCAAGAAAATTCAAAGGAACAAAGAGATGAGTCTCAATGACTTAAAACTTAATGAGTATGCAACCTAGAAAATTCATTCATTGAAGGAGCATATGTTTACTAGGATATGAAAATTAATGCCTTAACCTATGGATCTAAGTTTCCTGTCTAGCATATCATCAATAATTGTGTAATGTGATTCCACGAGATGAAGATGAGTGAAACAAACCTCAACAAGAGCAACAAAAGAAGCCATCATCATGGCAAAGGCTTCACCGGCATTAAACAATGGTGCTCCCCATTGGAACGGCCATGGAACTCTTATCCTGCAAAATGAGTAAGCCTAACATGGTAAGCCACACTTGAGCATTACAGTTAGTTTGTAATCCCTGAGAACTCGTTAAAGAAGATGACTTTCTCGCTAGATATAACCCAGTGAGACATCCAATGTCCAAGCCATGTTCTGGCTTCTTACCATGGAGCAGCACTTATGAGCCCAGCGCGATCAGTCCGACAGCTTCTTTGAGTATTTGTCCCGACACCATTATAGGCACCACCGATTGTAAGAAAGAAAGCATAAAGCCATACTATCGCCACAGAAAATATGACAGCAAAGCGAGCAAACACATGCTTTCCTCCCTTTATAACATGGGGCATGTACTGCAAAACCAGCAAAAAGTATGACCCAGACGATAAGAAACATCAAACATACTGGAAAGAACACATCCCAATCAATAACTCGTGCACTGAGAACAGATGAGCTTGCTGCAAATTGCTACCAATAATGAATCTCTAGATACAATTACCTGTGATATAATTATAAGAATAATAAGACCCGGCAGTCCAATCTCGACACACTTAGCAACCTGGCCAAAATAACACAGAATCATGATTCCACGAGTTTAATATTTTTACTTTTTTTGTATCCATTAACAGAACAAGATGACTTACACCGGGAAAACCTAACTCGTACAGGCCAAGACCAACTAATCCAACCAGAGGAGCAGCAGATAGAGGACTTAAGAACCTGGAATCACAGAAGTTCAATAACATATTCTTAACCAACACAGTGGAACAAGATTTGAGTCTAATGTAGCTCAAAGACCGACCTTACAACATTACGCCAAAGGCCACTGAAGCCAAGGATCATTTGAAGAGTTGAAGCAACAATCAGAGCACCTTGGGTTGCCCGAATTATCCTCGTAAATCGCTGATAAGAGCACTTTAGGGTCAACTAACAACCAAGCTAACCAAAAATGTATTGGTGGTAACAGTAGACCGAACAGATAAAAAAAAACCACAATTGAAATGGGTACAAGTGTGAGCTACGAACATCAACTGGATCTGCAACGTCGTTGAATCTCCCAGAAAGCATGATTGAGATTGTAACTGGTACAAATGTATAAGATGCTCCAATAACAGCTGGCAATCTAGTTCCAAATACTGTTTGGAGTAACGTGTTCAATCCAGCTACAAACAGTATTGTCTGGATCAACTTGGCCTTCTCTTCCTGCCAGAATCATAAACTTAAGAGCAATAAAAGACTGAAAAGGATCTTTGCACAACTATTTGCTAGAAAAGAGCCCTTACATTTCTACCTCCCATCTGCGGAACAAGAGCTGAGGGAATCAGAACTGTTGTTCCAAGCATCACAAGGTAGTGTTGAAACCCAAGCAGAATAGCCTCAGCTAAAAGATAAGAATAAACTCTCAGTCTGACATTTACTAAATAAGAAGCTTAAAACTTCATATTCAAACAAGAATTACTCAAAAACCATTTACCAAATTAGAAACTTAATCCTAAAAAAAACAGTTAAGTTTATTCTCCTTTGTTAACAGAGAATGATCCGCAGAACAAGTAGAAGATTCTCAAGGAAACAAGAATATTTCTTCAAGAAAAGTAAGAATCTAATCCTCACGTTACAAGAAAAAAGCAAAAAGTAATGATACCAAAATCAGAGCCACTTGAATCTAATCAATGTCAAGGCTCCAAAACTATGGATATACGGAGAAGGGCTGAAGAACAATCTAGAAGCAAAACAAGTTAAGGGAAAGGGAAAGAGAAACTGACGCCATGGAGGAGGGCTTGTAATGCAGTAAGAGATGTCTGGAAGCTGTTCTTTCGGAGGATGTGGTTGCGGCTCAGACGCTTTCGGTGCCGGAGCTGACATCTTCTCTCTCTGCAACAAATAAAAACCAAAACTTTCACTAACCCTGAAAGTGACCGAAACCCAAATCCCAGGAGAAACAAAAGTCACGAAATTTGAGCTTAAGAAGTTTGTAGAACAAGAACCCAGGAAAGAAAAACCAAAACTTTCACTAACCCTGAAAGTGACTGAAACCCAAATCCCAGAAGAAACAAAAGTCACGAAATTTGAGCTTAAGAAGTTTGTAGAACAAGAACCCAGGAAAGAAAAACCTCGTTTTGAGCTAAACCAGATCAGAAAACAAAAGTAGGAGAAAAGAAAAGGAGAGATAGATTTTACAGAATAGTGGCGACCCGGAGAAAAAATCTCTTAGAAACCTGTGACAGTGAAGCAGAAAAGAAGAAGAAAATTAGGGAGCAAAGAAGGAGAGGAGAGGGTTGAGGAAGGAGTAAGAGAGACAGGTGTGGTATTATAGACAGTCTCCGTTACTTGTGCACCAACTGACGTCACCACGAAAACAACCTCCTACCTGTCTTACTGTAAATTAATTTGATTAGTTGCTCACGCATATCTTATAAATAAAATATCTAATAAATGCAACAATAAAAGGAATACGTACTTAATTATTTGTTGGCAACTACACATGTATCAACGTGGCAGCGCCAATCGCTATTATAATATTAATGCTAAGGATCCCAATGATAACCACCTGAACATAAAATATTGAACAAAAATCATTTCAAAATAAAAAATTTCAAACTCTTTTTCTTGTTCCATTTTTTTTTGACGTCTTAAACATTGTATTAAAAGAAGGCCCATCGGCCCAAACAGAAAGAATTCAAGGCCATTGCAAACCCAATTTAGAAAACCAGTTGCTAATCTCAAAAAGAGATAACGATGTCTACATGAATTACAAGTGTACACACGTGTCTAGCTTAGGGTTAAACAAACAGTGAGCCGACATCAATGATTTCGCCCTTGCTGCACCGCCGTGCACCACCACCGAGTCAAAACTCTATGAATTCTTACTCGGAGACTGTCGAATATATTCTGTAAACTCCTCCATCAGTAGCGATCTACACTGCTAAACTAGAAACTACTCACCTCCTTGAAAATTGCTGCCGACCATCTCTAACTCATGGCCACATCCCACCATCTTAGCTTAAGGCTTCTTAACGTAGATTTTACATTTTCTATTCAATTTTTATTAATTAATATAATGAATTGTGTTTTAACACAAAAATGATAATACACCGTAAATTTTAAAATATATTAATTAAAAATAATTGATTTTATTGAATTACTATTGATATAAAATTATGAAAAATTGTTTAGTACAAAAATGATGCATTTATCATTAAACATTATTATTATTATTATTATTATTATTATTATAATCGTCTGAAGTTTCGATTAAACAGAATAACTAGAAACAGAGTGCCCCAACGAAAGGAAATAATGAGGAAAGAACATAAATGGCATCAAAGTCCTAATGAGAAAGGAAAACATATGCTACTACAATGCCTCTCGGGATACACGATCATGGAACCATGTTGATTCTCCTAAACCAAGATAAGATTGGAAGCATCCATCGCGTAGAACATTTTTTAAGATGTCCCGGATCAGATAAACATGGCCGAGAAAAGGATCGAATTATCAAGAAAAGATCACCAAGTAAAAAGAATCAAGTTTCGGCTAAGTATTAAGGTTTGGAGGAATGATAATTGGAAACAGTAACCGATCCTATCATCAAGTGACACGTGGCAGCCAACCACCGATGGTGACACCCACACACCTAGGAACAAAATCCCAGATTTTCCGGAGTCGGTGGGAGGCTGATTTGACGGTGGTGCATATACTTTCCGATAAGTTTCACGGCCCGGATGGAGTAATAATCCTTGTCCCGGCATCACAACACGTTTGGCATCAAGAGATTCGGTTGTTACCGATCAAAACTCACCACTTGTCGAACCAAGCCACAAGATTCAAGCATCTTAGGCAAATATGTCACGGGCTACGATCTGACTTGGGGGCAAGGAAACCGCTGAATGAGAAGGGATTGGCCGAGTGAACAGTGCACAACAGAAACTTACCCATGGGTGATGCTACAATACCCGGGTAAGATGTTTCCACTCCCAGTTCACTGTACCGAACCCAGGTCGAGACAACGTGAATATTGCATGGGTTCTGGTTAGATTACGGATTGTCAGAACATCACGTCATGCATCCATTATGTAAGATCCGGTTGCATCCAAGATTTGATTGATGGCTGAGCAGTAACGAGGAAGCATGTGGCACCGCGAGAAAGGATCACTAAGCCACATGGCTCATGCACCGAGTAAAAACATGTCCAGGCTGCGATTTAGCTCGGGGACAAAGAAGATCAGTGCATGAAGAGGGATTGGGTGGGCTGAACAGTACGTGATATACTCTATGTTTTACTACTTTTAGTATGGATTTTACTAATTTATCTAAGTATTTTATTAATATTTTGCACCAAAAGATATAGTTTTCTCGTATTTGTAGCCTTTATAATCTTAACACGTTAAATCATCAAAAAGAATGAAAAATAGACCAAAAAGTGTCAACCATACTACAGCCATTCACTCAAGTTAAAATAACCATTGAAGTCACGATATTCAAAAGATCTGCAATTTCTCAAGTTGGACAGAACATATATACCAGAAGTTTACCCTTCGTTGGAAGCCTTAACCATCTCGGAATTGGATGAAATTTGGTGATGAGATGGAAAATTGAGTTAAATTTCTAATGGAGTTTGTTTCATATCATTTGAAGTTTTGGTTGAAGAGTTACACCTGATTTACTGAAGACATGTCTGTCTGGCTGGCAGATGAAGCAAGAGTAGGAAACTGTAGCAAGGAAGGGGCCAGTACCGGTCAGGGCTCTCCCTAAGCCTCGTACCGGTACTCTCCTGACCGATACTTTAGTACCAATAAAAATACCTGACCGGTACTCCTGCCCAATATTGATCAGAAAAAGTAAAATTTCTTTTTTTGCCACAGATAAAGCCCTAGCCGACTTATGACTTCCTTATGCTTATATATACTTGGTTTTAGTTTCTTTTAGATATAAAGCAGCCACATATTATTACCATAAACAGTAGACATATTTTTCATATATCTCTTTCATAGTTTTGATTCTAAGAGTTTCAAGAAAAAGATCTCGCATTTGTACTTTGATATAGAGAAGATTTCTAACCCTATACTCTTTTTATTCAATTTATCTATGATATTTTGTACGGCCTCCTATTTCTTTCTTCCTACTTTTACCATGTATGAGTAGTTAACTTGTTAAGTTTTATGTTTTTCAATGATTCCATGATTATACTTGTTTGATATCGAATTATTAGGGTTTATTTTATGGATTCTTCACTTTTACTTGAGTTCAATGCTTGAGCTGAAGTAGCTAACCAGTGAATGATATATAGGGAATTAGAACCTCGAAAGTGCTGCATTTATTTCCCTGAACTAGTATTTGGTGAGCAAACGTCATAACTTGCGAGAGTTGAGATATGGAGTATTGTAAACAATTGAGTCTTGAACAAATTCATGCGTGCTTTCTTCTTGTAATATTCTGCGAAATTTGAGTCTATTATGTTGTTAAAGCATAGTAATCGGACCACGAGACTGAAATGATTATACATCAGTGATTTGAGTTCTAGAATGAATTTTATTAAATCCCTAAATCGATATCTATCTTGTGTTTTCATGTATTTCTACAAATGGCCTATTACCTAACTTTTATATCATTTATTTTATCTTGCTACTTAATTTGCTTTCTTATTACTTTATTTATCTTCTTATTTCGTTTCTCATAAATCCAAAGGCCCAAATCATATTTTGTCTTATCTTAATTTGAATCTTATATATTCGTAGCATAATATCTCACAGTCCTCAGTAGATCGACGTCTAAGTACTACTGTGATTGCATATGCACTTTCAGATCTAATTAGGGTTTATAAATATTAAAACCTGAGCGACAACAAGTTTTTGGCACCGTTGCCGGGACTGATTTGTTTCCTACAAATTTCTGATAAGAATTTAGTCTAAGATTTTTCTGTTTTATTTTCGATTTTTATTTCTGATTTTTTAAGTTTTTCTTTTGTTTTTGTGTCTTTCATGGATTCATCTATGGAACACTACAATCCATATTCCCGAAGGATGGCGTCTCCTTATCATCATGAGACCATTAGGGATTACATCCTAATGCCACATGAACACTTTCAACCGCCTTATTTCAATAATAATTGGTACGAGCAATCTCACCAGTACCAAAATCACAATTGGGATAATTTCGATCATGAGCGTTATCGACTCCACCACCAGTTCAATCATCATCACACACGTCCACAACAAACAACACCAACCTCTGATCACGTCTATATGAGCCCACATGAGAGTAGACTTGAAGCCATGATCCAACAACTTATGGACGATCAACATAAATCTGTCCTAGAATTCGATGCTAAGTTGGACCTTGTAAGTTCGTCTCTTGGGGAGAAATTTGAATTTATTTCCATTCAAGTTCAAGGTATTAAAGCTAGAGTGAAGCAAACTGAGGAGATACAGCAGTGAGAAGCTCGATATCTCCAAGATGATGCAAGGAAAATCAAAAGCTTCAAGCGCAGCCTTGATGGAATCCACGAACGCTTTGATTGAGAAATCAATGACACAAAGAAGAACATTGCTGAGCTTACTACCAACCTCAAAACCACTGCAATCAAATCTATTTAAGCCGAGAAAATTTTTGTAGGAGCTGGTATTATTCATGGAGAAATCCATTCAACCGTACAAGTTCTAATGAAAGAACAAAAGCAAAGTACGCAAGTAATCAAGGATATTCAATTCTCCATGGCTGGAAAATTTAATGATATTATTGGGAAGACTACATCCCTAAATGGTAAGTCAATTGACCTCTCTAGGCTTGTGAAGCCACTTGATGATCTTGTGTCGAGCTTGGAAGAAACGATCCACTTTTGCCTCGGTTTGGACTCTAAAGAAGAAGAACCGATTGCCACATAAAGTTGATATACCTTAGCCACGTGTGGAGAAGTTGAAATCATACCTAATTCATCTAAGAATGATGATCAAGTGATAGGAACAAGGTCTTACAGAATGTTATGCTTACACAAAGGATGACGACAAGAATAACCGGTAAGAGACCTCGGAAAGAAACCCAAGTTACTGAACGATCTCGCAGCCCATCTACCTCATCCAACAAGGGAACTATGTGTTCAATAAGTGATGAGAGTCTGGAAGACTTCAACTCAATGGTGAAGAAACTTCCATCTAACATCTTGTTTACCGAAGCTTGGAAAAAGTACCCTTCTTTGAGAGAATGTTTTTGGCACAGTAGAGAGAGAGAGAGAGAGAGAGAGAGAGAATGAGACTGGAGAACTATTTGAAAGAGCTAGGGATCCAAAATCAAACCTCAAAAGATTCTGCAAGATCCTAGACCTTGGACCTTTCACCGTGCCTTGTTCCATTCATGGATATAACTTCGACGATTCACTTTGTGATCCGGGAGCCGGTGTAAGCCTTATATCGGAAACGCTTGTGGAATGGATGGAGATCAAAAATATGCGTCCACCAAGGATAAAGTTAGGACTTTCTGATGGTTCATTCACTACTCCAGTAGGTGAACTCGTCAATCTACCTCTCAAGATTGGAAATTGCATTGTTCCCGTTGATTTCCAAGTGGCAAGGATGAGGAATATGTCGCTTGTGCCTTTGATTATTGGAAGATCATTCTTAGCTACATCATGGGAAATTATGTATTGTCCTAATAGGAGGATGTCACTTGTAAACATTGACAAGGAAACCTTATACCGAGCCGCACCCCCTGGCTTTCTTGCAAAGCGTATTTTGGACAAGGAGGATAAATCGGCAAGGAAACCTCTTGATGAACCTTCAAACTTAGAAGATGGTGAAGGTGACATGTTTAGGAGACCAAGATCTCATGCTAAGGGTAACCTCAGACCCTTAGACGACTAATTCCAAGCCTAAAAATACCCAAGGAGTCGAGCTAATTGACTTTAAACAAGCGTTTTATGGGAGGCAACCCATATTTGGTTTTATTTTATTTTATTTTAGTCTTTAATTTAAGTTTTTAATTTAAGTTTTTAGATTTAGTTTTTAATTTTGTTTTAATTTTTAGAGCTTTGTTATTCACTAAGTTATTTATTTATGATTTTCAGAAATTTTATAAAAAAATGTTTTTAGGTGAAGAACGGCAAAAATCGGCGAAACAGATCACATATATCGACCAAGATCTGTGACCGGTACTCCAATATCAACCAGAATCATATCGGTCTGAAGGTCCATGAACCGTGACCGATATCACATGTCCCACGACACAGAAAAATCCCCAGTACCGGTCACGAGTATCGGTCAGGATCCGTGACCGGTACTCGACCAAAACTGTCCTATTGTAAGGTTTTTACTCGACCCAGTATCGGTCACGAGTATTGGTCAGGATCTGTGAGCGGTACCCGACCCCAACACGACCCAGTTAAGTTTTTGCTCGACCCAATACCCTTGAACGATGGGGAGTGAAAACTAAACCCAATATTGGTCAAGCACGTACCAGGACAAGCAATTATCAACCTGAGACCGATATACACCCAACCTCGACCCACAGCCGGACAATCAACGACCCAAGTACGCATCATACGACCCAGCCTACGACCCATGATCGATCAACCCATGACCCACGATCGAGACATCTCAACCCAGACCATGACCTATGGTCGACCCATGAACCAGCCTATCTCGAACCAGGAAATAAACCTTCGAACCATCCACCTAACCATCGTCCATAAAAAGGTAAATTTTTTTTTTTTCTCTTTTATTTATTCAAAACCAATTTTTAAATTAGAATTAACAAGTAATGTGAACCATCTTTATTTTTTTAAATTGCATTTTCATAAATTAATAATTTTTAATTTATATACTTCATTAAATTTATTTTTATGGATTTACTGATTTATGAACTTTTGCATTTTAAAATTAGAATTTTTGGTTAGATTAATTTGATTTGAATGAATTACACATCTTAACAAATCATTTTCTCACTGATTTTCACTTATAATAGACCATATTTTTGTTTTTATCAAATTGGATTCCTCATAAGGATCTAATTCATTTTTTATGGGTTATCTTATGCAATATTGGATTTAGAACTCAATATCCATTATTGAGAAATCTAGATACAAGAAAATATTAACGAGTGATTTCAAGTGTTTTTGCAAGGAATTTTTGTACTTTACAGGATTTGCATCAAGACTTTTTTGATATGGACGAATCAAATCATTCTAAGCATGATCCAAACCATTGAAAGGAGATGTGAACCAAAAGAGAAGACAAGAGAGACACTAAACCGTGGTACTCAAGGGGAATGACAGGAAAATCAGATTGGTCATCCAAATGGATCGAACCAACAGTCCACAAGAAAGCATGCGTATGACCATACACAAATCCGTCCAACCAAATTCTTTCAAACTTCACGAGCTGGCTTAAAATGTCATTTAGGTTAATAAATTTTCAATATGGTTTGAGAAATTCTTCACGGTTTAACTTTTGACCCATCGAGCATCATTCCGGTAAACCAAATCGGCAAAATCTCGACCAACTACCACACCATGATGACCAACAAAGGAGGATTGAAGTTTCACCGACCAACATGACCTAAAGCACTCTTTAGTCAAGTTACTTCACCCCTGGATCAAATTTTTTTTGGAGATGGGTCATGATCATCAAATCCGTGAACCAAACACCGAACTTCAGGACTTTTTGTCCAAACCGGTAACACGGTTCTATTCTTCATCTTTTCAGTTAAAAAAAAAAAATTCAGCTTATACTCCTTTAATTTGATTTGCTTTAACACCGGTATGGTGCAAAGTAAGTATGGGGGAATTGTTGTTTACTAACACGTTTTGTTCGTGTTTGGTTTTATGTTTTTGAGTCTTTTTAATTTCATTAATTCATTTTTATTGACTCAAAATAAGTTTGGGAATTATGACACTTTTCTAGGAACTAATGCCTTGATTTTAAAACTCAGTGACCATTGTTGCAGGGTTTGTTCAGGACAATCAATTCAGAAACCCCACGACTGGACTCCCCCCATAAAATTTCATCTTGCATTGTTTTCAATGAATCTGGTTTTGAATTTATCTTATTGGAGTTCTAATCTGATTTTTAATTATTTCTCATTAATGTGTTAGATCAGGGAAATGAATCATACATTCAAGACATATATCCTCTTTACCACTTTTTGTTGTTCCTGAATGGCCAGCTCACTTTTAGTTGGTACCCCACCTATAACTCTTACCTCTTTTTCATACCTCATGCACTCTTGTTTTTCACTTTTATATGTGCAGATATATGCAAATACGTCGGAGAAAAAATCATCGACACAGTTTTCCAACCACTGGTGATGCAGAGATTGGAAAAACTTGGAGTACTATAATGAGATTCAAGAGATTTTCCTTTCTTTGGAATTCGCAAATCATGGTAAATTTGCGTGCCTATGATAACTCATATCAATTTAAGAGACTATTTTCCCCCTTTATAAAAAAAAATACGAAAAAGAAAAAAAAAAGAAAAAAGAAAAAAAAAGGAAAGGGAAAGGAAAACGAGTCAAATAAAAAGAGTCTCATGACAAAATAAAATCCCAATGAATGCCATAGATGAATTTAGAAGAGTTGAAGCGATTTCAAGTGATTCCCAGAAAAATATAAGTCTAGGGGAGTTAGGCATTGAGTGGTTGGAAAATTATGGACATCAATAAATCCATTCTCTCTTGCGGTTTTCCATAATATCTAGCATCCTCAGGAGCGTCTGGTAACCCTTAACACTTTAAACCTCACTACTAAATCAGCCTTACTAAACTCTTAGTGCCGTCTACCCTGAATGATATCCTTTGATGAGAACTTAATGAATGTAGAGAGTTGAATGATTTGAAGTTGAGATTTTAGCAGATTTGAGATTTAGAGTATAGACAAGGCTTGCAAAAGTCATGGTGGAAGTAAGTTGAGAAATTCTATGAACTAATTCTGCTTTCATGTGGATTACATGTTAAGATTTCAAGTCTAAGATCCCAAGGATATGTGAGTCCCTGTATTTCAAACCTCTTTTCTATTCTTAGATTCTTTATTTTGCTTGAGGACGAGCAAAGGCTAAGTGTGGGAGAGTTGATATACTCTATATTTTACTAATTTTAGTATGAATTTTACTATTTTATCTAAGTATTTTATTAATGTTTTGCACCAAAAGATGTTTTCTCGTATTTGTAGCCTTTAAAGTCTTAACACGTTAAATCATCAAAAGAAGGAAAAATAGACCAAAAGAAGTGTCAACCATACTACAGCCATTCACTTAAGTCAAAATAACCATTGAAGTCACGATATGCAAAAGATCTGCAATTTCTTAAGTTTGACAGAACATATGTACCAGAAGTTTACCCTTCATTGGAGGCCTTAACCAGCTCGGAATTGGATGAAATTTGGTTATGAGATGTATAATGGAGTTAAATTTTTAATGGAGTTCATTTCATGTCATTTCGAGCTGTGGCTGAAGAGTTAAACCGATTTACTGAAGACATGTCCGTCTAGCTTGCAGATGAAGCAAGAGCAGGAAACTGAAGCAAGGAAGGGGCCAGTACGGCCATGACTCTCCCTAAGCCTCGTCCCGATAATCTCCTAATATATACTCTAGTACCGGTACTTCGATATAGAGAAGATTGCTGACCCTATACTCTTTTTTGTTCAATCTATCTATGATGTCTTATATTGTGTCTTATTGCTGTCTTCCTACTTTAACCATGTATGAATAGTTAACTTGTTAGGTTTTAGGTTTTTCAATAATTCCATGATTATACTTGTTTGATATCGAGTTATTAGGGTTTATTTTCTGGATTCTTCACATTTACTTGTGTTCAATGCTTGAGCTGGAGTGGCTAACCAGTGAATGATCTATAGAAAATTAGAACCTCAAAAGTGCTGCATTTATTTTCATGAACTAGTATTTGGTGAGCAATATATCATAACCAGTGAGAGTTGAGTTATAGAGTATTGTGAACAGTTAAGTCCTGAACGAATTCATGCATGCTTTCTCTTGTAATAACCTACGAGAGTTGAGTCTATTAGGTTGTTAAAGCACAGTAATTGGAGCCACGAAAGTGGAATGATTATACATAAGTGATTTGATTTCTAGAACAATTTTTATTAAATCCCTAAATCGATATATATCTTGTATTTTTTCGAATTGCCTATTACCTAACTTATCTATCATTTATTTTTATCTTGCTATTTAATTTTCTTTCTTATTGCTTTATTTATCTTCTTATTTCGTTTCTCATAAATCCAAAAGCCCAAATCATATTTTGTCTTACCTTAATTTGAATCTTATAAATTCGTAGCATAATATCTCACAGTCCTCAGTAGATCGACCTCTAAGTACTACTGTGATTGCATGTGCACTTGCATATCTAATTAGGATTTATAAATATTAAAACCTGAGACACATTAGTACGTGGCAGAGTATCTACTAAGGGGAAAGCTGCAGTGTCCGAGTAAGATGTTTTACCCTTAGCTCATAGAACCGAATTTGCTCAAGGACAAGGTGAATCTTGCATGAAATGGGATTGGGCACGGGTTTATCATCCCATCACATGGTGATCTATGTCGATTTTTACCACTCCACCTAAATCAGCTGCAAGTGCACATCAATCACAATTAGTATAGATAAGAGATCGAATCCACAGGGACTTGTCAATTACACTACGAATTATAATGATTCAAATCAAGCTAGAAAAATATGAGATTGTCTAAGGAGATTTTCTAGAAATTAAAAAAAACACCAAATAAATTAAATAAGATGTAAATTTAATAAGAGAAAAGCATTATGCAGTAGGATATTCACAGAGAATCAGGCAACGATAAGATATTTTGATTTCAGGGATTTGGATAAAAACTTGAACACAGAACACAAAAGTATAGTGTTTCCACCCTCTTGGCTCCAACCACTATGCTTTAACAACCTAATAGACTCAACTCTCACAGGTTATTACAAGAAGAATGCATGCTTTAATTCATTCAGGTTTTGATAAAGTTCACTAGACTCCTTAACTCAACTTTCGCAGGTTAAGATGCATAGCTCATCAAATATTAGTTCAGACAAATAGATGCAACACTTTCGAGGTTCTATTGTCCTAATATCAGATCACAAGATGTGGTCAAGCAATCATGCATCAAGAATAAGTAAAGATGAAGACTGTAATTATATCCCTAAACAATCATCAATCAATATCGAATTATGAAACTCATTGAATCCCTAAAACCTAACAAGATGACTGCTCAGACATTTTTATGAAATCAAAACATTAAGAATAGGTAGAAGACATCATGAATAAACTAGAATTAAAAGAGATATGGTTTAAGATTCTTCTCTGTATCGAGTACAAAACGAGATCTTTTCATTGAAGGTCTTAAAACTCAAAATCCAATGAAGAACAAAGAGAGAAACGTGGATGCTACTCTCTAGGTAAAAATATATCAGTCTCTAGGATGTTATGTCTAACAAGAGGCTAAAATAAGTATATATAGGCCTAGGATCAATTAGGGTTTCGTTTAGGACAAAAAAAGAAATTTTGCTTCAAACAGGTCAATATAGGGCTGGAGTATCGGTCATGGTTTTTGACTGGTACTGGTGTATTGGCCAGGAGAGTACTAGCATGAGGCCTGGGGAAATCCCTGACCTTCCCTGGATCAGACAGACATGTCTTCGTAAATCGGGTGGAACGTTTTAACCACAGCTCCAAATGACTTGAAACCACCTCCATTGTAAAGGTAAGTCAATTATCTATCTTGTCACCAAATGACTTGAAATCGGGTTGATTAAGGCCTCCATCGAATGATAAACCTCTTGTGTTTCTGTTCTGTCCAACTTGGGAAATTGAATATCTTGTGAATATTGTAACTTGGATGATTTCTTTGACTTGTGTGAATGGTTGTAGCATGGTTTACACCTATTTTGGTCCAATTTGCATCTTTTTGATGATTTACCCTGTAAAGACTCTAAAACTACAAATACAAGAAAAACTACCTCTAAAGGCATAAAACCGTAATAAAATGCATAAAAATATATTAAAATCCATTGTAAAATTAATAAAATATAGAATATATTAACTCCTCCAGACTTTGACTTTTGATTTTCCTCAAGGAAAAACAAAGAATAAAAACGAGGTTTGAAAATGAGGGAACTCACATATCCTTTGGAACATAACTATGAGGTCTTAATCTGTAATCCACATGTAACAAAATCAGTTCGATGACATTCTTAACTTACTCCCACCAGTACCTTCTCAATCCTTGTTCATCCAAATCTCAATCCTACAAAATCTCAACTTAAAATCATTCGGCTCTCTACATTCTTTAACTTTGGTGAATTTTTCATCAAGGATATCATTCAGGGTAGACGACACTATGAGTTACAAGCTATTTAAGTGGTGAGGTTAAAAGTGTTTAGGGTTATCAGACGCTCCGGAGGATGCAAGATATTATGTAAAACCACAAGAGAGAATGAACATGTTGATGTCTACAATTTTTCTAACCACTGATGTCCCCTAGACTTAGTTTTTTCTCTGGAAATCACTGTAAATCGTTCCAACTCTCTAAATTGCTCCATGTCATTCCTTCGAATTTTTCTTAGCCCTTAAAATCTTTTTATAGGTACGTTTTCCTTTCACTTTAATTTTTTTTTCTTTTTCGTATATTTTTTTTCCTTTTTTTTTTTTAATAAATGGGGAAAACGGTTTTTATTGATATGAGTCACAACATGCACAAAATTTTACCATGATTTATGAATCCCAAGGAAAAACCAAGCTCTTGAATCTCATCTTAATACTCCACCATGTTTTCCAATTTATGTATCTGCAGTGGTTGGAAAACTACGTCGATGTTTTTTCTCTCCGACGTTTTGCACATATATGCACTTATGAAAATGAAAAACTAGAGTGCATGAGGTCTGAAAAAGAGGTATGGTTTATAGGTGGGATACCAACTAAAGGTGAGATGGCCATTCAGGAATAACAAAGAGTAGTAAAAAGAATATGATGTCCTGGATATGTGATTTGTTTCCCTGATCTAAAACTTTAATGAGATATATTTAAAAATTAGATTAGTAGTCAAATAAAGTATAGTCAAAATCATATTCATTAAGATAAATGAAAAATGAAAAATTTCAGGGGAGAAATCCAATCATGGGATTTCTTAATCGTTTGTCCTGAAAAAACCCAGTAACAATGGTCACTAAATCGTAAAATCAAAGCATACATTCTTAGAAAAGTGTCATAATTCCCAACATAGAGTTTTGACTGAATAAAACGACTCAATAAAAACATTAAAATGACTCAAGACATAAGAAAAGTGTAGTAGTAAACGATAAAATCCCCCAGACTTACTGCATACCGTCCCAGAGTGATAGTAGTCAATAGAAGGGAATAAACAGACTCAATAAAATAAAAATAAAATAAAGATAGGGATAGATAGTGGGCGATACACTGGATCAAAATGTCGGAAAAATTGACTCCGATGAATCTGGAATATATTATGGAATCCTGTCTTCAATCAGACGCGTAATTAAGTATCTCCGTCTCATCAAATTCAGCAACAAATCCCTGACTCTGCTGTCCAAACTCAGTGTGTGCATGCTCCTCATGATTACATGAATGGTGATGACTAACGGCGTCATCAAATGTGTCTTCGTCCTGACCAAATCCTGATACTAGTGAAAGACTGCCCAAACCATCATCAGGTCTCGCCTCAGCTCTGCTCCGTGATAACTTCCTGAAGAAGTGAGGTATAGATCTCCTAACCGCTTTGATAAGCGTGGAAATCAGCTTGCATTGCCTATGCACATTGGCCTTAAGAAGCGCTTTGTGCTCTTGTTCCTCTGCTAGAGTGGCATCTAACTATCTATCTGTGTTGGTATGCAGAGGGGTTGTAATGGGCTGGACTAAATGGGTGCAATAAAGGGAGAGGGCTGTGATACGGAAGGCTTAGGTGCCTCTCCAAACTGACCTCGACGTGTTTCTCGAGCTTTGGCGCGATAGTATTGAGAAACTCCAACAAGTGGACAGCCTGGTGCAAGTATAAACTAAAGAGTTCGAGGATGATCAAAGGAGGGATTACCTTCACTCAAGGCTAGAAGAGAGTCACAAAGAAGAAGTACGTATGCATTGGTTTTATTCTTCATATGGTGGTGTGAAAAGACAGCCAAACTAATTGGAGCCTTCAAACAATCCACAAAGAAAGTGTTTCTTCTAGAGTACAGAAAGATGGAGCTTGTTCTCATATTTCAAGTGTGGTGTGAGCCTAAGATCAACTCCACATGCTAGCATTATGGCTGTGATAGTACCACCAAAATCACTAGAAGCATTATTCTCCTTCTTTTCCTTAGTAGCATCATGCTTAACTTTAACCAAACGCCTAGCCAAAAGAGATAAAAAGTTCACATTCTCGGGTGACTCCACAAAATGTGCAGTGAGGATAAGAAACTCATCTCTTCGGACGTTGTTATGCTCATTCCTACTGAAAATCAATTAAGCAACAAGGTAATGCATGTATCAAATTATGAAACTCATTAAATCCCTAAAACCTAACAAGATGACTACTCAGACATGTTTATGAAATTAAAACAGTATATATATTAAAAGAGATAAGGTTTATGTAGAAGACATCGTGAATTAACCGATATTAAAAGAGATAAGGTTTAGGATTCTTCTCTGTATTGAGTACAAAGCGAGATCTTCTCTTTGAAGGTCTTAAAACTCAAAATCCAATGAAGAACAAAGAGAAAAACGTGGATGCTGCTCTCTAGGTAAAAATATATTAGTCTCTAGGATGTTATGTCTAATAAGAGGCTAAAAACAAGTATATATAAGCCTAGGGTCCATTAAGGATTAGTTTAGGGCAAAAAAGGAAATTTTGCTTCGAACAGGTCAATATGGGGCTGGAGTATTAGTCAGGAGAGTAACGACACAGGGCCTGGGGAAATGCCTGACCGGTATTGTTCCATCCCTGGATCAGCTTCGTGCGTTTGCTTCTTTCGCGTGCCAGACAGACATGTGTTTAGTAAATCGGGTTTAACTTTTCATTAGAAGGTAACTCAATTATCTATCTTGTCAAATTTTTTTATCTAATTACAAGTTGATTAAGGCATCCATCGAAGGGTAAACGTTTGGTGCATCTGTTCGGTCCAACATTTGAAATTGCATGTTTTGTGAATATTGTGACTTGGATGATTTCTTTGACTTGTGTGAATGGTTTGTAGCATGTTTTACACTTCTTTTGGTCCATTTATCATCATTTTTGATGATTTACCCTGTAAAGACTCTAAAACTATAAATACGCGAAAACTACCTCTAAAGGCATAAAATCGTAACAAAATGCATAGAAAATATATTTAAAACCATAGTAAAATTAGTAAAATATAGAGTATATCACATGGTACACCCAAAATATCCCATCACGTTCCATCCAAGAATCGAATGACAGCTCAACAATAAAGTGAGAGCAAATGGCACTACGGGGAAGGGTTACAGAGCCACTTGTCAGCCACATGAAACCGACCAATCGGAGCCGGGAAAAGGTGGTACGCCTTAAAGCATGGATTGTTGTCGCCTTAGCTGCCTATAAATAGGAGTGCTTCCTTAGAGTTTTTAGAAACATTTCTTCCCTTAGCAAAATTCTGTCCGAGCTTAGCCGTGAATTAGAGTTAACCATTTTTTACTCGGATTCACCTAGATTCATGGGTGTTGTCCGAGTGATTCTAGGGAGGGAAGCAGATCGCAGGCTAAGGAAATCAAGGGGTAAAATCTCATTGGTAAGCTTTGAGTTTCCATCAGTTTTCACCCAAGTTTCTTATTATAATACTTAGCTAGGTTTAACCGTAGCTTCAGGTTTATTCGACCAGTTCAGGGACTAGGGATCGATCATGGAAGAGTCTAAATCTAGAACTGATCCAGCCAAAATAACAAGTCCCGGTGGAAAAATAACGAGTTATTTTGCAGGGACTGGTGCATGCATGTTTATCCGATCATTCAGATATTCTGCTTAAAATAACGTTTTTGGGTGCAGGTTGATCTTGCATGCATCCGGTTGGTATAGCCTAGCGACCATCATGCATGTTTAGATTGGAGGTCGGGTTGAGGTTTTGAGTGAATTTCTGTAAATTTTACTAAGTAAAACGCATGAAATTGTTTAAGTTGTACTTATGCATGCATATGCGTCATTGACCGTGCATGTCCTAGTAAACTAATGTTGGATGTGTTGTGTGTTACATGTAGTCACAAGAAATCTACAGATTTCCGGAGGCTAGATTGATTGATAGGTAGATATGCAAAGTACAAAACTCGTACCTCCATTGCATATAGATGGCGTACCCGGTGCTTCCCAAAGACCTCACTAGAACGGATACGAGATATCCTTGATTCGCGATGGTGGAAGACTCGGAGAGACTGGACTAGCTAATATGGCAGGAGTGTTGCACGACGGTGCAACCCGAGGTTCCATCATGTTATGGACTCGGAAAGTGATGTTTTGCGGCTTGTGTGTCTTTGTGACTATTAAATGCAAGTGTTCACTCGAGAAAGAGGGGAAGTAGCCGATACGCAAGGGCCCTAAGGAATTTGTTGCATAGTTTATTATCGCTTAATGCTTAATGATTATTGCATGATGGATGTTGCATGTTAGCTAGGATCACTATCTTGCTTAAATAGCTTCTACTTGCTTGTGTGCTTTTATTGTGTGAATCGCATGATATGTGTTAGTAAATTGCATGCTAGGCTTTCTTATACTTTGGGGTTGGGATGGGGACTAATGAATATTTAGAGGAACCCGGACTCACTAAGTAATCTTAGATTACTTATGATTCTACTTGTTTTGTAGGTAAACGTAGAAGGGTGGGACTAGTAAGAGATTCAAGACCGTAGCAAGACCAGAAGTAGACTTCGGTGTTTTTGTAAGAAAAATGTTATGTTGTATGTGTGTGTTTGGTTTTAATAAGGATCCTTGCGTGTTTGTTAAAAATAATCGGTTTTATGTAAAATATAACTAAGGAATAAAGTATATTTTATATAATAAGTTCTGGGTACTTAATGATATTAGCTTAGTCCGAGCTAACATAACTCCCTACTCCGAAACAGGTTGGCAAGCCTTAGGTCAGGGCTGGGACGACTAGACAAATGGATGGCCCGAAACCTTGGATTTGTTACGAGGATTTGGTCTTACCGTTTGTCGAAATCGTCAGTTGTGGCATCTCCGGGCCGGGTTGTCCATATAACGATTCATGGGTGTTACAGAGATGAACTCCAATCTTTGTACAAGCAGGAAGAAGTTTTCTGAACCCTTTTGACATATGAGATTTATTCATTCTATCTTTATTATGGTTTCTCTTTCCATTATTGAGTAGTTTGTTTGTTGGGTTTAAGGGGTTTTCATGGCTCGATGAATAGCAATTGTTTGGGTTCAATAATTTAGAAGGAGTTATTTGTCTTCGCTTTTGTCTACTGCATATCGCTTGCTTGGCAAGTTTGTGATTGAATTCAAACTAATTATCGCTTGCACACTACTTGGTTAATCGATTGGCCTAGAATTAGACAAGGTTAGCATCATAACCAGCAAGAGTTGAGTTATGGAGTTAGGTTAACATATCGAAACTTGATCGAAATATTGCATATATATCTATCCATTTGTCTACGAGAGTTGAGTACTTAGGTTTTTTAGATATAGTTAGTCATCGCTACAAGAGTATGTTGATTATATCATCAAGTGTATTTGAGTTTGAAATCATACTCCGCTGAATTCACCTGCCTAAACACCTGAATAAATTGATCCATGAATCATGGATATTTTCCTTATATCCAATGCTTGTTTTAATTGAGTTTTTATCGTTATTTAATTATTTTCTTTTTAGTGTTAGTGAAACAACAAAATCCCCAACTTTTTAAATTATCCTAGCTCAACTTTTGTTCCATAAACTTTTAGCATAATTTTTCAGTCTTTAATAGATTTGTCTCTAAAATATTATAATTGTCTACTATGCACTTGCAGTTATAATCTTATGGTTTTGGGTAAAATATAACGCATGTCATCCATTGACCCAGCTGAATAAATAGTCCAGATTTAAGTAAACCGATTGTATGGAAAAAAACTTTTTGGAGCCGATTTCATATTTAAAAAAGGTCTCGTGTAAGACTTTTTGCTTTGCATTAACTATTTGCAAAAAAAAAAAAAAATTTGATTGCTAGTTTCCTAAATTCTTCTTCATTTTTTTTGGGTATGCAACTAAATGACTCTTTATTTTATATGAAATCACAGTATTACCATAAAAAACGTAATACATAAATTAAAAAATAGTTAATGCAAAGCCAAAATTCTTACACTTGTAATTTTTGAAGTTTAACTCTGTATAGATATCACTTTGTGTATAACTAGATATAAAAATAATAATTCATTTGTTGTACATATATGATAATTATTATTAAATATTTTTTGGTCAACAACAATTATTACGACCTTATCACTATTATATTGTATTATAATATACTATATGTTTTTTTTAGTTTTTAATAATTGTTTTTTCATTTGTTAGATATGTACATATATTACAATTTTGTTTTCAATTTCCAATATATATTGTTTATTATAATATACATTCTTAATTATTTAAAATGATCTTTTTATATTTTACATAATAAATATATAAATCCACAATATATAAATTTTTTTTTTTTTGCTAAACATATCCACAATATATAATGGACATTAACCAATCAGACTTTCATTTTTAAAAGCCATAGAAAAAAATCCTACCCAAAAACCTATAGCCTAAAATATACAGCAAAAAATCTAGAGCTACATCTTCAACCAATCGAACTCTATAGCTTGAGAATCTGAGTCAGAAAAAATGACGACATGCATGAACAAATATTTCATGGCTATCGTCACTACCTTCTTGGTTATTTTTCTTGTTACCTCTATTTGTAAGTTTATATAATTAATTTTTTCATACCATTTCATTTTGAAACCATGGGGTAGATGTATGCTAAATCAATAGTATTTCCATTTACATTGATATTTTAAAGGTTTAATTTTATTTGTTTATTCTATAAATTACTTTAACATAAATATTATATTTACTTTTTCACAATTCCTTATGTTGTAAAATGACTTCTATCGTTTTCATGTTATTATTTTTTTTGTTGAATGCATAAATATTTATTGTTTCTAAATTTATACATACTTATCATTTTCAATATATATATATATATATATATATATTTTAACTACTTGTTAACTATCTTTTCTTCATATGATTATGAACACACATATATATATATATATATATATATATATAGCATAAAAGTATGAACTTACACACACACATATATCTATATATATATGTGTGTGTGTGTGTAAGTTCATACTTTTATGCTATAGTTTTTCTAATTTTAAAATTTCCTCATTTATTTTAACACTTTCTGACGTATTGTTAAAATGTGCAACATTAAACGAAAGATTAACTATATTTTCCTTATACAATTCTTAAATTTCTATAGATCTTGTTGATATAGTTTTGTTCGAATAATAAAAATACCATATTTCACGTATTTATGTAAGATCCCATGAACTTGGAATATAGCGTTGTGAACGGATGACATTTAATTGATTTTCATAATATGATAAACTTAGATCCCGAGTGCATGTAATATTGATTTGTTTGTTTATTTTTCGCAGTTTCGAAAGTGGAAGGTAAATGCAAATTGCAATGTGATCCAAAACAAAAAGGTAGTGACTGCCTCAGACACACAAACTGTTATCCAAAAGGAAGTGTGTGTGGATGCGTAGACCATTCTTGCTTCTGCAATGTTCCGCCCGATTTTCTAATGTCAGCGAATCCATTGTAATTTTTCTTTGTTCATTACAACATAATAATGAAGTGAATTTTTCAAATACCAAGGATTTGAGAAGTAATTCGGAAATAACCAAATTTTTTTTGTGGTTTGAAAAGTATATAAGAGCACCTCTAATATAATATTAATATATTTAGTTTATTTTAAGTTAAGAACCTCATTACTAATTACTACTTTCAATGGTGAGATATCTATTGGATATCTCATCAATATAATATTAATATTTTAAATGTTATTTAATTTAAAAAATTTATATTAAATTTTTTTAATATTTCTAAACATATCAAATTGCAATCTTAAATATATTCAAGAGAAAATTACACAGAATACTATATATCTTAAAAATCTTTCAAAATCTACCATAATCTCAAATCTCTTTCAAAATCTACTACACTTCTATCTCTCTCAACATAAAATCTACTTAATATTTTGTATTAATCTTAAGTAATATCAATTAAAAATAATATTAATATATAATATAAATTTATGCATAATGGAGTTTGACATATAGATAATTTATTTTATGATTTATATAAAAAAATATATATATATATATATAGATAAATTATTTAATTAATATTCTAAACTATGGAAAATATGATTTATCACAAAAATATGAACCACTTATAAAACGACATGTGTCAATATTTTGATAAAAGAGAAATTTTCATGGTTATTTTATTTGAGAACAAATTTTAAACTATCTTCTTTAAAAATGGTTATTTCATTTGAGAACAGATTCTAAACTATCTTTTTTGAAAAACTATTTTTATTTGATTTATTTTTAAGGAGAGACTCCCAATATTAAATGACTCCCAATCGAGGTGTTTTAAGAGAAGTTTTTTTCTAAAGTGTCCATGGTGAAGACTGAGGATAACACTTAAGTGCATACAAAAATGGGAGTGATGTCTGTTTGTGTACAGTAAACCATGACAACATCGATTTTCGGATTTTGCAAGGTGAAAGTACAATGATTTTAACCAATGTTCAAAATATCGCTTTGTATTAATCGGGCGGTCGAGGTAGACCTAGCAATTAATTAATTATTCGGAGATTAAGTGGAAATTAATCGGAGATTAGTTTTAGGACTATTATAGTTATATGTGAGGTAGGGGTGGCGAGTTCGAACATAAGAGAATGTATTTTTCAATTTTTTCCATCTAAAGTTTAATGAAAGGTATAATGAACATTTCTGCTTCATATTTTTCCTCAGATCTCCGACTCCTAAACCTAATTCAATGCCGTTTCTCAAATTTTTCAACCTATGCATTATTCAGTTTCGTTTTTTTTGGGACAATTTGCATTCAAAATATTGAAGATCTATGACTAAAAACTCGATTTCAATATTATAAAAAGCAAAACAACAAGGATTTTCGACGTTTTCCGCGTTTTTGGCCGAATTGGATAAAATCGCAGCGGTTCTGAACTGCCGACCATTTTTCCGGTGATTAACCAGCCACTGTGGCCGCATTTTAGAATCTGGATTTTAACTAATGCAGGTGATGATAGATGCACTATTTGATATGGTGTCATGATATTTTATATATAACACTATATTTGTGTATATGCTATTTTAATAGATTTCATGAAGTTGTTTAATAGCTATGTTTATTCATAATAGAAAACGCTCTGGAAAACATGATGAATACTACAAAAATCATCATTTATTTATCAAAGATCATGATTTTAACCGCCATAACATGTTTTTTCAATAAAATAACATGAGTCATAACATGATGTTATAGCCAAATAATGCACGGTCTTGGAAATGAGATGTGTACCTTCTTTAAAACCCGACCTTCAAACCCGACTTGAATCAAGTTCGGTCCATTAATCACTAAAAGCCTACGAAGCTCAGCCAAAAGAGTATGAACCGGCGACGAAAAAGGAAATCTCCAAAGAAAAAGAAAATCAGCGAAAAAAAGGAAAAATCACAAAAGGAAAATAATTTAGTTAGCCGACATAGAATATGCATAAAAATAGGAGTACTCTCATTATGAAGGGAATCATTTATATATTAATTGAGAAGATATAAGTGAAAAAAATCATATGTGTCGATCAAAGATGAATTGAAGGGACACATAATTTAAATTAATGACTCAAAACATTCCAATTAAGTTTATATATCATGGTGGAAATCTCTACATATTCTCATTAATTTTTTAACACAAATCCACAAATACATCTGTTATAAATTTAAACCCAACTAAATCGTAATATTTTAATATTTTAAAATATTATATCACATAATATTTTAATATTTTAAAATATTATATCACATAATATTTTAACGATGAATTATATACCAATGTCAATTTAAATTTAATTTATAAAAGTTGTATCAATGTCCATTTGGATACTATATTTGAAATATGATTGGTCATACAACTATTTTCTTTAATATCGCTTAATTGTATCGCTTAATTGTATCCATATTACTTTAATTAAAGTTGAGATTTGTTATAAACGTACAACTTTACAAATATAACATTTTACAGAAAATACGATATGTTTACCGATAGAATTATATATATATATATATATAATCATTGCTATGTTTGCTATCAATCAAACTGTTGGAACTTATAAAACTATCAACCATATGTACAAGTTGTCAATAGTGGTGAAATCCAAACAGTTCATACAAAATAAATTGAAAATAACAAAATAATGCTTGAATTTCGAAAAATCATTAGTTTTTTTTTGTATTTTTATTATTTATTTGCTTTTTTATTTAAAAGATTTGTACATACTTACGCAATATTTTTTGGTTGGTAAACTCAAATAAATTTGAGATAACCTATAATCTCAAACATATTCGATTTATACCAAAAATGCTTACATCCAAACCAAGTGTTATGGAAATTAAATTTTGTAAGGTAAAATATATTTATCAATATGGAAAATGTACCACATAATCTTGCTATCTCTAATTTCTCCGATATATTAAAAAAAAATCATGATTTTTTCTTTTCAAGTATTATAATCCCGCGCTTAACGCGGGTCAGAATCTAGTTCAATCATTAATTGAGGAAACAGAGAAATAAAAGGCTTCAAACTCTCTTACTTTTAGTTTGGGAAAATGGCATAAAAAAGGTCCAAAGTAGCGACCAGTGACACTTCAAACTTCAAAAGTATTCCACTCACACAATAAACCTTCAGACTATAAATATTAACACAAAAACCTCTAAACTAGATTTCAAGTACCCTCCATCAAAACATTTAACAGAACTGTTTATTTTCCGTTAAAATATGATGATGTGGCTTAAAATTAAATTTTTAATAAATAAAATTAATTTAAATTATTATTTTATAATTAATAAATTAAATTTTGAAAAGCTTTTTTCTTCTTCCTGCTTCCTTCTCTCTCTTCGTGATCATCTGCGTAATTGAAAAAAAGAAGGAAAAACATGTTTATCCATTGTCGGTGACGATTTCGTATGGGACTCCATGTCAGCATATGATATTTTTCCAGACGAAATGTTCCACTTGGGTATCTTTTATGCTAGCGTAGGAATCGGTTTCGACCTATTTTGAAAAGTAATCCGTTAGAACTAGCAAAAATTTCTTCTGCTTGGACTTGTGTAAAGGTCCGACGATGTCCATTGACCATCGCATAAAAGGGTTAGGCGCTGAGATTGACGAAAGCAGTTCGGTTGGCTGGTGAATTGTCGGGGCGTACTTTTGACATTTCTCGCACTTAGCGGAGACTTTTCACAGTTTTTCACCATAGTTGGTCGTAGTAGCCGTCGCGCTTGATCTTGATCGCCAGGGCCCTTCCGCCAAAATGATTGCCACAAGAGCCGCTATGGACTTCCTCCATGATCTTCCTAGCTAGAGCGCCCTATACGCAGACCATTAACGGTCCCAAGAACCTCCATTTGAAAACTTTCTCGTCTAAGAGAATATAGCGAGCGGCCTGGACCTTGAGTTTTCGCAGCCCATTTATCGGATGGCATCTCTCCGTCCATGATATAGACGCGGAGTACTCCCATCCATTCTTTGTCGCATCCGTATTCTCCTTCCACCGGCTGCGGATCTTCTTCCATGTTGGCTACGCAATCTCTGCTTGGGGGGTTGTTTTCAGGTTCTTCTTCCATGTCGGCTATGCCATCCTCGCCTGGAGGGTTGTCATCTTCGGGTTCTCCTTCTGGTGGGTCAATTAAGTTAATGGTTCCAGAGATGTTAATGCTTGGATGCTCGATGAATTCCACCGGAATGACTCTCTTCAATCATGGATCAGAAGTTGACGCTAGAGCTGCTAACGCATATGCCGGGGAATTTTCACCGTGGGGTATCCGAGTTAATGTGAATTCTTTGAATTTCGCGGTCAATCCTTGGGAAACTCTTAGATAGGCCTCCATCTTTTCTTCTCTCGCTATGTATTCTCTATTGAATTGGTTTGCAAATAGCTGGGAATCGCAAAATGCGTGAATGTTTGGGACTTTGATTCCATGGGCTAGCGTTAAACCGGCGATCAAGGCTTCATATTCTGCTTCATTGTTGGATGCGCGGAAGGCCAGCCGAAATGATTGCTCTAAAATTTTGCCAATTGGAGATGTTAATCGGATTCCTACACCGGACCCTTGTTTTGAAGACGAACCATCGACGTGGAGTGTCCATATGGAGCCTGGGGTTGGCTTTCCATCCCTTATGCCGAGAGTTCGACTAAACAATATGCCAGCACTTGAGATTTTGCGCAAGTTCTGCTCCAGTACTCGATGTCTTATTCGCTGAGTTCTACCGCCCGTTTTGCCAACCTTTCAGTTTGACTCAGACTGTGCAAGATGGTTCAGAGAGGGAAGGTTGTTAGTACCATGATAGAGTGCGACTGGAAATACGGCCTTAGCTTCCGAGCAGACATCACCACAACGAGTGCTAGCTTCTCTATTTGCGGATGCAGAGTTTCTACGTCTGTTAGGGTCTGGCTGACGTAGAAAATGGGTCTCTTCTCGCTTTGTTCTTCTCTGATGAGCACTCCGCTGTGCTCTCTCTCAATAGGCTTCACGAGTACCGGGTGACTCACTAAATAGCTTTTCAGCTGCCGGAACGCCTCTTCGCACTTGTCGGTCCATTCCAATTTTTTGTTGCCTCTCAGAGTATCGTGGAACATCAAGCATTTGTCGGTAGATCGTGAAATAAATCGGTTCAGTGCTGCGATGCGTCCTATAAGATGTTGGACTTCACGCTTCATCTTCGGTGAAGCCATTTGTATCAGAGCGTTGATTTACTTTGGATTTGCTTCGATACCTCAATGGGTGACTAGATATCCAAGAAACTCTCCAAACGTCACCGCGAATCTACACTTGGTCGGATTGAGCTTCATGTTGTGCAAATTCAATTGCTTGAAGCTGTCTTTTAGGTGGGCTACATGATTCTTTTCTTCGAGCGATTTCACGAGCATGTCATCGATATACACCTCCATTGTCTTCCTGAGTTGTTCCGCGAACACCTTGTTCACCAATCGCTGATAAGTTGCCCCGACATTTTTTAGACCAAAGGGCATCACCTTATAACAATATATTCCACGATCTGTTATGAACGCAATATTTTCCCTATCATCGGGATTCTTCAGGATCTGGTTGTATCCGGAAAAAGCATCCATGAATGAGAGGAGTTTGTTGCCCGCCGTTGCTTCAACCAAACGCTCAATTTGCTGAAATGGGAAACTGTCCTTCGGGCACGCCTTGTTGAGATCGGTGAAATCGGCGCACACTCGTCATTTTCCATTCTTCTTTTTTACCACAACGATATTGGCGAGCCAATCATGATATTTTACTTTGACAATTGATCCGATGCGCATCAATCTCTCGACTTCATCATTTACCGCATGGGTTCTCTCGGGACCTAGCTTCCTTCTCTTCTGCTTCACTGGTTTGAAAGTTGGATCTACATTCAGCTCGTGACATGTTACGTCAATGCTGATGCCGGACATATCTTCTGCCGTCCACGCGAAAGTATGTACATTTTTTTCAGAATAAAGATCAGCTCTCCCTTGATTGCCTCGTCCAGTTTGGCTCCAATCTTGACGTAACGCTCCGAATGATCATCGTCAATGTTTACTGAGATAATGGGGTCGCAGGTAGGTCTGCCCTCCTCTTCACAAACCTCTGTAATCTGTAATTGCTATAACAGCTTTGCCAGCTCCTTTTCGGGTTCCCGGTTCACCTTCATATTTTTTTGTTGCCTTGGTGTTTAGTTCGGTGACAGGATTCCTGAGTTTGTGCTCGGCTAGGAAGCAAATTCGGGATTCCTTCTTACTTCCCCAAATCATTTTTATTCCTCTGGGAGTTGGAAACTTTATGCAGAGGTGGTATGTTAAGGGGACGACTCTCATGGAGTTTATCCAGGGCGTTCCCATGATCACGTTGTATATTGTCGGGTGATCTGCAACCGAGAATTCTACGATTTTCGTCGTCCCTCCTGCCTGGATAGGTAGCCTTATCGTTCCGAGGGTTATCGTCGTCTCTCCTGAAAATCTGGTCAAATGTTTTAGGGTTGCTATGACCTCGGATAAACTGATGCCCATTCTTCTGATGGGTCTCCCGAAAGATGATATCTACGGAGCTTCCCATGTCTATTAGCACCCTTGCCACGTCGTGATCCTTTACGATTAGCTAGATAACTAGGGGATCATTGTGAGGTCGGTCGATTCCGGTCGTCTCATTTTCTTCAAACAAAATTACGTCGTTTGGAAATTTGGAGGGTTCCGACCAGTTGATACTAGCATCCGTTCTTCGCTGGAATATTTTGATCGAAGAAACTGTGTCTGAACAGTACTGGGATCCTCCCATTATCATGTTTATTCTCTTCCGTGCACCCGATTGTGTTGCCTCGTCGACTTTCCTTCCTCGTTTGGGGGATTCGCCAGTTCGGTCCGTCTGGTTAGGTTGATCATTCTCTTATTCTCGCTCAAAGTCTTTAAGGCTGACAGCATCGCCGAGCTCTCTAGCTACCAACTTTGCTGCGAGTTTTATGCCTAGGCTTCGACAATTCGCGGTCGAATGTCCGTAGAAACGATGGTACTCGCAATAAGCCTTCTCGTTATGAGAGTTGGAGTTCCTTGTCCATGCGTTCCACGAGACTTTCCCTCGGCCAACTCCTACTTGATAGTTATGGGCGCCACCGAAACTAGGTCCTTCGTGACGCACGTATCCTCCGCTCTGGGAGCTCTTCTTGGGGTTCGGTGGGTTTGGCGCTGAAGCGGTGCTTCAGCTCAGTGTAGGCGTCTTGGATCGTCAGGGGTGTGTTCAGTGCAATCTCCTTTCGGAACTCCGATTCGTACCACAGTGACTTCTTTAACGCGGTGAGGGCAACTTTATCACTTATGCCATCGACCTTTGACACCACCGCCTTAAAATGTCTCATGAAGTTTCGTAACGTGTCTGTTGGTCCTTGAGACAGAGTCCAATAACATGGATCGGCCCATGGGCCTCATAACCGTCGTTTCGGCCCGTCGTCGCAAAGAGGCCCGCCTCGGCCTATCGTCGGTTTGGCTCGTCGCCTCGCCCATGACTCGAAGGAGATTGGCTAATCGCCAACTTGTCGGCTCGGCCCAAAATATTTGGCCAGACCCAAAATATTTGGCTAGTCCCAATTCTTATACTTAGTTATTTTAACCGTTGATCTCGGCGAAGTGAAATATGACCGAACAATAATAATTTTTCTAATACTAAAATAGCATAAGCAAATACAAATATAAGATGCCATACTCATCTAGTATACAATAATGGTTAGATATGACATACCTGACCATTAATATTTAATATGAAACTTTCACCAATAATTCAAAACAAGAAGAGTTGAAGAATATGGAAACCAAATCATATTTTACGTAAATTTTTAGCCACCATTAAATCCCTAACAAGCCTTTCATTTTCTGGATTAATTAGGAAAAAAAAAAAAAAACAGGACTCGAGTCTTGAGTTTTGAATGATCCTAGATGGTCTTAAGGACCACGTTTCCTCCGGAAGCAGAGGCAACCCTGCTGCTGGTCGACAGGGATCATCCCTCCTCCTTTGGAGGTATCGATACTCTCCAACATCGGTACAACCTCGTCCATCTCTGGTCTCTTGTCTGGATTTGCATCCCAGCATCGCTTCATCACAGCCGCAAGCGCGCTCGGGCAACACCTCGGTATATCTGGTCTCAGGTTCTGCATTTATCATAATAGCACATTGCATACAGATATGTGTTTATAGTTGATGGTGTCAACTGTTACATAATATATAACAGTTTTGACCGAAAATTCAAGGGAGGAATAGCAGAATGATGAAATGATTCCGCGGATTCCACACTAATCACATTTTTTATTTTCCTTTAAGTGATTCCGCAAGATTAATAGCAAGATATCACTGTGATTGTGAGGACTTTCAATTAAAGTAACAGCTTTTTTCCCCTTATTCCATTCCACCATTTCTTCCACATAATTTTTATATTTTCCGCCATTCAGCAGTATTACCAATTATAACTATACCTGGCGCACGACGGCTGAAGTGACCTCAGAGAAAGTAAGGTCAGGGTATGGCATGTCACAGCAATATATCTCCCATAAGCAGATCCCGAAACTGTATACATCGCATTTTCGATTATAAGGGTTTCCATTGAGAACCTGCAGCCAAAGTTGATTTGTATTAAAAAAAACTGGGTTCGTTTCCAAACTTGATGATGCAATAATTATCTCGATAGTACCTCAGGGGCCATGTAGCCAAGTGTACCAGTCTCTCCTGTCATGTCATTAGGGTTAGATGCTTCAACTCTTGCAACTCCAAAATCAGCGATTTTGACAGTCCGGGTTTTGTCTAACAGCATGTTCTCTGTCTTTACATCTCGGTGAACAATCTTCTGCGAATGAAGGTAACTCAACCTGGAAGCAAAATAACAACAAATCTCCTTAGGGTACCAATGTGCTTCTTCTTCTTCTAAGTACCAAATTGAAGAGAAAAAGGTAGGATAATAATACCCTCTAGCGAGGTCAAGAGCGAGCTGAACGACAACTTTAAATGCTAATTTTCTTCTTCTGTTCTTGATGAGATAGGATTTTAAAGCACCACCCGGAAGATATTCAACAACAACACAACATATGTTGTTTGGCATTGCTAATGGACCACTCTCTGTTTGCAGCTGTAAGCCTGATGCACCCATTGTAGCTCCTATGAACTGCAATTTCATTAATGGCCAAATATATTATTTCCTCAACATATCTAACAATGGTAAAAAAGGTCATTGCAGAAGTGAAAAGAGAACCTTAGTAACATTAGGATGATCCAGTTTATGCCAAACAGCAACCTCCTGAGCAAAATCTGCTCTCAACGACACAATCTCAGCTTCTGACCTGTGACCTTCTTCACCCCAATCAAGCAGCTTCACTGCTCAATCACCACAATGATTAGCCCATTCATTCAATTACAGTAAAAAGCTCCTTTTTTTTTTACTGCATTCAGGGGATCTGTTAGCTACTTTTCTCTCCTCTCTTTTTTTTGCTTTTTTTAAAACAAAAAAAGCAAAATTTAATTTTTTGAAAGAGAGATTGAGACAACAACAGCTGGAATCACATGAAAGATCCACAAAGCAGAATCATAATTATCCAAGTAGGCCTTTCAACTGGCTGAAAAACTTATGATGGCAAAACCCGTGTCGGCTTCACGAAGATCACAAGAATTGCTTCTACCCACAAAAGAAAAAACTAAATTCAACACCCAACAATTAAGCAACTTAATCTAAATCCAAAGTTTGTTTCAAAAGTAAGTGAATCTGACAAGTTTCAGTGTCAAAAGTGGAACACAAAACTATCTGTTCGAGTAAAAAGCTGTAAGAAATGTTACATTTCAACCACAAATGTAATAGAAGTGTAAGAATTTGGGAATCGAGGAATCTATTCTAAAACTGGAGACTTTAAGACTAATTTCGGGAGCAAAAAATTTAACAGTTACTAATGGAAGAAATAATAAAGAATAAAAAGGGAAAGGGGCTGAGAGACGGTAAAACAACGGGTGGGTGACTCACCGGCGACGTCTTGGCCGTCGTAGATACCGCGATGAACGGTGCCGAATGTGCCACGTGCAAGAACGGTCTTGATGATAAGCTTAGAAGGGTCGATCTCCCACTCCAGTCTCTGCTTCCTCTGCCCTCCGTTGAGAGCGACGGGGGAGGCGGAGGCGGAGGCAGAGGCTCCGATGGCGGCGGATGCTGAAGCGTCTTCTTCATCTCTCTTCCTGTTCTTCTCTAAGGTCAAAGCTCTGCTCAAGTGTCTCTCCAGTTGCTCGTCTAAGCTCTTCAGATCAATCTGATCTGCTCGAACAAACCCATCGTTCCCTTCCTTCATTTTATGCTTTCTCTCTCCCTAACAAACTGTAGAGACGAATCTTCTCTCTCGTCTTCCTATTTCTTCTTCCTGTTGATTTTGTTGTCCGATTGGGTTGAAGTTCTCAGCTAATCAACGCAGAGGAAAATAAAAATAAAAGGGGAAGAAGAGAAGACCGCATGTGAGCACATGGCCTTGCCTCGACGGAAATGTATCTATATTTTTATATTTCTTATTTATTATTTTTTCTTCTTTTCATAAAATAAATACTTGTTTGTAATTCCATAACAATCTACTTGCAAATATAGGTTTCTTTTATCCGAGTCCGATTCTGTTGCTGTCTTTGTTTTCAGGTGCGGCTGAAGCCGGTTTAGTATTTGTCTCGCTCTTTGTCTCTATGCTACATATCAGTTCGAGATCTGCTCTTTTCGTTGGGCTTCTTTAGAGGTGTTGTAAACATATGGGTTTTTCTCCACCGTCTTTGAAAATTATCGGATACTTGATTGTATTTCTATCTTGCCAAATCTAGGTCTTTGATTAGAGAGGTAAATTTTATTCGCTATAAGAGATTTCGAGTTTCGGTTTTTGTCCATGAACTTGGTGAAGATCTGTAGTTCTGTTTGTTATGACAATTAACTTAGTTTAACGTTAAATTTTGGTGTTATAATTCTTGGCTCTTGAAGTTCTTGTTTGGTTCTCTTCGGTTTATTATTAATTCAGATGACCAAAAACAAAAAATTACTTACAAATATAGTGTATATTCTAAAAAATACAGCCAAAATTTTAAGCATGTTACAGAACATTGAAGTAAAGCGATTAAAAATGAGAAATTAGCGTAAAAAACCTCCAACTATTTACATTTTTCAACTTAAACCTCAATTTTTTTTGTTTCTAATTCAAACCTTCAACTTAATTATTTTGGTAAAACAAACCTCAAAGTTACCGAAATAATGCATGACTATGGGTTGACTAACGGTCAACGTTAAGTCCATTAATGGTAATAATTTTTTTAAATAGATAACTGATAAAAAAGTAAGAAAAATAAAAAAATATAATATTTTTTTTTAAAAAGAAAAAATAATTTTTTTATTTATTAGAAAATTAATATCAGTAAATTTTAAAAAAATTCAAAGAGAAAAAAAATTGCTTCGTCTTCCGACTGTAGATCCTGCTTGCTCTTAAACAATGTCGACATATAAGATTTAACCCAATTTTTATGGAATTTCCCCAGATCCGTTAGCCAAGGAATTCGCTATCGATTGTTGGATCTCCTCTGCCGATGGAGTTTGTGAGGAAGAGGAGCTCCTCCGGCGACGGAAGATTCGTGAGGAGGACGAACAGTGAATTTTTTTTTCTTTTCTTTTTCAAAAAAAAGATTTATTTAATTATTTTATTTGATTATTTTATCATTAAAAATAAATAAAAAATAATTTAATTAATTATTGTAACGGTGTTAAACAGAACTAGCGTTGACCGTTAGTCAACCCAATGTCAAGCACTGTTTCGATTATTTGAAAGTTTGTTTTAACAAGATAATTAAGTTGAAGGTTTAAACTGAAAACCGAAAAAAATTTGAAGTTTAAGTTGGAAAAATGTAAATAATTGGAAGTTTTTTATAGTAATTTTCAATTTTTAATGGATCTCACATCACTATTCAACGATTTTGTAAAATACACACAAGAAATAATAAAGTTTTGTCTCATTATTACTCTCCTGCTCTCTTTCCTTATCATTTACAATCTTTTTCTTTAAAGTTAATAATTGTACTGTTCATACAAAACATTGACATGAATAAGAATCAAGACCATGTCACTATTATTCATAGTGATAACTATCTATATTTACCCTATTAATAAGAATGTATGCTTTTGTTCATATCATCACTTACATGTACATCTCTATCTCTATCTAAAAGAAAGAAAGAATACATTTCTCTTTTTTTCTATGTAATTTGTTTTATTCATTATTTTTTTAGGATATCCCCAATTACAATACTATTTTAGTGTTGAAATTATTCTATATTAATTTTCCACCCGTACTACGTACAGACAAAAATCACTTTAAATAAATTTTTAAACTACTAAAAAGTTAACATTCTCATTAGTTTAACATGTATCAAAACTACACATATTTATGTTTGAATCTTAGAATATAGGGATTTTATATCAACTTATGGAAGCTTTTGGTAAAATCATTAGCATTACTCTTCGAATATCTTTAGCTTCGTTTGATTAAATATAATTTTTAACGTAAATATGGATTTTAATATTTATGTATATATTCTGTGGTTGGAATTTTCATAACAAACACACAAAAATATCTTTATTTACGAAAACAAAAATATAATCTAACAAAAATATAATCTAAATATGGATCAAATCCTCATTTGGCCCTTAAAACAAAAATATAATCTAACTATCCCCTATCAAATCTAAGTGGCCCTTCTTAATTGAAAATCCCTTCTTTCTCTACTTTACCCCTTTATTATTTTAATATATATTTTTAACTCTCAATTAAATTATCTAATAAATTCTCAACAACCCATTTAATTAAAAAAAAAAAAAAATCTAATTGTCCTCTCTTCTTTAGCCACGTTTCCTTCCTTCTTCTTCCCCTCCTTCTTCTCGGCAAAAACAAAAAAAAAACAGAGTAAGGAGAGTGTTCTTCTTTCTTACACCATTAGATTTTCAAATTTAAGGTTAGATCTTTGCGTTATAAGTTATTTTCGTATTTAGGATTATATTATGTTAGATTAAGTT
Organism: Pseudoturritis turrita; assembly: GCA_900406555.1. NCBI lineage: Eukaryota > Viridiplantae > Streptophyta > Magnoliopsida > Brassicales > Brassicaceae > Pseudoturritis > Pseudoturritis turrita. Next base: position 378,103 of record OVBL01000033.1, read on the forward strand.
GTGAAAATCCTTCTTTTTAGAGGTTTCTTCTCAATTTGGAGATTTCTTTGTAGATTTGAAAATTTGTTCTTTTTGTTGGATTTTTTGGATATTAAACTTGATTTGTAAGTCTATTAGGGTGATGTGGTGATTTTGTGGTAAAATACTAGCTGAATCGTACTAAATCGAAGGTAAATCAAAACTGCAGAGGTATAACTGAGACAACTGGTACTAGTGAGACATACATGTATTACTGAGACAGCTGGTACTACTGAGAATCATTGGTATTACTCGAATAATTGGTACTACTGATATAGCTAGTATTACTGGGATAACTGGTATTACTGAGAAAGCTAGTATTACTGAAACTACTGGTATTACTGAAGCAACACTATAATTATTTACTAACGATATTTGTTATTCTTTTCCAGGGGACAATGAATAAAACATGTTGCACAATCATATGTTTTGATTATGGAGGATGTTATTCAAGGGAAGGTGATTACATAAGATGGAGCTTAGGAGGAGATGAAATTCACACTTTAGCGATGCGGACCGCAGTGGAAGAGGTGACTTATTCGGCATTGGTTGATGGAATTGGCAGGAAGATCATGATAGATGAAGCTACAACGCAGCTGAAACTCAGTTACTTTTCGTTGGTTTTGAATGTTAGGGTACCATCATATATCTCGAATGATGATGAGGTTTTTAATTATCTAATGAGAGTGAATGGAGATGGTCTTAGAAGTCTTTTGCATGTGGAGCTCATCGAAGATGTGGATCAAAACGTGCAACTGACAGGAGAGGGTCGAGAACGTGAAGTTGGTGTAGGTGATGGTATGATAACTCTTTACACCAACGAACCATCAGAACACCATGAGCTGGTACAACTAGGTATAACTGATATAACTGTGTTACTGATTTTGTGTGTTCTTTCTACTCTGCCTGGTATTACTAGGTATAACTAGATATAACTGTGGGAATTATTTTGTGTGTTCTCTCTGTCTGGTATTACTATGTATAACTAGGTATTACTGTGGGAATTATTTTGTGTGTTTCTCTCTGGCTGGTATTACTAGGTATAACTGGTATAACTATTTGACCCGGTTTTGATTGCAGATCATGAAGAACTTGGTAATGAGGATAATGTTGGTATGTATGAAGATGCTAATGAGGATAACTTTGGCACGTATGAAGGTAATGAGGGACCAGATGTTGTGGAAGGAGTGGGGCATGTAACTAATGCATGGGAAGATGGTATGGATATCACTATAGGTCAAGAATTTCGAAGTAGGCAAGAAGTGAAAGATTTAGTTCAAATAGCTTCACATTAGAATTGTTTTGAGTATGATGTAAAGAAGTCGGCTCCCCACCGATATGTGCTAAAATGCAGTGAAGCAAAAGTTGGTTGCGAGTGGTATTTACGAGTTGCTCCGCATCCGAATTCCGATAGTTGGACGGTTAGAACTTACAACAAGATGCATACATGCTCTCGAGCTGATGCAAGTACAAGGAGAACCAGAAGGAAAGGGACACCACAAATAGTCGCATCTATTTTGCATGAAGATTATCCAGGTGATTTGAAGACTCCAACTCCGAAAAGTCTGATAGAGTTAGTCAAAGGAAAAGCTAGTGTTGGTATATCATACTCTACTACATGGAGAGGAAAAAAAGAAGCTGCTAATGTTGTGCGGGAAAGTCCTGAGGAGAGTTATCAGATGTTGGAGTCTTATATGTACATGCTAAGGGACATGAATGAGGGTACACGAACTTGTGTGGTATGGGATGAGGAATGTAGGTTTAAGTATTTGTTCTTTGCGCTTGAAGCTTGCATTGAAGGGTTCAAAGCCATGAGAAAAGTCCTCGTTGTGGATGCCACCCACCTTAAGAATGCATTTGGTGGAGTTCTAATTGTTGCTACGGCTCAGGATCCTGATCGTCATCATTATCCAATTGCTTTTGGTGTAGTTGATGGTGAAAAAGAAGTAAGTTGGATGTGGTTTATGGACCAGTTGAAATCAGTGGTACCAGATGATGTTGAAATGGTTTTTATATCTGATAGAAATCAAAGCCTCATCAAGTCAATACGTGAGGTGTTCCCGTTGTCTAAACATGGGTATTGTATCTACCATTTGTCTCAGAATGTGAAAGGAAGCGTTTCTGGTGCTAAGAAAAAAACTGTTGCGGATAAGTTCATGGAATGCGCTCATGCTTATACAGAGGCAGAGTTCCTAACACTATTTGGTGCGTTTAGAAGAAGGTATCCTTCTGCAGCTGCTTATCTGGATAGAAGTGTTGAGGTGAATAAATGGGCAAGGTGTTATTTTCCAGGAGAAAGGTACAACATAGAGACCAGCAATTCTGCAGAATCTATCAATTCTGTTTTGGTAGAAGCAAGGAAGTACTCGTTATTACCTATGATTGATGTGATCGTTGGAAAATTGGCTGAATGGTTCAACAAACATAGGAAGAGTTCTGCTGAAGTGTTATTGTCACAGAAGTTGGTTCCTTATGTGCACAATGTAATTCATGACATATTACCGATTGGAAAGAAATTAACAACGCATGAGTTAAACAGCTTCAGCCATGAGTACAATGTGATTGGACGGGATGGCAAAAATTATTTGGTTAATTTGACCCAGAAAACTTGCACTTGCAAATATTTTGATATAGACAGGTACCCATGCGTGCATGCAATAGCCGCTATCGTCCGATTAAGCGGAGAGACAGATGTCCGTCTACATGAGTTTTGTTCCGTATATTATTTTATGGAGCAGTGGACATTGGCGTATTGCAGGACGATATATTCTGTACCCCATAAGTCAACTTGGATTGTACCTAACCTTATACAAGATTCGATTGGCTTGCCTCCGCCACATGAAGAACCTAAAAGAGGAAGAAGTCAACAAACACGGTATCCGTCAGCTGGAGAATCTCGAGGAAGAGGAAGAGGACGAGGACGTGGAAGGGGAGATGGACGAGGACGGGGAAGGGAAAGGGGACGGTTGTATGAGTATTTTGTGAACGATCCCAATGTGGACGATGAGCATATATAATGGTTGTAATTGTGTCACTCAATTTGGGATGTTCTCTCTGTATGGTATAATTAGGTATGACTGGTGTAACTGTGTGACTCATTTTGTGTGTTATCTCTGTTTGGTATAACTAGGTATGACTGGTTTAACTGTTTGACTCAATTTGTGTGTTCTCTCTGTTTACTTTATGTGTAATTTTTGCTTAATTTGTGTACTCTTTACTTATTGATTGATTTTTGTGTACTTTATACTAGGGTACCACTGGGTACTCATGAGTATAAATACTGAGCGTATACCAAAATCTATTTCTTTAACTAAAACTACATTAAACTATTGGTTTATATGTCAATAGAAGCCTAATTCTTATGTGCAACAAACAAAAATGGTGTTTTCAGACATGTTAATATATGAAACTATAGTAAATGTATTTAAATGAAATAATTTCATCAATACTACTACAAAAAATTATAATTTTAACACGGTATAACTAATTATACGTGAAAAATGTCAAAATACAACTATGAACATATCAGTATTACTGGAAGATCGAGTATAACTATTAGTAAACTTTTAATATTTTTAATTCCTTTAACGGCGCATATGTTAAACGTGATATTTTTTATTATTTTTTTAGTGCTGAATACACATGTTTAAAATATTTTTCTTTATCAAGTGAATTTACTAGTTATACCAGTAGTACCAGAATTCTCGAATTAGGCCATAGTATTACTTATAAAAACCAACATTACCAACAACCACCGGTACCTGAAAACTGATTTCAACATCCAAATGCACATGAGTACCTAAAAACATCAGTTTAATACCTAGTCTTTTAATACCTAATACCATTCCAAGGGGCTTCTAAGAGTTCTAATACCCAAAAACAGACCAAAATACAAAAAAACAATCCAAACATTCCAAGTCTCACTTCTTTGGTTTCTTCGTCGTCTTTTTCTCATCCGCCATGTCAGTTTATCCCGTGTTCTTCCTGGTCCTTTTCTTCTCAGCTGCCATATCAGTTTGTCTTGTGTTCTTTCTGGTCATTTTCTTCCCCTCCGCAATGTCAGCTCTTTTCCCGTCCTTCGTAAACGGAGATTTCGTGAACTGTGATGGTTTGGTATTCCTCAACACCCTTGGAGTACGACTCTTCTGCTTTCCTTTCTTATTCACAGCCCGAGGTCCTTCTCCTTTTCCTTCAGCCTCAGTTTCTCTTATATCACCAAAAACCGCCATGAGCTTCTCTTTAATCACATTTCTCTCATAAACAACAATAGCCAATTCTTCTGCTTTTTTCTCTTCTTTCCCTTCAGACATTTCTGTATCTTTCTCTTCTTCTTCTTCTTCTTCTTCTTCTCCATCTGTCTCTTTCTCTTCTTCTTCTTTCTCTTTTTCTGTCTCTTTTTTTCTCTTCTTCTTTTTCTTGATCTTTCTCTTCTTTATCTTCTTCTTGTTCTACTTCTGTCTCCTCGGCTTCGTCAGCTCTCTCAAACCCAGTCCCTTCATTCTCATCGTCAGCTCTCTCAAATCCAGCCCATTCATTCTCATTGCCAGCTCTCTCAAACCCTTTCCACTCATTCTCCCTATCACCTCTTACTTTACTTTGAAGATCCTTCACTTGTTTACTTAACTGCCTCAACTTCTTCCCTAAACCCTTTGTTACAGTACTCACCTTCTCAAACTCTTCATTCATCTTTTTACTCAGCCTAACTTCTATGTCTTTCAAAAGCTGAAGCAATCCAAGATCCTTCTCTGGTTCCTCAGCCTGAAGTAATCCAGTCTCTTTTTCTTGCTCCTTTGTCTTTCGGGAAGCCACATCTAAGTCGTACAACTCTTCCCAACATATCTTTTTCACTGCAAGATGCTGGTTCCAACTGTCTGGGATCATGTCCAAGGCTTTATCATCTGGTTCATCATCTATTATGCGCGCCAAAAGATATTCTTCTTCCAATTCAGGTACCAAAATACTCTGAATATCCTGTGGATGTAAAGAAGTACAACTTAGCTATAAACATTAACAAAAACGATTTCTAATTAAGAATATAATTGAATTCATACCTTAGTAGAATCAAGCGAACCATAAATCTCTTCCAATGGCCAACCTTTCATACTACAACCTCTGAACTTCTGCTTGCACATCCTTGGACACTCTTTGTCCGCCTCTTCAACATCTTCTCGAAATGATTTCCTCAGATTTGGTATACACTCAAAAGAATCTACATATAGAGATATAGTATGTCAAACGTTAAATAATAAATCATTAATATATTCAGAAAAATAAGATCTACCTCCAAAGGAATTATGAATCCAGGAAAGGTCAATGTATCTTGCGTCGAACCGTTTAAATGATTCATCGCATGATAAACATCCTTGACAGAATCCTCAAATGTCATTCGCCCCCACGGAAATTGTTTACACAAATCCGGATCTTCAGCCATTCTAAACAGGAATGAATCTACATTTCCATCAACCTTCGCCTTACCTCTGAGTACCGAGCATAAGAAATACAAGATTGCCATCTTCAGGCGATCGGGACAACTCCTCTTCATTGATTGTAGCTTCTCTTTCACATCATTGACTGTTATATTTTTTTTATTATCGCGAAACATCCTCTCCTTGAACTGATTTCTGTACTTGTCCAACCTCATCTTTGGATTAATTCCTTTCGGGTAGTCATGGCAGTACAACCCAGAGATCAGACCATGCTCTCTCAAAGAATACCGTATAGGAACGCCATTCACCACAAACCAAACAACTGTCTTCTTATCCACACAAACAGTTCGAAGTAGTAGCATCCACATTCCCATAAGCTTACGGTTTGGTTCCTTAACCATGTGGAAAAAATGTTGAAACTGAGGGTGCGTTTTGAACCATTCCAACTCTGGTTTAAGCTCCTCTATGATCCCCAAGAACTTGCTCAAATAACACCTTGTTTGTATCTTGCAGCTCTTGTTATATTCGGTCTGTTGGAAGAAAAGCTTCAGAGGCTGCATCGGTTGGGTATCTGATACCTCTACATCCTGCAATCCAAACACAGTTTAAATCCCAATAACACATAGTTATCCTACGTAGTACTAGTTAACCTAAGTACTAACAGTTGTACTTAGTAGTACCAGTTGTTCTAATTTCTCCTAGTTGACCTACGTAGTACCAGTAGTCCTAGGAAGTAGCAGTTGTCCTAGGCAGTACTAGTTTTTCTAACTTGTCATAGTTATCTTAAGTAGTACTAGTTGTCCTAGGCAATACTAGTTGTCCTATGCAGTACGCAGTTGTTCCAGAAGCAGTTAACAATTTTGAAATTCATACTCTTCAAATACCTTCGATGGCGTAGCCTCATTTTCAGACCCATTATTTGAGTCGCTCATAGCATATCTTTGCAAGGACGCTTGTGAAGTCCCATCCTTTGAAGTCCCTCTTGAAGTCGAGCCTCTTGAAGTCCCTTTCTTCGTAAGCCCTCCCCTAGTATTAGCCATTTCTACAAATCTACAATATTACCAAATCAAAATAGACACAAAATCAAAATCCAACACAAACAAACACAATATCCAAATCCTACACAAACCCTAGAAAACTCTAATGGTATTAGATTCGAAATTTACTTCAAACCCTAAATTCAAATCCGACCCATCTCCAATTCATATCAAAACCCGACACATCTCCATTTGAAATCAAAATTCTAGTACAAATCAAAACCCTATCATCTCGCAAACCAAAATCTTTTGGAAATCAAAACCCCTTTTCTCAGCAAAAGAGATGTGATTGAGGGTTACCTTGAAGAGGTGGGGAGACGGAGACAGAGATGGAGATGGATACGGCGTCAGTGGCGACGACTGTGACGGCAACGGTGACAGCAGCGACGAAGACAAAGAAGAAATCGTCTGAGAGGAAGAAGAGAAGGAGGTGAGGTTTCGATGGTTTCGATAAAAGAAGTTTTTTTTTTTTCCAGATCTATATTTCAGGATCTTTTAATTGGGTCCGGGTTTGGATATGGATCCATGGTTGGGTCATGTAATTTTTCTAATTCCTTAAGGATGTCTTCGTCATTATCCATATTTTCGTTTAAAAAAAATTCAAAAGAAAAATATTTTTTATAACAGGGCTATATCAGATTAATTTTTTGTTCAAAGGGTCAATTGAAATTACTGCCCCAAAACTACACATATTTATGTTTGAATCTTAGAATATAGGGATTTTATATCAACTTATGGAAGCTTTTGGTAAAATCATTAGCATTATTCCTCGAATATCTTTAGCTTCATTTGATTAAATATGATTTTTAACGTAAATATGGATTTTAATATTTACGTATATCTTCTGTGGTTGGGATTTTCATAACAAACACACAACAATATCTTTATTTACGAAAAATGCGTCAAAGGTCGATCAAACCCATAGTTAAAGTATAACACTCGTCCCCGATCATTTTGAGTCCTAAATCTCGCGCCCTAACTTGCACAACAAGCAACATACCTGCACATACTAAAGAAGGAAAATAGAGAGGTGAGTAATGAATTACTCAGTGGGGGATCTACAATACGATAATAATTTATAAACATTAAATACATATACTAAATATGAAAAGGCACACACAACAACCATCATAACATGTGTAAATGCAATCAACCTATCATACTACTCATGCATCATAACATCATCACTTCCAATTCATCATCACATCATTATCACTCAATCTCCTAGGCCTAGCATCAACGAATACAAACTGATTAGGAGTGTTTAAAATCCACAAATCCCACCCTCACCTTAGCGATCACGTCCAAGCCATATCAAGGTCAATGCCCCAACATTTGTGGGAAAGGTTAACCCTGATGCTTACCTCGATTGGGAAAGACGTATGGAATACATTTTTGAGTACTACAACTACTCAGAAACAAGGAAAGTGTCCCTAGCGGCTGCACAACTCACCGAGAATGCACTAGCTTGGTGGGACAGAGATGTTTCTAAGAGGGGAAAGCATCGACATGGGCAAATCACTACCTGGGGAGACATGAGGTTCAACCTGAGGAAGAGATATGTCCCATCTTATTACCACCGTGACTTGCAGAAGAAATTCCGCAAACTTACTCAAGGAAGCAAGTCCGTAGAGGAGTATTTTGAAGAGTTTGAAAGTCTCAAAAACAGAATTGAAGTGGAGGATTCAGAGAAGACCTTGATGGCTCAATTTCTAGATGGTCTCCATGACAGAGTTGCTAGAAAGGTTGAGAGGCAGACTTACCATGATCTAGAGGAATTGCTTCACCTTGCTGTTCAAGCCGAGCAACATATTAAGAGGAAGACTCTCTCGACCAACATGAGCAAAACCACTTGGACACCACAACCTCAAAGAAACATGGACAAAGGAAAATCCATTGAAGGGGACTCAAGGTTCAAGAAACCGCACAAGAACAATCAAAGGGAACCAAACCAGAGCAAGGTAAGTTCCAGACATAGAGAGCTCGTGACATCACTTGCTCCAAATGTCAAGGAAAAGGATATTATGCAAGAGAATGCCTAAAGAGAGTAATGATCATCAAATCAAATGAAGAATATGAATAAGAAGATGAGCAAGAAGAAACACAAGTAGAGTCAGATGAGGACGTGACTGATTATCCTGAAGCAGGAGAGCTACTTGTCACAAGAAGAGCCCTTAGTGCACTCTTTGATCCAGAAAATATCCAAAGGGAAAACATTTTCCATTCCGGATGCACTGTTAATGCAAATGTATGTAGTTTAATCATTGATGGCGGTTATTGTACTAATGTAGCTAGCAAGTATTTGGTTGATAAGTTAGGGCTCAAGACGACCAAGCACCCTCGGTTATACATACTCAAATGGCTCAATGACGAAACTGAAATCAGGATTGCGGATCAAGTAACCATTCCTTTTAGTGTGGGGAAGTATTCAGACCAAGTTGTGTGCGATGTTGTGCCTATGCAAGCTGGTCATCTTCTGCTTGGAAGACCATGGCAGTTTGACAAGGAGACAATACAATGGCCGCACCAATTTCTACTCCTTTACTCATGAAGGGCGTAAGCACAATCTTGCACCACTTACTCCACAAGAAGTGCACAATCTTGCACCACTTACTCCACAAGAAATGCAGAAAATGCAAAAGACAATGGCTAAAGGGAAGGAGGTAAGTAAAACTAACCTTTATGTAACACCTACTACTGTTTTAAAATCACTTGAATCACAAGAACAGGTGCTACTAATGATCTTTAAGGAAGGTTTGTTTTCAGGACAAGAAGAACAAGATTTACCAACTGTGGTTGTAGAGCTTCTTAAGAAGTTCAATGATGTTTTTCCAGAGGAGATACCACCAGGACTACCACCAATCAGAGGAATAGAACATCAAATCGATTTAGTACCTGAAGCACCTCTACCCAACCGAGCTGCTTATAGAGTTAATCCAGAGGAAGCTAAGGAGCTGGAAAAGCAAGTACAAGACTTGATGTCTAAAGGTTATATCCGAGAAACCTTAAGTCTTTGTGCTGTTTGTATTCTCCTAATGCCTAAGAAAGATGGATCATGGAGGATGTGTGTAGACTGCCGAGCAATCAATAACATCACCGTCAAGTACAAACATCCCATTCCGAGACTTGATGACATGTTGGATGAGTTCAACGGAGCTACTATCTTCTCAAAGATTGATATAAGAAATAGATACCATCAAGTTAGGACGAAAGAAGGAAATGAATGGAAAACTGCATTCAAGACCAAGCAAGGTCTTTATGAATGGCTTATGATGCCTTTCGGCCTCACCAATGCACCTAACACCTTTATGCGTCTAATGAATCAAGTTCTTAGACCAAACCTCAGTAAGTTTGTGGTTGTTTATTTTGATGACATTTTGATTTATAGCCAGAACTTATCTGACGATGTTGCACATCTTGAGCTAGTTTTAGAGACACTCCGAAAGGAAAGTCTTTATGCTAATCTAAAGAAATGCACATTATGCACTGATCAAGTTGTATTTTTAGGATTTGTTGTAGGTTCTCAGGGATTAAAAGTAGATGAAGAGAAGATCAAAGCTATACAAGATTGGCCGACCCCATCAACCATTAGACATGTTAGGAGTTTCCATGGTCTGGCCAGCTTCTATAGGAGATTTGTGAAGGATTTTAGCACCATTGCTGCACCTCTAACTTCTGTAATCAAGAAGAACATTGCCTTTAAGTGGGCAAGGGCACAAGAAGATGCATTCAAGAAGCCCAAAGACAGCCTCACACATGCGCCTGTTTTGGTACTTCCAAACTTTGATAAAATGTTTGAGATTGAGTTTGATGCTTCTGGTACAGGTATAGGAGTTGTTTTAAGTCAAGGAGGAAAACCAGTAGCCTATTTCAGTGAGAAGCTCAGTGGAGCCTCCCTAAACTATCCCACATATGATAAGGAACTCTATGCTTTGGTATTGTCAAAATAGTTTGTAATTCATACAGATCATGAGACGCTCAAGCACCTAAGAGGTCCGACTACACTGAAGAAGAGACATGCGAAGTGGCTTGAGTTCATAGAGAATTTTCCGTATGCCATCAAGTATAAGAAGGACTTTCAAGAAGTCTTCAAAGAGACCAACAAGGCCGCATATGGAGCATTTTATCAACAAGAAGGGTTCTTATTCAAGGACAAGAGGCTTTGCATACCTCAAGGATCCATGAGAGAGCTACTTTTTGGCCGAGACAAGATGCTAAGTGTGCTTATGGAGCACTTCTATTGGCCCCACTTGAAAAAGAGACGTGGAGAGGTTCTGTACAAAGTGTATCACTTGCTTAAAAGCAAAATCCATGTCACATCCTTATGGTTTATATATGCCTTTGCCTATTCCTAACCTACCATGGATAGATATCTCTATGGATTTTGTTTTAGGATTGCCCAAGATCAACCACAAGGATTCCATCTTTGTAGTTATACACCGGTTCTCTAAGATGGCACACTTCATTCCATGCAACAAGACTAATGATGCATCGCAAACTGCTGATCTATTCTTCAAGGAAGTAGTACGCTTACATGGAGTGCGTAGGACCATTGTATCAGATCGTGACACAAAGTTCTTGAGCTACTTTTGGAAAACCTTATGGAAGAATTTGGGAACTAAGCTTCTATTCTCAAATACTTGTTATCCTCAAACCGATGGCCAAACAGAGGTAGTTAACCATACACTCTCAACCCTATTGAGAGCCACAGTTGGTAAAAACTTAAGGAATTGGTTATCTTATTTGCCATACATTGAATTTGCTTATAATCATGCTAAACAGTTTCCTACTAAACTCTCTCTTTTGAAGTTGTTTATGAATTTAACCCCACGACTCCAATAGATCTCTCACCATTGCCACAAGCTGTTTATTCTAGTGCTGAAGGAAAAATCAGAGCAGAGTTTGTGAAAAAGTTACACCAAAAGGTTAAAGACAACCTAGAGAAGAAAACTAAGAAGTACAAGGAACAAGCTGATAAAGGCCGCAAGGAAGTCACGTTTGAACCAGGAGATTATGTCTTGTTACACATGCGACACAAGAGGTTTCCCAACCAGAGTAAATTCAAGCTTATGCCAAGAGGAGATGGCCCATTCCGAGTGCTGGAGAAAGTCAAAATTGAACTACCAGGTGAATTGAACATTTCAATACTTTCAATGTTGCTGATTTAGCTCATTTCCATGCAGATGATTCTATTCTGAGGTCAGAACCTTCTCAAGGGGGAGGGAATGATGAGGACATCGATGCTAGCTCACTTGAAACCGAAGGCAATGTTATTTCCATTCCACACATGAGAAAAACACCAAGAATGAGGTCAGGAACCAAGAGCCTAAGAGAGGAGTTCAACCAATCTGTGGAGAGTTTAATCACATTATTGGAGCATGAAGAACTCAAAGGAAAACTTCTCATCAAGGAAATTGCTCAAGAGACTCCAATCGAGCCAACAAGCATGATAAGTCCCTTTTCTGCTCACGACTTGGAGAATGCTCCAGAACACAACTCCACAACAATTATAAGGCAGCAAGAAGCTGAGAGAAACAAGGAATTGCAAGACTCCTCTTATGTGCGACTCAAGTCTCCAACAGCAGCATTCTTGCCAATTCTGCAAGGTTAAAAGGAAACTACTGTATTCATCATTTGCAAGCAGCCTTTAGGAGGAGTCAATATTCACAAGGAACCAACAAGCTAAGCACAAGGTATGTAACTGAATTGGTTTAATTCACGAGTTTCTTTGCAAGTTATTTCCCTTTGTTTTAGTGTCAGTTCTTGTTTTACTTTCTGAGTCAGTTTGTACCAATTAGAATATGATTTTTAAATCTTTCCTTATTTGTATTTTCGGCCTTAGAATCCCTAAGCTACAGAGCTATTATAAAGCTCCTTCTAAGCTTGTAACACTCCACATTTTTTTAATAAAGATAGAACTTTCTTGCTAGAGAAAACCCTAGCCGTCTGATGCTCTGCCTTCTTTGGTGCGAAGCCTTGAAGTCTGAGTGCATAGACTCATCACGCATCCTTATACAGATCGTGTGGCATCTCTCGATCCACTTGCAATCATCAATCCATCGTTTCCCTCACTACCGAGTTCTAGAGAATGCTGTACAGCCAGCTAGAGATTCACCATCACCCTCCATCCTGTTAGAAATGTACCAACGTTCCTACATCGACAAATGAAATGAGTGAGCTTATATAGAGCTTGCACATGTTTTTACAAAGAGAATAAATCAAATAATTAACATAAATTGGAAATCAATCAAAGACTTGATTGATATAGCCTAAGCTTGATTTTTGGCCAGATGAGGAAAATGTGAAATTATTTGTATATGGACAACTTGGGCATAAAGTGATGATGTTTTGGAACCTTCTGGACCATTTTGAATGTCTCCAAATCAGCTGGTTCAAATAAATCAAAGAGATATATCCGTTTATCGATATTGACTTTAATTGGCACCGAATATGGAAAGTTAAGGTGTGGAGTGATCCATTTGATATCTTTCTTGCTAGTGCACTTTAAGACACTACTAGGATCCTTTATATCATAGGAAAAGTCTTCTGAATGCTAAAAAAATGTCTGCATTGATCCAAATAAGAAAAGATCCAAAATTGGACAATTTTAGATCCCCCGGTTTGTAATTTGGGTTCTGGTCAGGTTTGAACTGTTCTCAGTTGAGTCTTGGTTCACTGTAGGTCCTTGCTGGGTCCAAAATATGGACCAAGTCGGTTTTGAGCTTAACTCCTCATGGTTGGACTAGAATCCTTCAAGAGAGGCCAATATGTCTTTATCGGACAATTAGAATGATTTTAGGATCTTGGGCTTTTGTGGGCTTGTCCTCCTTGTGTCGTCATTGGTATGGGCTCTTAAGAGGCTGGTAAAGACATGACAAAGTGCCTTGGGCGGTGGCTGATTCATCTTGAGCTAGTGGACTTCATCTTTTGGGTTATATTTGCATTCATGTGGATCCAATAGACTATCTTTAATTTCTTTGAACTCCTCTTGAACGGGTTTGGATTTGATGTCCTCATCATACTCTTCCTCTTCAAAATAATTTGTCCTCAAATCTTGATCATCTTCTTTCGTGACACATATGTTGGGAGCCACTGGTTTTGTTGGAGGCTCAACAATTCTTTCCACCCTTCCCTCTTTTCTTCTAAGTGCGTGAGCTTTTTATCCAAGTTTATGATTTCGTCCTGGATACTTGAGATTAGTTTCCAAAATGTAGCCTTATCTCCTTTATTGTTATTCATTACTCAATGGTATAAATGAAACCAAAAGAAATAATACACAATGATTAGAACAAGGAAAGTGGAATAGAAGAAGAAGGTATATATATATATATATAAATTTTATGGTTTTATAAAATAATGAATTAAAACAAAAAAGAAAACTATTTTTTTAATGTAAAATAGGAATAATAATGATAAGAGCAAATAATATTTTTCTGGGTTTTTTTTGTTTAAAAAATAAAAAATAAAATAAACTTACAAAAATAGAAAATTCTTTTGGCTTTTTTTTTTGTAATAATTAAAAATAAATTGAAGATAGGAGCTTTCGGCTCTGATACTAAATGATATAGGATCCAAAGCGTGGTGATGGTTGATGGAGTCTAAGCAGCTGGCCGTACGACAGTTTCTACTTGGACGGATGGATGAATGGACAACGAACAAGAGGATGGATCGATGGACGCCACACAACTGATGGAACGGTTATGATAAGTCAGGTTGAACCCAAAGAGAGAGGGGAAACCACACAATAGGGGTGAGACGATTCCGGATCCGTCGGATCCGTGGCCAAAGTATCCGGATCCGGATTCGTGGCGCCAGTGTGTCCGCTATACCGAGAATAAGTCGCGGTTAACAGTGCTACTAGATGCTATAGGATAACTTGCACAAAACACGAAGGTTACTTTGGTAGCTACTTTGGCCGTGTATACACCACGGTGCATGAGTTCAGTGTAGAACGGGATTTTGGTTAGCCTTTGTGGTTACAATTCCATATGTGATGACCGAGAATGGACAACGGGATCGCAAGCCCTTATCAAAATTGAAATGAGCTGCATTGCATATAGATTTAGTAGTTTTGGTCGTGTAATCAATTGATTGATTACTTGTATTATGGTTTGTCTTGTCTTTGATTGTTGGTCAAATTGATTGATTGCTTGTACTGAAATGCTTGGCGTTGATTGTTCTGATTGTTGATTGCATATTGATTGTTGAGTGTTGAATATTATTTTGGATTTGGTTGGGAATGATTATGCATGTTAGGAGAGACAGACTCACTGAGTAATGCTAGTTTACTCACCCGTCATCTTTCTTGCAGGTAACCAGTAGTCAGGAAACCATAGAGGGAGCGTCGGACGTTAGGCCCTTGGTGTAGTTTATGTTGATTCTGTAAAGTGGCATAGTTTTTAAATGTAAAGCACATTCCAGTTGGGAGAATATGATTGGCTAGGTGACTTGTGCTTTATAGTATAAAGAATTTGGTGTAATTTTAGCACGAAATTTTTCTTCTTTTCCAACCACAACACCAAATATCACATTAAAAAAATATTTTCTATTATTATATTATTAAATTAATTTTTATTTATTTATTTAATAGTTTTGATAAATATTTACTATTCTTATAATCAATTCATTAATTAATACAACATTAAAATCGGTAAATTAAAAATTAGTGAAAAATAAATTACATCGTGCACGAAGATGGGATGTGTTGTAGGGCGATCTGAGACTCAGCTATCGGACAATAGTTGGTTATGGGAAGAGTCCAAGATCTGGGTTTTGGCCAAAGAAAAAACGGGAAGGGGTATTTATTTAACAGATTTAGCAAATCCGATGGGCTGTCCTTTGGTAAGTACTGAGGACAGAGTATCTTCCATGTTAATTTGATTGGATATAGTGGCCTCGTATATCAAGGGATTCTCAGAGATTTTGCGGATCAGTGCGTTATTAAGGCTTCCTCGGCTCCATTATAAGAAGAAGGTAGAATTGAGACAAGCTTTATTCTACTATGCTGTGTTCAAATGCTGAGTGGTTGGGTGTCGTTTGGATTAAGTGGTTGTGTGGTTGTCTGTGTTTTCAAAGGTTTAATGGCCCATGTTAATGTAAAATCAGAAAAGGTGTCAATGGTAAGGACTGAAACAGTGAAGGTGGCCTTGATTGATGTTGAACGAAGAATCCGTCAATTCTCTTTGACCCTCATTGGGAGGGTATGGAATCCTAGGTTTCATAATATGGAATCTCTAATTCATAACATGCCAAATTTTTGGAGATTAGAGGATAAGGTCCCTGGAGCCGACCTAGGTAATGTTAAGTTCCATTTTAACTTTCAAAATGAAGAAGAAATGTTCAATACCATTATGATTCGTGGATGGTATCGGTAGTGAGATGAGAGCCAGTTATGGCTAATGAATACCTATAGGAGATTACTTTTTGGGCGCGAGTTAGAGATTTACCATTTCAATATTAGGCAGAAGGGACTATCCGGGCAGTGGGAAAGGCTTTAGGGAAGGTTTTAAAGGTGGATGAGAACTCAGGCTTCATAAGGTTAATTTTAATGGGTTTAACCCTCTGGTATTTACAACCATTGTTGCATTTGACAATGGGATGAGATTAAGGTCAATATTGAGTATGAAAAGCTGGCTAACTATTGTCACCATTGTTTTCGTATGTCACATTTAGTCAATATATGCCTCGATCTGTGTGTACGAGTTGAGCATATTCTAGGGTTGAAGGAGGTCGGTTTTCACCCCATCGAAGAGAGTGCCTACAGAGTCAGAGGAAACCGGTGAAAGCATCAGATATTTCTTCAGCTTGGCCTCAATCCTCTCAAACTCATCAGTCGCGTCGGCTAAATCGACGCTCCATCCCGCCCACTTCGTCATCTCGGAATCAAGAGCAGGCGCATCCTCTTTCTGAAAAATCTCGAGCAACTGTAGGTTACTGTCGACTTGGGCTAGATCGAGCTCCTTCTCTTTTGCCGCTTTCAGCTTGTCAATGTTCTTCTCAATCTTGGCAAGCTGCTCCTGGAATTTTTCCGACATTTCTCGCCTCACTGCCTTCCAGGCTTTTTTAACATTCGCCTCGTGCAAAGCGCTTGCAGCGGTGGGTTGCCTCTTTAGGGACTCAATTTCGGCAGCCTTCTTCTGCTTAGAGCGGTCCAACCTCATAGCCAAATCGCCTGCCTTGTTCCATTCGATCTTGAGAAATGCCTTCTCCTTCTCGAGAGCCTCAATCCGAGCTGAAGCAGTTGCCAGCTCGTCAGTGTGTCTGCTCTCCAGCTCGGCTACCTTATCTTTGAAGAAGGATGCGTCCTTACGGGTATCTTCGATCCGGCGGCTTTCCTTTCGCACGTTGTGTTCAAAGGCAGCAACGATCTTGTTGATAGACACGACGAACTTATCATAGGAAGAAATAGTCAGTACTTAGTCGTTTTTTACTCATTCAAAATGAGCAATCTCTAAACATACCTTGATGCCTCGGAGCGACATGTCAGCATAATATAGGTCGCCGTGAGAAAGCACATCAAGAGGTGGCAACCTATCTCCCGAGCAACGACCCTGTGAGAAGAGAGTCGCCGAGGCTGCCTCGTCGTTGCATATCGGCTCGGATCCTTCGTGCCTAAAAGACGTTGGCATCGGCTCGTCAGTAGTAGGATCGGCAGGCTTATGACGTTTTCTTTTCTCCTGCTTCTCCTTAGATTTTTCTTTGTCAGCTTCAGGACATTTACTAGGAGTCAGCCTCTTGCTCCCATTGTGCTGAGATATGGCTGAAACAGAAAACCTGACAACCAAAACAAGAGCCGAAACCACTTCCCTAGACTCGGTATCGAGAACTGGAGGCCCGAGAAAAAGATTTTGTTCCACCTCAGCGATAGTCTGGCCAACCACCTCGGCAGTTGGCTCGGTAATTTGTTCAATCACGTCAGTCGCTTCGTTGGCTCGGCTGGCTGCCTCTCTTGCTTTCTTCTCTTTCAGAGCCTGCATGTCATAGATTGTCGGTCTCTTTCCCATTGTTTTTTCTTGGAGGTTTTGAGATAGGGATTCAGATTCCGAGCTGTCTGATACTTCAACACTGGCAAAGACGGCTCGGGCTTTTTCAACTCTCTTCAGGGAAAAATGATTTTCCCAGTAGCACTTTCCTGCGCAAGCGTGTTCCGAAGCGTAAGTGGATCTTCTGGGAAATGAGGGAGAATCTGCCACACTGCAAAAACAAAGGAAAGAAGGTGGTCAGCTCGCTTCAGAATATAAAAAAAAAAACAGATCTCCTGAAAGTCTACGGCTCGCCCACCAATAGTTTACCATTCCGTTTTAACATGGCGGACACATTTGGCTTCTACCGTAGCATCGTTAAGGGGAACAAAGAAAAAGTAACTCCCCCAGTTGCTATCTTTGCTTCAGAAGCGTTTGATAATATTTCTCTACTTCTTATTAGAGATATAGTAGGTTCGAGAGTTTTTGAACTTCTGAAATTCAAGAAACTGCCGAAGATGGAAAGCGCGAACGGTCACGTCACATTCATAGCTCCGAACCAGAATCCCAACTAAATGACAGATCCCCCGAGGAGTAATTTGGCTCGGCGCTAACCCATGTTTGGACAGAAAGCGGATGATCAACCCGGGAATTGGAAACCAAAGCAGACTTTGGTAAAATAAACTCTCGTAAAGAGTAAAACACCCAGGCGGCAGAGACTCGGCTCAGTCTGCAGGGGTAGGAATAATCAAATCGACATCCTCTGAAATGTTGAATCGATGCCTCAATGCGTATAAGGATTCAGCGGTGCATAGAGATGAGCCAGGTGGGTCGGCTTTTTTCTTAGGAAATTTCCTCCTCGTCTTTCGCCTCATCGATGTGTTGGCTTGGAGGCAAGCAAACAGTCTCTCCAACCGCATTTTTTTGGCCTCGTCGATACAATACTCCATTGGCTCGGCTTTGATCTCTTCTAGGGCTTTTTGTATCAAGT
The DNA here is from genome assembly GCA_900406555.1 of Pseudoturritis turrita. Taxonomy (NCBI): domain Eukaryota; kingdom Viridiplantae; phylum Streptophyta; class Magnoliopsida; order Brassicales; family Brassicaceae; genus Pseudoturritis; species Pseudoturritis turrita. Next base: position 396,536 of record OVBL01000033.1, read on the forward strand.
TTGCCTCGGCTTCCGCCTCGGCATCAAAAGCCTCATCAACCAAAGATGAAACGTCAATCTGTAGTTGACCCAGCAGAGAATTAGGCTCGACTGGCTCGGTAACTTGAGGAGACAGCACCATTTTACGACCAAGCAGTGAAGCAGAATTCGCCAAACCAACAAAATCTTCCAGCTCGGCGGTATGAGACATCAAAGATTTTGGCTCGGGAAAATGTTGGGTACTTAGCAAAAAATTGAAGAATTTTGGCTCGGAGACGCGGAAGATCAAGGCAGCAGCGCGACCCAGATGATGATGGATCGGAAAATTCAAACACTCGCCGCAGACGTATGAAGATGGATCGAAAAATGCGAGAAATCGCCGGATGATCTTGAAGATGGATCGGATAATTTAAAAGGACCGACGAGCCACGTTTGAAGATGGATCAGAAAACTCAAGTTTCGGCGGCGGAAGGGAAGAAATTGATAAAGACCTAGCCAAAAACTTAAGCATAAAAAGAGAGAAAATAAGAGAGAGAAGAGAGCTACCTGATTTTTCGGAAATATGGAGAAATGAGTTATGAGGAGTGAGACAAGGATCCAGATTTATAGATGCATAAAGGCATGGCGCCTAACTCCACGCGACCTCGGGAACATGCGAAAACATTTGCAGTTCCCAATAAAGTTATGGTTGTGATAAGAAATATACTCCCTGACGATATTATCGCCGAGCCAAAAACAAATCAAACTCAGCATGATGGTTCGGCAACATATCACATCGGCAGTCAGACAACCCAGTCGACATGAAAACGTTGGCTGCCAAGACAATTCTACAATCATGCCGAACCAAAGATGGCTCGGCAACCCGACATCCTGAAGTGATGTGACGAGCCAAAACTGCTCGACCACATCTTCATCTTAACGCCTCGGTAGATAAAGGAGCCATCATCTCGACAAGATTCCAAACCAAAATGACTCGACAATACAGACGACGGAGTAGCTTGGCTCGGCAGCATGTCAAAGAAAAGATGGCTCGGCAACGTGACAGCTTGAAGTGACATCACAAGCCAAAACACCTCGGCATGTGTTGTCCCACATTCGGTTAAATCAAGCAGGATACCGAGCTAGGAAAGAATGCCTCGGTCACATGACTGCCAAAAATGGCTCGGTGAAATGCCATCCGGTTTGAAGATACGGCCTCGGGAACACTATTAGTCTGGCTCGGCAGATATCAATGCCCGAATGACGGCTTCACCGCAAATCTGGCTCGGTAGCCCAAAGATAGTTGATCTCGATCTTGACTTTTCACCTCGTCACTATTATCAATAATACTACCGAGCTGGGGCTAACTGTTGGGGTCAGTTTTCATCCCATCAAGATCAACTGCTAAAAATACTAAGTGTGGAAAGAGAGCCTAGCCAAAACAAGCCCAAGTCTCTGGCTCGGCGACGAGCTGTAACAGTGAAGATGGGGACGAGTTGTAACGGCAGAAATGCTTGGCTCGGCAATAAGGAGAAGCCGTGATGAGCCAAATGCTTGGCTCCGCAGCAGGGAGAAGCGGCGACGAGCCAAATGCTTGGCTCGACAGCAAGGAGAAGTGGTGACGAGCCAAATGTTTGGCTCGGCAGCAGGGAGAAGCGGCGACGAGCCAAATCCTTGGCTCGGCAGCAAGGAGAAGTGGCGGCGAGCCAAATCCTTGGTTCAACAGCAAGGAGAAACGGTGACGAGCCAACATTTTGGCGAACCAATAAACGGTGACGAGGAAACATGCTGGCAAACCAACAAATGGAGACACACTTAGCTCAGCGACAGAGAGGAGCAGCGACGAGCCAAGCACTTGGCTCGGTGTCAGAGAGAAACAGTGACTAGCCAATATGTTGGCAAACCAACAAACGGTGACGAGCCAACATGTTGGCGAACCAACAAACGGTGACGAGCCACATGTTGGCAAACCAACAAATTGTGACGAGCCAACATGTTGGCGAATAAACTAACGACGATGAACCAACATGATTGGTGGCGCGCCAAACTGTTGGCAACGATCCAAGTAGGTGATAGGCTAAACAGAGATCCAGACAAGACAAAAAAATGACGAGCTGGATCTCTGGTGATCCAGCGAAGCAGCAAGCCCAACATCTTGTTGGGCCGAGGTAACGAGTCGCAAAAAGTCGGTGGCCAAAGTTTTTGCATGTCCCCGAGGTTGCGTGGCGTCACGCGCAATGCTTTCATGCATCTTTATATTCAGATCCTTGTCTCACTCCTTATAACTCATTTCTCCACATTTCCGAAAAACAGGTAGCTCTCTTCTCTCTTTTCTCTTCTCTCTTTTTATTTTCAAGTTTTGGCTAGGTTTTCATCGATTCTTCTCTTCCGCCGCCGCCACTTTGAACTTTCCAACCCATCTTCAAGGGTGGCTCGGCGGTTCTTTGCATTTTCCGATCCATCTTCAAACTCATCCGGCGAGCCCTTGTAGTTTCCGATCTGTCTTCATACATCTGCGGTGAGTGTTTGAGTTTTCCGATCCATCATTAGCTGGATCGCACTGCTGCCTAGATCTTTCGTGTCTCCGAGCCGAAATTCTTCAATTTTAGCTAAGTGTCAAGTGTGTTTCCGAGCCAAGATTTCTGATGTCTCATGCTACCGAGCTGGAGGATTCTGTGGGTTCAGCCAACTCTGCCTCATTGCTTGGATGCAAGATGGTGTTGTCTCCGCAGGTTACCGAACTACTCGAACCTAGTTCTCCGCTATGTCAATTGCAGATTGTTGCCGAGGCAGACGCCGAGGCAACTTTGATACAGAAGGCTCTTGAAGAATTCAAAGCCGAACCAGAAGAATACATTCTTGACGAGGCAGAAAAGGTGCGGTCGGAGAGACTGTTTTCGAGCCACCAAGCTAGCACTTCGGCGAGCCGAAAACCTAAGAGGAAAGCTCCTAAGAGACGATCTGATCCACCTAGTTTGTCTTTGTGCACCGCTAAGTCCTTGGAGGCGTTGAGACATCGATTTCATATTTCAGAAGATGTTGAACTGGTTGGTCCTGCCTCAGCAGACCGAGCCGAATATCCACCGCCTGGGCATTTCACTCTCTATGAGAGTTTCTTCTACCAATGTTTGGTTTGGTTTCCAATTCCCGAACTGATCATCCATTTTCTGTCCAACCATGGGTTAGCGCCGAGCCAAATTACTCCTCGAGGGATGCGTCACTTGGTTAGGATTTTGGTTCGGAGCTACGAGTGTGATGTGACCGTTCGCATCTCCCATCTTCGGCAGTTCCTCGAGTTTTAAAAAATCAAAAAATCCAAAGCCTACTACATCTCTAATAAGAAGTAGAGAAAAATCATCGAAGGTTTCCAAAGCAAAGACAGCGACTGGGGGAATTATTTTTTCTTTGTTCCTATTAACGACGCTACGGTGGAAGCTAAAAGCATCCATTACGTCAAGGCGGAGTGGGGAACTATTGGTGGGCGAGCCGTAGACCTTTCAGGAGATTTGCTAATGTTTTATTTTGTGGCGAGCTGACCAATTTTTTTTTTTTTGGCAGTTTAGCAGATTCTCCCACGTTACCCGGAAGATACACTCACGCTTCGGAACACGCTTGCTGCCAGAAAGTGCCATTGGGAAAATTATTTTTCCCTAAGGAGAGTTGAAAAAGCCCGAGCCATTTTTGCCGGTGTTGAAGTGTCTGACAGCTCGGAGTGTGAATCTCCATCGCAGAATCTTCCACAAAAAACTATGGGAAAAAGATTGACGATCCGCGATAAACAGGCTTTAAAGGAGAAGGAAGAAAAAGAGGCAGCTAGACGAGCCAACGAGGCAACTGATATGATCGAACAAATTGCTGAGCCAGCTGCCGAGGCGGTCGGTCAAACCGTTGCCGAGGTGGATAGACATCTTCCCTCCGAGCCTCCCGCTCTTGACACCAAAGCTAGAGAAGGAGTTTTGGCTCTTGTTTCGGTCGTTAGGCCTTCCACTTCAGTAATATCTCAGCATCATGAGGGCAAGAAACTGACTTCTGGCAAACGTCCTACTTCCGAGGCCGATAAGGAAAAAACCAAGGGAAAACAAGAGAAGAGAAAACGCCATAAGCGACTCTCTTCTCACAGGTTTGCCGATCCATCTTCGACCGAGCCGGCGCCCACGTCGTTTAGGCACGAAGGATCTGAGCCCATATGCAACGACGAGGCAGCCTCAGCGACTCTCTTCTCACAGGTTTGCTGCTCGGGAGATAGACTGCTACCTGTAGACGTGCTGTCTCACAGCGACCTTTACACCGATATGTCGCTATGAGGCACCAAGGTACGTTCAGAGATTGTATATTTTGCTTAGTAGAGAGACTAAGTACTTTCTATTTCTCTTTTGATCAGTTCATCGCGTCTATCAACAAGATGGTTGCTACCTTCAAAAAAGATGAGAGAAAGGACAGACGCCTGATCGAAGATGCCCAAAAAGACGCATCCTTCTTCAAGAACAAAGTCGCCGAGCTGGAGAGTAAACAAGCTGACGATCTGGCAGCTGCTTCGGCTCGGATTGAAGCTTTTGAAAAGGAAAAAGCATTTCTCAAGGATGAGTGGAATAAGGCAGGCGACTTGGCTATGAGGTTGGACCGTTCTAAGCAGAAGAAGGCTGCCGAAATTTTGTCCCTAAAGAGGCAACTCATCGCTGTTAACGCTCTGCACGAGGCGAATATCAAAAAAGCCTGGAAGACAGCGAGGTAAAAAATGTCTGAAAAAATCCAGGAGCGGCTCGCCAAGATTGAGAAGAGCATCTACGAGCTGAAGGCCTCAAAAGAGAAGGAGCTCGATTTTGCCCAAGTCGATAGTAATCTGCAGCTACTCGAGATTCTGCAGAAAGAGGATGCTCCTGCTTTGGACTCCGAGGCAACAAAGTTAGCGGGATGGAGAGTCGAACTAGCCGATGCGTCTGATGAGTTTGAGAGGATTGAGGCCGAGCTAAAGAAAGATCTGATGCTTTCACCGGTTTTTTCTGATTCTGTAGACACTCTCCTTGGGAGCGAGCCAGTGGAGGATGCAGCAGCGAAAGTCGGAGTTGCAGATTTCGCAGGCTCCAATGTCGGTGCGCCTGGAGTTGCTGCTCTTGCCGAGGCGAAGGCTGCCGAGCTGGATCCTCCCAACTGATCAATGCTTCTTTAATTCAAACATTTTCTTTTGTATTTCGAACATAAGTGCCTGGACGGCCTTATCCACTTGGTTTCTGTATAATATGCTTTGATTTTTGTAACAATTGCCGTCTGTTGGCGTGACATCTTTTATCTTTATTTGATTATGTTCTCGTTTACGTATTTGTTTTGATGTGAAATGTTTCAAACCATAGTGTTTTAAAACATATTGTTGCCGAGTGTTTTGTTTGTCAGTTTAGAGTTTGCGGTGTTCCGACTTTCAGTCCCATTTTTTGACGATGAAACATGGTTAAAATCTCATACTAACTGGTGGGTTAGTATTATGTTTCGGAGATGTTTTGACCAGTGTACGAAGAGGTGTTTACTGGGTTTAAGAGTTTACTTCGAGATTTAAGACTTGCAAGTTTTCGACTTACAGGTCCCTCTCAAACGTAAACTTATAAGAATATCGTCTAGGATATATCTTTCGGATATTAGACCAGGATATACCCAGTCAGGATTTGTATAGCGCGCTTCTATACCCGTGGCTTCTATACCCGTGAGAGGGTGTTTGAGAACCCTGATCTCGTATAGAGATAGTGGTTAAAATCCTTAAAGGATGTGGTGGTTCATCTGTTGTGGCCAGCAACAAACGAGGTGACAGAACATCTGTGAAGGATGTAAAGTTTGTGTCTTGCGTAGGTCAAGTGACACGAGTTTGTGTTTGAAAAAGTTTTAAGTTGTTCTTTTTGAGAAGTTTAATGCGAGATATGGGAATATACATGTATACGTACCCACTCCCCCCCTTTTTTAAAGAGGGGGACAATTGAACCCATCCGAAGATGAGCTGCCTACGTACCCTTTTTCAGGGATCAAGTTGTACCGTAGTTCATGCGAAGTGACTTATTGGTAATACCTCTTTAAGTGCATTGCATTCCAAGATCTTGGTATCGGAATGTCATACATGTTTGCGAGCTTGTACACTCGTGGTCGGACTGTTTTGGTGATTTTGTAGGGTCCTTCCCAGTTTGCTCCTAGTTTGCCAGCATTTATTTTGGCTGTGTTCTGAAAGACTTTGCGGAGGACCAGATCACCTGCTTTGAACTTGCGACTTCTGACAATTTTGTAATACTTAGCCGTTGCCTGCTGGTAATTTTGAATCCGAACCAATGCTTGGTCTCGTCGTTCGTTGATCAAGTCCAACTCATCGAGTAACATGAGGTGATTCAGTCCCTCCTGCCCTGAAAGAAGTCTGCGGTGGACTCCAGGAAATTGGACTTCAGCTGGGATGATACATTCTGCACCGTAGACAAGGGCAAAAGGTGTTTCACCGGTTGCTCGTCGCGGAGTTGTCCTGTGTGACCATAGCACTCCTTCAAGTTCATCTGCCCAGCGTCCCTTCTTGGCATCCAGGCGCTTCTTTAGACCATTAAGGATGGTCTTTTTTACCGCTTCGGCTTGTCCATTCCCATGTGGATAGCGTGGTGTAGACTTGCTGAGTCGTATCTTCCATTTTTCACAGAAAGCTTCAAACCTTGTAGAGATAAACTGTGAGCCGTTGTCAGTGACAATTTCATATGGAGCTCCATGCCGGCATAAGATATTTTACAGACGAAGTGTTCGACTTGGGCGTCCTTTATGTTGGCGTAAGTGTCTGTCTCGACCCATTTGGAGAAGTAATCTTTCAAAACTAGCAGAAACCTCTTCTGTTTGGACCTATGTAGAGGTCCGACTATATCCATTGACCAGCGCATGAAAGGGTAGGGCGCTGAGATTGATGACAGCAACTCCGTGGGTTGGTGAATCATTGGGGCATGTCGTTACATTTTTTGCACCTGGCGGAGAACTTTTCGCAGTCCTTCACCATAGTCGGCCAATAGTAACCATGCTGTTTGATCTTGATTGCCAAAGCTCTTCCGCGGGAGTGGTTGCCACACGAGCCACTATGGACCTCTGCCATGATTTTTCTAGCTTCGGTGCCTTCGATACAGGCCATCAGTGGTCCTGAGAATCTCCACTTGAAGAAGTTTCCGTCTAATAGAACGTATCGAGCAGCTTGAGCTCTGAGTTTTCGAGCGGCCCACTTATCCGAGGGTACCTTGCCATCCGTGATGTAAACGCAGATTGCTCCCATCCACTCTTTGTCACATTCGTAGTCTGTTTCCGTTGGTTGTGGATCTTCCTCAATCTCGACTGCTTCACCTTTGTCCGGAGGATCTGTTTTGGGCTCTTCCTCTATCTCGATTATCTCGTCTTCCGCCGAAGATGACATGTTTTGGTCCTCCTCTACAGTGGTGGCATCAGCGTCCCCGGTTGTATCTTCGACTTGGTTGATTTTTTGGGAGCGGGTGACTGCGTTCACGGAGTCAGAGAGGTTGATGCTTGGATGTTCGATGAATTATACTAGGATTATCCTTTTCAGGTTTGGATCGGATGTGGATGCGAGTGCTGCTAATGCGTCTGCCAAAGTGTTTTCCCCGCGTGGTATCCGTGTCAATGTTAACTCTTCGAACTGTGCAGCCAGTTCTTTGACGACCTTCAGATAAGCTTCCATTCGGTCGTCTCTGGCTGTGTATGCGCCGCTGACTTAGTTGATCACCAGTTGAGAATCACAGTAGGATTGGACATGTGAAACCTTGAGTCCAAGAGCAAGTCTCATTCCAGCAATCAAAGCTTCGTACTCTGCTTCGTTATTGGATGCGCGAAAACCCAAGAGGAATGACCGTTCGAGGATTTCGCCTGCTGGAGAGGTTAATCGTATTCCCACTCCAGATCCTTGTTTTGATGATGATCCATCTGCGTGGAGCTTCCAAATCGGACTCGGAGCTGGCTCTTCTATTCCTTCTTCTGGGACTTCTATCAGGAAATCTGCAAGGACTTGAGATTTCGCGCAGGTTCGGCTATGATACTCGATGTCGTATTTGCTCAGCTCTATTGCCCACTTCGCCAATCTCCCAGACTGGCTAGGACTATGCAGAATGGATCGCAGGGGGAAGGAAGTAAAAACCACAATTAAATGTGATTGGAAGTATGGTCTCAGCTTCCGGGCGGACATTATCACAGACAGCGCCAGCTTCTCCATCTGCGGATACCGGGTTTTAGCATCGGTGAGAGTTTGGCTGACATAGAAGATATGTTTCTACTCGCTGCACTCTTCCTGGATGAGTACTCCACTTACTCCTGTTGCTGAAACGGCCGTGTAAAGGAATAATGGTTCGCCTTCCACGGGTTTTGTAAGTACTGGAGGACTGGCTAGGTACTCTTTCAGCTGTTGAAAAGCCTATTCGTATTTCTCTATCCATTCAAACTTCTTGTTCCCATGCAGTGTGTCATAGAAAGGCAAACACTTATCTGTTGATCGAGAGATGAAGCGATTCAGTGCGGCGACCCTTCCTGTCAGCCTCTGGACTTCGCGTTTTGTTTTTGATGATGCCATTTGTATGAGCGCATCAATCTGCTTCGGGTTGGCTTCCATTCCACGGTGAGTGACCAGGTATCCAAGGAACTCTCCGGATGTCACCGCAAATCTGCCCTTGGTTGGGTTGAGCTTCATGTTATGCCGATTCAGTTGCTCGAAATATTCTTCTAAATGAGCTACATGGTCCTTTTCTTCCAAAGACTTCACCAGCATGTCATCTATGTAAACTTCCATCGTCTTTCCGAGTTGGTCGGCAAACATTCGGTTGACCAACCGCTGGTAAGTTGCTCCGGCATTTTTGAGCCCGAATGACATCACTTTGTAGCAATATATTCCGCGGTCTGTGATGAATGATGTCTTCTCTTGATCGTCTGGGTTCATTAGGATCTGGTTGTATCCGGAGAAAGCATCCATAAACGAAAGGAGTTGGTTGCCCACTGTGGCTTCTACTAATCGATCGATATGTGGAAGCGGGAAGCTATGCTTTGGGCAGGCCTTGTTCAGGTCGCTGAAATCCACGCATACACGCCACTTCCCATTCTTGTTCTTAACCACTACAGGGTTAGCGAGCCAGTCTGGGTACTTTGCTTCGACTATTGATCCCACGCGTAGTAATCTTTCCACCTCGTCATTCACTGCTTGTGCTCTTTAGGCCCAAGTTTTCGTCTTTTCTATTTGACTGGTTTGAAGGTCGGGTCCACGTTCAGCTCGTGGCATGTCACGTTGATGCTGATCCTTCTCATCTTTTCGCTTGAAATCTTTCAGGGTGACAGCGTTACCGAGTTCTCCGACCACTAGTTTCGCCGCAAGCTTTATTCCCAGGGTTTGGCAGTTTGCAGTTGAGTGACCGTGCATGTGATGATACTCGCAATAAGCTTTTTCGTCGTACGAACTCTGATTTCGTGTCCACGTATTCCATAGTATTTTTCCTCGGCCTGCTCCCACCTGGTAGTTGTGGGCTCCTCCGAAATTGGGTTTCTCGTGGTGTACATATCCGTTTCCTTGAGTATTCTTCTTATGATGTGGTTGGTTCGGAGTTTGGAAAAAATAGTTCGTCGTTTTGGCTACTCCATACTTCTGAGGCAAAATCTTCATCTCTTCTTCGTTGACTATGAAATCAGAGGCTCGGTGCAATGCATCTTGGATCGACAGTGGCGCATTCAAAGCGATTTCTTTTCGGAATTCTGATTCGTACCACAGAGCCCTTTTTAATGCGAGCACATCGGCCTTGTCGCTTACGCCCTCGACTTTTGACATCACTGCTTTGAATCTTCCCATGAAGCTTCGTAATGTCTCCGTAGGCCCTTGAGTCAATGTCCAGAGATCGGCATCAGAGGCTCCTCGATCCATAAACATGGAGTAATGCTTCAGGAAAGCGACAGACAGCTGCTGAAAATCATCAATGGAGTTTCGCTCTAGTCTGGAAAACCATTGGAGGGCTGCACCCTTTAGATGCTCCACAAACAGGAGGCAGAAACCGGCGTCTCTCTCCCTTTCTCTGAAATTGGCTCCGCCCATTGCTATGATAAACGTTGTTATGTGTTCTTTTGGGTCGGTTGTCCCTTCGTAAACTGGAACTTTGATCTTTTCTGGGTCGGAAATCCTTGCCTTGGTAATCCTGGCCGTAAATGGTGTGTTGTGTGCTTCTTCCAGTACGCGGTCAATCTCCGGGACTTTACTGGTTGCCTTGTGAACTTGGGATCTAATGGCTTTCATCTCAGCAGTGGCACGGTTCAAGGAGGCTCGGCTCGGATTTCGTCCAACTCTTTTCTCTAGGCTCGGCTCGTCGTTCTTGGTTCGTCAGCGTATTGTGCCTGTTGGACCCACATGAGATTTTATTCTTCCTCTGCTAAATTCTTGGCTCGGGTTAGGTTAGTATCACCTTTGCTGGCTCGGACTCCCATCATTGCTGGTGCGAATCCTTCGTCAGCGAGATTTTCTGCGTTGTGGTCTCCTTCGTCGAGAACGATTGCTGCAGCCGACCCACCGTCGGTGCGTAGGTCATATCCATCGCTGGTTCCTCTCGCTCCTCGGATCAACCGAGGTGGCTCGGAAATATTTGATCTTGTCGCCGCAGGTGTTTGCTCATTAGTTGGATGCGGCGGTGGCAGTCCTCCCAAAGTCCTTGGTGCGTCATGTGGTGTTGAGAAATCCAGGGATGTTGGGTTTAAGCCAAGTCGTCTAGTAACTCCGCTTACAGGTGGATTCAGTGTCAAACCTGTGCCTCCGACTCGTGTGTTTCTGGCTTGGCTCTCTGTTGCCAATGCCTCAATTTTCTTCTTAAGCGAGCTGTTCAGTTTGTCTTGCTCCTCCGCCTTCTTCAGCAACGTAGTCATCATGTTCTTCAGCTCTGTCAGCGTTTCTGAGGTGTCTTCCGTGTTTGCTGGCGGCGGATTGATTCTCGCTCCAAGAAGGTTGATGCCAACGTTGCTTGCATCTTCACCGCTTCGGTCTCCGTCGGTAGTCATTGTTTCAGATCTCGTATTCGGTGGTTCTTAGGTGTCAGAAAGTTTCAGACTCCTCTCAGACGGCACCACATTGTGGGTGTCGAAACTCGCACAACTAAATTTGGTAAGGGAAATTTAGGAATTCGACAAACTTCTATGAAAAGAAACGCAAGAACCGAGATCCAAAGATGGTTTTTTATTAGCTAAGCTGTTTTGAAAGCTGTTGCAGAGAATAACAAGTGTTTAGCTAGGTCAATTTTCGGATCCCTTTCGCCAAGGGATACATGTCTATTTATACAAAACTAAGTCGGCTAGGCCTCTTCCTAAAGGATAAAGGAAACCTTCCTTATTCTTTGGAATTTCCTTTCTTCTCTGGTTTGTTCGAATGTGGGCTCCTTACTTTGACTTGCTAACTTAGCCCACCAACCTCTTGCGGTTTGTTACCTCGGCCCAACAATATGTTGGGCTTGCTGCTTCGCTGGGTTGCCAGAGATCTGGCTCGTCATCTCCTTTTCATTTGTCCTGTTCTGCTTTTCGCGTCACCATGATGTTTCGGCTCATAGATGCTTCTCTCTAATGCCGAACCAGAGGAGTTTGTTGTTGTTGGCTCGTCACATTTTCGCCTTAACGCCGAACCAGAGGAGTGTTGGCTCGTCGCCTCTCCTTAGTGCCGAGCCAGAGAAGTGTTGGCTCGTCACCTCTCCTCAACGACGAGCTAGAGGAGTGTTGGTTCGTGACCAAGTGTTTGGCTCGTCACTAAATTGTGGTTTGCCAACATGTTGGCTCTTCACCGTTTGTTGGTTCGCCACCATGTTGGCTCATCACCGTTTGTTGGTTTGCCAATATGTTGGCTCGTCACCTTTTGTTGGTTTGCCAACATGTTGGCTCGTCACCGTTTGTTGGTTTGTCACCATTTGTTGGTTCGCCAACATGTTGGTTCGTCACCATTTGTAGGTTCGCCAACACTGGCATGTCGTGTTGCCGAGCCACCTTACTTTGGCATGCCGCCGAACCATCTTCTCACTGAGCACGTTAGTTCGTCGTCGCTACTCCTTAATGCAGGATCATGGGTTATGACTCGTCATCTGACTAGAAACCTGTGCTTGTTTGGCTAGGCTCTCCATTCATTTGGCTAGGCTTTTTCTCCACACTCAGTATTTTCAGCAGTTGATCTCGATGGGATGAAAACTGACCTCAACAGTTGACACGGATACCACGCGGGGAAAATACTTCGGCAGACACGCTAGCAGAACTCACATCCACCTCCGATCCAGACCTGAAAAGGATAATCCCGGTGGAATTCATCAAACGCCCAAGCATCAACCTCTATGCTACCGTGAACGCACTCACCCGCTCCCAAACAGCCAACCAAGCCGAAGATACGTCCGGGAGCGCCGGCATCACCACTACGGAGGAAGATAAAAACATGTCGCCTTCGGCGGAGGATGAGACAATCGAGATAGAGGAAGAGCCCAAAAAAGATTTTCCGGCCGAAGGTGAAACAGTCGAGATGGAGGAAGATCCACAACCAACGGAAGCAGACTACGGATGTGACAAAGAGTGGATGGGAGTAATCCGCGTATACATCAAGGACGGCGAGGTACCATCAGATAAATGGGTTGCTCGAAAACTCAGAGATCAAGCTGCTCGATACGTTCTATTATACGGAAACGTCTTCAAGTGGAGATTCTCAGGACCGCTGATGGCCTGTGTCGAAGGTGCTGAAGCTAGAAAAATCATGGGAGAATCCACAGCGGGTTGTGTGGCAACCACTCCGGCGGGAGAGTTTTGGCAATCAAGATCAAACGTCACGGTTACTATTGGCCGAAAATGGTGAAGGACTGCGAGAAGTTCTCCGCTAGGTGTGAAAAGTGCCAGCGACATGCCCCGATGATTCACCAACCCACGGAGTTGCTGCCGTCAATCTCAGCGCCCTACCCTTTCATGCGGTGGTCAATGGATATAGTCAGACCTTTGCATAAATCTAAGCAAAAGAGATTTCTGCTAGTCTTGACGGATTACTTCTCCAAATGGGTCGAGGCAGATTCTTACGCCAACAAAAAGGACGCCCAAGTCGAGCATTTTGTTTGGAAAAATTTCTTATGCCGGCATGAAGGTTCATACGAAATCATCCCCGATAACGGCTCCCAGTTTATCTCTACAAGGTTCGAAGCTTTCTGCGAAAAATGGAAGATACGGCTTAGCAAGTCTATGCCACGTTATCCACAAGAGAACGGACAAGCTGAAGCAACAAACAAGACGATCCTTGATGGTCTGAAGAAGCGCCTGGATGCCAAAAAAGGATGCTGGGCGGATGAACTCGAAGGAGTGTTGTGGTCAGACAGGACAACTCCGCGATGAGCAACCGGAGAAACACCTTTTGCCCTTGTCTACGGTGTGGAATGTGTCATTCTAGCTGAAGTGGAATTTATCGGAGTCCGCCGCAGACTTTTTTTAGGGCAGGAGGGGCTGAATCATCTCATGTTACTCGACGAGTTGGATTTGGTCAACGAACGACGAGACCAAGCGCTGTTTCGGATTCAAAATTACCAGCAGGCGACGGCTAAATATTACAACACAAATGTCAGAAATCGCAAGTTCAAAGAAGGCGACTTGGTTCTCCGCAAAGGTTTTCAGAATACTGTTGAAGCAAACGCTGGCAAGCTAGGAGCCAACTAGAAAGGACCTTACAAAATCACCAAGACAGTCCGACCAGGAGTGTACGAGCTCGCGAACATGTCAGACGTTCCAATACCAAGATCTTGGAACGCAATGCAGCTAAAGAAGTACTATCACTAAGATACTTCGCATGAACTACGGGACGGCTTGATCCCTGCAAAGGGTACATAGAAAGCTCGTCTTCGGATGGGTTCAGCTGTCCCCCTCCTTTTTCAAGGGGGGAGTGGGTACGTATACATGTATACTCCCATGTCTTGAAAAAGGCGACCTTTCGCATGACACTTCTCAAAGAGAACAACTTCAAACTTCTTCAAACACAAACTCGTGTCACTCGACCTGCGCAAGTCACAAACTTTACATCCTTCACGGATATTCTGTCACCTCGTTTGTTGCTGGCCACAACAGACGGACTACCACATCCTTTACGGATTTTAACCACTATCTTTATACGGGATAGGGTTCTCAAACACCCTCTCACGGGTATAAAAGTGCGCTATACAAATTCTGACTGGGTATATCCTGGTCTAATATCCGAAAGGTATATCCTGAACGATATTCTTACAAGTTTACTTTCGAAAGGGACCCGTAAGTCGAAAACTCGCAAGTCTTAAAACTCGAAATAAACTCTTAAACCCAGTAAACATCTCTTGGTACACTGGTCATAAACATCTTCGAAACATGATACTGAACCTACCGGTTAGTATTAGATTCTAAACATGTTTCATCGTCAGAAAATGGTACTGTAAGTTGGAACATCACAAACCCTAAACTGACAAACAGAACACTTAAAAACAAAAAAAAAACCATGCGTTTCCGATGGTTCACGGCATATCACAACAAAATACAACAAAACAAATACGCAAACGAAAATATAAACAAGTAAATCCAACAAGGATAAAAGGTATCACGCCGACACTGGCAATCATTACAAAAACTTAGCAGTAACATACAAAAACCGCGTGGATAAAACCGTCCAGGCACTTATGTTTAAAATACCTTAAGAAAGTTTCGAATCAAAGAAACAGAAAGAGACGTCAGTTGGGAGGATCCAGCTCGGCAGTCATTTCCTTGGCAAGATCCACAACTCTAGGTGTGCCGACATTCGAGCCTGCAAAGTCTATGACCCCGGCTGTTGCTGCCGCATTCTCCGTTGGTTCGGTACCAAGGAGAGTGCCTATAGAGTCAGAGGAAACTAGTGAAAGCATAAGATCTTTCTTTAGCTCGGCCTCAATCCTCTCAAACTCATCAGTTGCATCGGCAAAATCGACCCTGCATCCGGCCAACTTCGTCACCTCGGAATCAAGAGCAGGCGCATCTTCTTTCTTCAGAATCTCAAGCAACTATAGGTTACTGTCGACTTGCGCTAGATCGAGCTCCTTATCTTTTGCCGTTTTCAGCTCGTCAATGTTCTTCTCAATCTTGGCAAGCCGCTCCTGGAATTTTTCCGACAATTCTCGCCTTGCTGCCTTCCAAGCTTTTTTGACATTCGCCTCGTGTAAAGCGTTAGCAGCGGTGAGTTGCCTCTTTAGGGACTCAATTTCGGCAGTCTTCTTCTGCTTAGAGGCGGTCCAACCTCATAGCCAAATCGCCTGCCTTGTTCCATTCAATCTTGAGAAATGCCTTCTCCTTCTCGAGAGCCTGAATCCGAGCTGAAGCAATTGCCAGCTCGTCAGTGTATCTGCTCTCCAGCTCGGCGACCTTATCTTTGAAGAAGGATGCTTCCTTGCTGGTATCTTCGATCTGGCTCCTGTCCTTTCGCACGTCGTGTTCAAAGGCAGCAATGATCTTGTTGATAGACGCGGCGAACTGATCATAGGAAGAAACAGTCGGTACTTAGTCGTTTTTTACTTATTCAAAATGAGCAATCTCAAAACATACCTTGGTGCCTCGGAGCGACATGTCAGCATATAGGTCACCGTGATAAAGCACATCAAGAGGTGGCAACCTATCTCCCGAGCAACAAACCTGTGAGAAGAGAACCGCTGAGGCTGCCTCGTCGTTGCATATCGGCTCGGATCCTTCGTGCCTAAAAGACGTTGGCATCGGCTCGTCAGTAGTAAGATCGGCAGGCTTATGACTTTTTCTTTTCCCCTGCTTCTCCTTAGCTTTTTCTTTGTCAGCTTCAGGACATTTACTAAGAGTCAGCCTCTTGCTCCCATTGTGCTGAGATATGGCTGAAACAAAAGGCCTGACAACCGAAACAAGAGCCAAAACCACTTCCCTAACTCGGTATCGAGAACTGGAGGCTCGAGAAAAAGATTTTGCTCCACCTCAGCGACAGTCTGGCCAACCGCCTCGGCGGTTGGCTCGGTAATTTGTTCAATCACGTCAGTCGCTTCGTTGGCTCGGCTGGCTGCCTCTCTTGCTTTCTTCTCTTTCAGAGCCTGCTTGTCACGGATCGTCGGTCTCTTTCCCATTGTTTTTTCTTGGAGGTTTTGAGATAGGGATTCAGATTCTGAGCTGTCTGATACTTCAACACTGGCAAAGACGGCTCGGGCTTTTTCAACTCTCTTCAGGGAAAAATGATTTTCCCAGTAGCACTTTCCTGCGCAAGCGTGTTCCGAAGCGTAAGCGTATCTTCTGGGAAATAAGAGAAAATCTGCTGTACTGCAAAAACAAAGGAAAGAAGGTGGTCAGCTCACTTCAGAATATAAAAAAACTAACAAATTTCCTGATAGTCTACGGCTCGCCAACCAATAGTTCCCCATTCCATTTTAATATGGCGGACATTTGGCTTCTACCGTAGCCTCGTTAAGGGGAACAAAGAAAAAGTAACTCCTCCAGTTGCTATCTTTGCTTCGGAAGCCTTCGATAATCTTTCTCTGCTTCTTATTAGAAATATAGTAGGCTCGAGAGTTTTTGATCTTCTGAAATTCAAGGAACTGCTGAAGATGGGAAGCACGAACGGTCACGTCTCATTCATAGCTCCGAACCAGAATCCTAACTAAATGACACTCCCCGAGGAGTAATTTGGCTCGGCGCTAACCCATGTTTGGACAGAAAGTGGATGATCAACCCAGGAATCAGAAACCAAAGCAGACTTTGGTAAAAGAAACTCTCGTAAAGAGTAAAACACCCAGGTGGCGGAGATTCGGCTCAGTCTGCAGGGGTAGGAACAATCAAATCGGACATCCTCTGAAATGTTGAATCGATGTCTCAATGCGTCTAAGGATTCAGTGGTGCATAGAGATGAGCCAGGTGGGTCGGCTTTTTTCTTAGGAGCTTTCCTCCTCGTCTTTCGCCTCGTCGATGTGCTGGCTTGGAGGCTAGCAAACAGTCTCTCCAACCGCATTTTTTTGGCCTCGTCGATACAATATTCCATTGGCTCGGCTTTATCTCTTCTAGGGCTTTCTGTATCAAGTTTACCTCGGCTTCCGCCTCGGCATCAAAAGCCTCATCAACCAAAGATGGAACATCAATCTGTAGTTAACCCAGCGGTAACTTGAGGAGACAGCACCATTTTACGACCAAGCAGTGAAGCAGAATTCGCTGAACCAACAGAATCTTCCAGCTCGGCGGTATGAGATATCAAAGATTTTGGCTCGGGAAAACGTTGGGTACTTAGCAAAAAATTGAAGAATTTTGGCTCGGAGACGCGGAAGATCAAGGCAGCAGCGCGACCCAGATGATGATGGATCGGAAAATTCAAACACTCGCCGCAAACATATGAAGATGGATCAAAAATGCGAGAAATCGCCGGATGATCTTGAAGATGGATCGGATAATTTAAAAGGACCGCCAAGCCACGTTTGAAGATGGATCAGAAAACTCAAGTTTCGGCGGCGGAAGGGAAGAAATTGATAAAGACCTAGCCAAAAACTTAAGCATAAAAAGAGAGAAAAGAAGAGAGAGAAGAGAGCTACTTGATTTTTCGGAAATATGGAGAAATGAGTTATGAGGAGTGAGACAAGGATCCGGATTTATAGACGCATAAAGGCACATCGCGTAACTCCACGCGACCTTGGGAACAGGCGAAAATGTTTGCAGTTCCCAATAAATTTATGGTTGTGATAAAAAATATACTCCATGACGATATTATCGCCGAGCCAAAAACAAATCAAACTCAGCATGATGGCTCGGCAACATATCACAATGGTTCGGCAGTCAGACAACCCAGACGACATGAAAACATTGGCTGCCAAGACAATTCTACAATCATGCCGAACCAATGATGGCTCGGTAACCCGGGATCCTGAAGTGATGTGACGAGCCAAAACTGCTCGACCACATCTTCATCTTAACGACTCGGTAGGTAAAGAAACCGGCATCTCGACAAGATTCCAAACCAAAATGACTCGACAATACAGATGATGGAGTAGCTTGGCTCGGTAGCATGTCAAAGAAAAGATGGCTAGGCAACATGACAGCTTGAAGTGACATCACAAGCCAAAAAACCTCGGCATGTGTTGTCCCATATTCGGTAAAATCAAGCAAGATACAAAGCCAGGAAAGCATGCCTCGGTCACATGACTGCCAAAAATGGCTCGGTGAAATGCCATCCGGTTCGAAGATACGGCCTCGGGAACACTATCAGTCTGGCTCGGCAGATATCAATGCTCGAATGATGGCTTCTCCGCAAATCTGGCTCGGTAGCCCAAAGATAGTTGATCTCGATCTTGAATTTCACCTCGTCACTATTATAAATAATACTACCGAGCTGGGGGCTAACTGTTGGGGTCGGTTTTCACCCCATCAAGATCAACTGCTAAAAATACTAAGTGTGGGAAGAGAGCCTAGCCAAAACAAGCCAAAGTCTCTGGCTCGGCGATGAGCTGTAACAGCGAAGATGGGGACGAGCTGTAATGGCAAAAATGCTTGGCTTGTCAGTAAGGAGAAGCTGCGACGAGCCAAATGCTTGGCTCGGCAGCAGGGAGAAGCGGCGACGAGCCAAATGCTTGGCTCGGCAGCAAGGAGAAGTGGCGACGAGCCAAATGATTAGCTCGACAGCAGGGAGAAGTGGTGACGAGCCAAATCCTTGGCTCGGCAGCGAGGAGAAGCGGCGACGAGCCAAATCCTTGGTTCAGCAGCAAGGAGAAACAGTGACGAGCCAACATGTTGGCGAACCAACAAACGGTAACGAGCCAACATGCTGGCAAACCAACAAATGGAGACACACTTAGCTCGGCGACAGAGAGGAGCAGCGACGAGCCAAGCACTTGGCTCGGTGTCAGAGAGAAACAGTGACTAGCCAATATGTTGGCAAACCAACAAATGGTGACGAGCCAACATGTTGGCGAACCAACAAACGGTGATGAGCCAACATGTTGGCGAACCAACAAACGGTGACGAGCCAACATGTTGGTGAACAAACCAACGATGACGAGCCAACATGAGCGCACCGAACTGTTGGCAACGATCCAAGAAGGTGACAGGCTAAATAGAGATCCAGACAAGACAAAGAAATGACGAGCTGGATCTCTGGTGACCCAGCGAAGCAGCAAGCCCAACATCTTGTTGGGCCGAGGCAATGAGTCGCAAAAAGTCGGTGGCCCAAGTTAGCAAGTCGAAGTAAAAAGCCCACACCCGAACCAACTTAGACAAGAGAAGGAAGGAAATCCCAAAGAATAAGGGAGTTTTTCCTTTATCGTTTAGGAATAGGCCTAGCCAACTTATTCTTGTATAAATAGACATGTACCCGTTTGAAAAAGGGATCCGCAACCTTACCTAGCAAAACACTTGTTACTTTCTCTGCAAACAGCTTTCTAAACAGCTTGAATAAAATCACCATCTTTGGATCTCAATTCTTGGTTTATTTTCATAGAAGTTTTTCGAATCTGTAAATTTTCCGAACCAAATTCAGTTGTGCGAGTTTTGACTCCCACAACGTATATTGCATGTCAATTACATTATGTGAAATATTTGAAATTGTGGAATGCATGAAGATTCGCATATTAAACGTGTGATGAGTATTTGGTGAAAATGATGTGTGTGGAGTCTCTAGCTTATGATTCATACCAGCATAGCTAATGAAGAGACCATATTTGAAAATGTGATTGTGGTAGGGTTATTATTCATGTTATCTTAGATGCATGCATATTTAATAACCGAATATTATGAGGTGGTCCGATGTACCTGGAGTAAGTCGCGGTTAACAGTGCTACTAGATACTATAGGATAACTTGCACAAAACACGAAGGTTACTTTGGTAGCTACTTTGGCCGTGTATACACCACGGTGCATGAGTTCAGTGTAGAACGGAGTTTTGGTTAGCCTTTGTGGTTACAATTCGATATGTGATGACCGAGAATGGACAACGGGACCGCAAGGCCTTATCAAAATTGAAATGAGCTGCATTGCATATAGATATAGTAGTTTCGGTCGTGTAATCAATTGATTGATTACTTGTATTATGGTTTGCCTTGTCTTTGATTGTTGGTGAAATTGATTGATTGCTTGTACTGAAATGCTTGGCGTTGATTGTTCTGATTGTTGATTGCATATTGATTGATTGTTGAGTATTGAATATTATTTTGGATTTGGTTGGGAATGATTATGCATGTTAGGAGAGACATACTCATTGAGTAATGCTAGTTTACACACCCGTCATCTTTCTTGCAGGTAACCAGTAGTCAGGAAGCCATAGAGGGAGCGTCGGACGTTAAGCCATTGGTGTAGTTATGTTGATTCTGTAAAGTGGCATAGTTTTTAAATGTAAAGCACATTCCAGTTGGCAGAATATGATTAGTTAGGTGACTTGTGCTTTATAGTATAAAGAATTTGGTGTAATTTTAGCACTAAATTTTTCTTCTTCTCCAACCACAAGACCAAATATCACACTAAAAAAAATATTCTCTATTATTATATTATTAAATTAAATTTGTATTATTATTATTTAATAGTTTTGATAAATATTTACTATTCTTATAATCAATTCATTAATTAATACAACATTACAATCGGTAAATTAAAAATTAGTGAAAAATAAATTACATCGTGTAGGAAGATGTGATGTGTTGTAGGGAGATCTGAGACTCAGCTATCGGACAATAGTTGGTTATGGGAAGAGTCCAAGATCTGGGTTTTGGCCATCGAAAAAATGGGAAGGGGTATTTATTTAACAGATTTAGCAAATCCGATGGGCTGTCCTTTGGTAAGCACTGAGGACAGATTATCTTCGATGTTAATTTGATTGGATATCAGACTGGCCTCGTATATCAAGGGATTCTCAGATATTTTTCGGATCAGTGCGTTATTAAGGCTTCCTCGGCTCCATTATAAGAAGAAGGTAGAATTGAGACAAGCTTTATTCTACTATGTTGTGTTCAAATGCTGAGTGGTTGGGTGTCGTTTGGATTAAGTGGTTGTCTATATTTTCAAAGGTTTAATGGCTCAGGTTAGTGTAAAATCAGGAAAGGTGTCGATGGTAAGGACTGAAACAGTCAAGGTGGCCTTGATTGATGTTTAACGAAGAATCCGTCAATTCTCTTTGACCCTCATTGGGAGGGTATGGAATCCTAGGTTTCAGAATATGGAATCTCTGATTCATAACATGCCAAATTTTTGGAGATTAGAGGATAAGGTCTCTGGAGCCGACCTAGGTAATGTTAAGTTCCATTTTAACTTTCAAGATGAAGAAGAAATTTTCAATACCATTAAAATTCGTGGATGGTATCGGTAGTCAAATGAGAGCCAGTTATGGCTAATGACTACCTATAGGAGATTACTTTTTGGGCACGAGCTAGAGATTTACCATTTCAATATTAGGCAGAAGGGACTATCCGGACAGTGGGAAAGGCTTTAGGGAAGGTTCTAGAGGTGGATGAGAACTCAGGCTTCGTAAGGGTTAATTTTAATGGGTTTAACCCTCTGGTATTTACAACCATTGTTCCATTTGACAATGGGATGAGATTAAGGTCAATATTGAGTATGAAAAGCTGGCTAACTATTGTCACCATTGTTTTCGTATGTCACATTTAGTCGTTATATTCCTTGATCTATGTGTACAAGTTGAGCATATTTTAGGGTTGAAGGAGGAAGCACATCAGCAAATGACAAATACAACTGATAATGTCGAAGAGAGTGGTTGGGAGGTTCCTAGTAAAAGACCGGTTAAAATGGACTTACATGTGACAAATTTTGCATCAAAAGAATTCAAGTTGGGTCAGAAGGATGCTGGGAATAGTGGAAGGAATTTTCACCAAGGTTATGACAGGAATATGAATTTTCATATGGAAGGACAAATCATTAGAAAAGAAGGGCACAAAAATGGTGTATGGGATGGTCAATCTAGAGGGAGCAAGCATGTGGTTCAAAAACAGAATGAAGATGTTTATAGAGCTAAGGAGGGGAGATCATACGGGAGGGATAGACCTATAGGTTGGCCTACACCTTTGTATCAGGTTCAGATAGAGGCAGGAGGTTCAAAGGTGAATAAGGCTGGAGTACAAGGTTACAATGGTAAGGATTTGGTTAGGGTTGAGAGTGACGGTAAAGGTAAAGGGAAAGAGGTTTCTGATGTGGTGATGACAAAAAGATCTAGGACAGATTTCGAGGATCAGTTGGGTGTGGAGGACGATGATCTTTTAGTGGAGGAAGGAGGGCTTATGGTGGATGATAATGATATTGAAGAGTAGTTGGGAGAAGAGGCTAGGCTGGGACCAAAGGCCAAGAATTATTTATCAAGGCCAAAGTAAAAAAAGGTAATGTTCTTAGTCCTTTACCTAAGGAAGTTAGTATAGAGGATTTGGATAAGGATTTACCAGGGTGTTCATTGGCTATAAATACGGGTTCAAAGTCTGTCAAAAGCAGTCCTATGGTTCTTAAAGGATTAAATAACAGAAAGAGGAATTTGTTATTGTTAGCATCTCCTAGGAAAAATAATGGGATAAAGGTGACTTTTTCTAAACAGGTGAATATAGAGAGTCGTAAGAAAAAGGAGGTTACAGGACATCGTATAATCAGCAAGAATAAAAGGACGGTAGCTTCCTCGAAGCTACTGGCTTATACGTAAAGGTAGTTAGAACAGTCAAGGACTAGGGAGTGCTCTGACAGTTGATACTTTGAGAAATTTATGGAAGAAGTTCAAACCGGAGATTTTATTTTTATCAGAAACAAAGTAATGTTTTAATTATATGGAAAAGATTAAATTTCATTTTGGTTATAATAAGTTGTACACGGTTGAACCTAGAGGTTCCAGTGGTGGTTTAGCCTTATTTTTTAATGAGGAAATAAAACTTATTGTTCTTTATTCGGATAATAAGGTAATTGATATTAATGCCACTTTCGATGGTCAAAATATTTTTATTTCTTTTGTCTATGGAGATCCAGTCATAAAATATAGAGACTTGGTATGGGAAAGATTAATTCGGATTGGGATTCAAAGGTCAGAGCCATGATTAATGATTGGTGATTTCAATGAATTAACGGGGAACCACGAGAAAAAGGGGGTCAAATGAGATCAGCGGCGTCTTTTGTACCATTTAATAATATGATTCGTCATTGTGGTATGTTGGAATTTAGGTGTCTACGAGAACAATTATCATGGAGAGGGCGAAGGAGTAAACAAACAATATGGTGCAAACTAGACGTGCCCTGAGTAATGAAGAATGACATTCAATATATACTTATTCTTCTGTGAAATATCAAGAACTAAATGGATCTGACCATAGACCAATTATTGGAGATTTTAGTATGCGTAAATGAGAATTTCGAAGATCATTCTGTTTTGCGAAAAGATGGATATGTAAGGAAGGTTTACTGGAAGTAGTGGATTCATGATGGAATAGAATACGGAATTTCCGATCACTGGGTTTTGTGGATAAAATTGCAAATTGTAGAAACGTCATTTCTTGGTAGAGAAAAAATAATGTGTTACCAGGGAAAGCTAACATGTCAGCGTTAAAGGTAGCGCTGGAGGAATCTAACAAAGATGACACAATATCTCATGATGAGATTGGGGAGATTACTAAAAAGCAGAAGGGAACGTATAAAGCAGATGAAGTTTATTGGAAAAAAAAAAGTAGAAAACTTTGGCTTAAGGATGGGACAAAAGTACAAAATATTTTCATGCTTCCACTATGACGACGCCTAAATTTATCCTTCCTAGATAATAATGATCCAATTAGGCGTGTGACGCTTTAAATTTATAAAGCCTCAAATAGTCCGCAAGTGCACGGAACACCGTTGGAGTATTTATAGTTCGATCCCAAGAGACTAGATTTTGGACTCTAGAGTTGTGAGACTCAAACTTATCTAGAGCAATTGAGTTTTTTGGGTTTTTTGTTTTGGGTTATAAACTCTAAGAAAGACATGAAAGTAAACTAAAGCTAATAAATATGATTTCAAGAAGATGATGAAGTATGGATTGAAATGATCATGATTTATTCTACATGCTAGATAAATATGCAAGAACTTCTCAAGACGATGGACCATTTTTAATAGACTAGTCCACGCTAATGGTAAAAGCCCTTTAGCATTCGTCACATCCAAAATCCGCCGCTAGGAATTCCAACTCAATGACTAAGCTAGCATAATTACAAAGTCCATCAAAACCACAAGGATTCAAAGAACAATGATTAAATAGTTATGTGACCCAAGCTCACAAAAGAATTGTTCAAACATCTCCCCAAACGTACTAAGTGAGGGGAAAACTTAAGATCTAGATCAAGAGTGATCAAGTCCCAACTTTGCATTAAGCTCTCTCTAAGTGATGAGAACATATATATATATATATATCTAGTTCTAACTTTGTGAATGAACCATTAACATCTCAATCTAACAAAACTCATTCTCCAAAAGTGAGATTTCTCATCCATGAACATGCAACAACACAAGATGAATTACATAATGAAAGCATAATTAAACTAAGCAAGTAAACTAAAGATAAACTTAAAACTCTTGATATAAATTCATAAATATAAGGTATCCTCTCACAAAAAGTTTAGATCTAAATTTTTTTTCAAGAACCCAAAGGGTTCTCTTAGAATCAAAGATAAAAACTTGAAAAATAAAGATTCTCTTAACATAAATGCATAAATAAACATGTATCATTTCATAAATAATTTTTATCTAAATGTTTCTCTTATAGATCCGTAAGATTTCTAAAAGAAACAAGAAGATGCATCTTGAACCACCAAAATGGTCGGTCAGTTGGTCGACGGATGGGCATGGGCATAAATTTTTCGCATGCTTCCTCCTTCGCGGCAGAATGCTATGTCTTCACCAAAACGGCTATAGCTCTTGAACCACAGGTCCACATTACTTGAATCCACTTGAAATGTGCATCTAACTCAATTTTATATGTTGTGTGAAAATGTGAGCTTCATCCGATCAGTTTAATACCTTCATTCGACATGATCTTTGAGACCCTTCAAACTGTTTCTGCATTTCCATTCCGCTTGTTTGCATTCAAAAATGTGTCCTCCATCTTTTTAACCTAAAATGAATCAGTACCTACACAAAATACAATAAAATATACACAAAACACTATAGGACTCTAAATGCAACTAAGACTCCAAAGGGACACTAAATGCAAAAAGTACTATGAAACACAAGCAGAAACACACTAAACCTAGTGAAAACAAAGGATTCTAAACGCTAAAATATAGTGTTATCAACTCCCCGGACTTATCTTTTACTTGTCCGCAAGCAATAAAGCAAAAGAAGTTAAGAGAAGAGGTTTGAAAGTGGAGACTCATATCCAAAAGTAAAATATAAAGCTCTCATGCCAAAGTCCTTAGATAATAGTAAGATGTTGCATGAACCAAATCTAATCAAGTGAACTTCTCAATACTTATCACAACTTGAATATTTTAACCTAGAGTTAGACTCAAAGTATCAACAAGCAATCATGCAATCAACTTTTTTTTTTTTTTGGTCAAGTATGCAATCAACTCTTTAACATTCCATTTATGACAATAAAGGTGAAGTCTTGCAATGGGAAATGAAATAATGATCAATCGGTTTGGTTGAAAATTGGTTTAGCATAGAAAAAGGCGTTTAAACGTGTTTGGGGTTATCTCAAAAATGAAATGCAAGTCATTGTGCAAAAGCAATAGAGAATGGAACAATTGATGTATACAAAATTCTCTTTCATTAAACTACCCATCTCCTAATATTTTCATCTAAATTAATCCCAAGACTTTAACATTTTAAAAAAAAAAATTCTTTGACTATCACAACCCAATTTTTTCTTTTAGGCATAAACCAACCCAATCATTAGCTACTAAGGGGAATCTTTTTAGTATTAGCTCTTTTCTTTGATTTGTAATGCAAGCTAACATACTCCTCTTATGAAATTCTTTTCTTTTGGTATTGATTTTAGAGGAGCTACACTACTTAATTACTTTTCTAGAATTTTTTCTTTTGATTTTTCATTACTCCCTTAGCAACCTTTTTCAATAAACCGTAATGGTATTATCCCATTTTCTTTTTCTTTTTTATTCCACACACTACCCATAAGCTTCTCAAATATTTCTTAAGCTCTAGCCCTTGATTTCTCTGGCTTTCCTAAATAAAAGAGAGGACTTATCATTCCTATCTCGAGAGATTTTTCATATGAAAGTATAAAGAAAAGGCCTCACTCAAGAATTGATTATGGTTTTAAAGCAAAAATTTTGGATTAAGGTGTGGTACCATTTTAAAAATAAAAAATGGCCACTCGGATTAACAAAGGATGGTGAAAAGGAATAAGGAAATCCGAGTATCATAATACCTTGATCAAATATTTACAAGTCCCAAAGCAAGAGAAATTAAATCCGGTTTAAAGTCCAAATAATTAGAGTTGAAAAACAAACAAGACATGTATCAACAAAGAAATCTATCTTTTGAGCCAAGAGATTACAGTAAGAGAATTCAAAATTTTAGAATGATTTAAGTAAAATTTTATGATTAACAAGGGCAATGAAAATGAAAACCAAACATAGAAATTTACGAAGAAATTATTTCTCTTATGCAAACTATATGATACTAGACTGAATCCTATAATATGAAGGCTAAATGTTTGTTTTTTGGATTTATTTATTTTATTTTATGATTATTATTATTAAATATATATATATATATTGTTTGTTTTTGCTTTTATATGCTATCATTTATGCAATTGCAAGACTAAAAACACACATTAAATCACGAGAATTCCTCCCCGGATTTAATCCACACCGTCTCGGTGTGTAAAAAATCTAGAGGAAGGTTAAAAAGACACTAAATTAAGACAAAAGAGGTTAATTGAATGGACTACACCTTAGGCTAGTGATCATGAGGTGAAGATAATATGAAGCGGCGTCAAATTGGAGGAACCTTGATGGTTGATCGTTCTTTCTCCCTTTGATTCTCTTTGTTCCTACAAAACTTAGATAGACCTTTATTCAACTATAATATATATATATATTGAGGTCAATGAAATTTTTGAATGTCGATTAGATAGATCCCATAATGATTTTATGGTACCTAGAATTCAAAGACAACTCCCCCATAGAAGCAATAACATGTAAGCTAAAGAGTATGTCATGAGACACTCCTTTGCCCGCTTTATCAATATGAATATCCTCTCAAAAACTCTACTACACAAGTAGCATAAATCATTAAAGTATTAATCATTGGATGTTCAAAATGATGGAAAGAGACAATATGAAACTTTAGATCTGAAATTTTGTGTGCAAAGTACTCAATTTCATTTTATTTTCGTTAATAGCATAAAATCAATCTGTTTGTTTCTATCCTCAAAATTTTCACTTAGTTCACACAACAAATCATCAACCAATTTATATTTCTTAACATAAAGATGAGTCAAATTACCATAACCTTATACGGATGGCTATCCTACCATGAATGTATTGTAATTTTGGTGTGGTATTTCATATTTTCCTCATGTGTGAACTCTGTTTGTTTCTCTAAAAATGCTTATTTTACTCCTAGTTGTACACCTAAGAGATCAAGATCACAAGAAAGAGAAAACACTAGCATAAAAGGCTCCAAGCTAAGTTTGAATACTAACTCTAGTGGCAATCGTGATAATCCCTGGCAACGGCGCCAAAAACTTGACGACGCCTAAATTTATCCTTCCTAGATAGTAAGGATCCAATTAGGCGTGTGAAGCTTTAAATTTATAAAGCCTCAAATAGTCCGCAAATGCACATAACACCGTTGGAGTATTTAAGGGTCGATCCCAAGAGAGTAGAAATTGAATCCTAGAGTTGTGAGACTCAAACTTATCTAGAGAAATTGGGTTTTGGGTTAGAAACTCTAAGAAAGACATGAAAGTAAACTAAAGCTAACAAATATGATTTCAAGAAGATGATGAAGCATGGATTGAAATGATCATGATTTATTCTACATGCTAGATAAATATGCAAGAACTTCTCAAGATGATGGACAACGTTTAATAGACTAGTCCACACTAATGCTAAAAGCCCCTTAGCATTAGTCACATCCAAAATCCACCGCTATGCATTCCATCTCAATGACTAAGTTAGCATAATTACCAAGTCCATCAAAGCCACAAGGATTCATAGAACCACGATTAAATAGTTATGTGACCCAGGCTCACAAATGAATATCTCCTCAAACTTACTAGGTAAGGGGAAAACTTAAGATCTAGACCAAGAGTGATCAAGTTCCAACCTGCATTAAGCCCTCTCTAAGTGATGAGAACATATATATATATCTAGTTCTAACTCTGTGAATGAACCATTAACATCTCAATCTAACAAAACTCATTCTCCACAAGTGAGATTTCTCACCCATGAACATGCGACAATACAAGATAAAATACATAATGAAAACATAATTAAACTAAGCAAGTAAAGTAATGATAAACTTAAAACTCTTGATATAAATGCATAAATATAAAAGATCCTCTCACAAAAATCCGGATCTAAAAAAATCTTCAAGAACCCAAAGGGTTCTCTTAGAATCAAAAATAAAAACTTGAGAAATAAGGATTCTCTTAACATAAATGCATAAATAAACAAGTATCATTTCATAAATAATTGGGGAATTGGGCTTTATAATAGGAATTGAATATAAAATTAATCTTCTAACATATCAGAATCTGAAATTTAGTAAGTAAATTTTTTTTTTTGTGAATTCTCGATTATACCCTCAATTTATTCTGAAAATAAAATAGCTATCTATACACTAAATAGTTAATATATATGTAGTTAATTATATTTCTAACTATACACACACAATTTAGCTAACTATACACTAACATAGTTGATTATATTTACATGTAGTTTACCTATATTTCAAAAGTATTTAGCTAAACATTCATGTAGTTGATTATATATACATATAATTAACTAAATTTTTAACTATATACCCACATTATAGCTAACTATACATTAATATAATTTTTATATTTACATGTAGTTACCTATATTTCTATTAAAAATACATGTAAGCGTAAATAACTCTTTATATATATCGTTTAAGTAAATTTTATTGTTAACTATATATAAAGCAAACTATATATCCACATAGTTGTTTTGTATTGACAAATAGTAACTATGTTTGTTTAAATAAGTAACTATTACAACAACATTTTTATGTAGTCAACTATGTTCTGAAATCAGTAAAGTAGATAATTATGCTATGAATATAGTTAACTATGTTTTTAAATAGGTAGCTATTTTTCTGAAAATATGTAACTATGGTTAGATAGTTACATAAATATTGCGATGTAGTTAACTATGTTCTGAGATCAATAGAATATGTAACTATGTTCCGAAAATAGTTAATGTAAGGGCAATTTCGTGAAAATTTTCTTCTCTTTGCTAGTTACCTAAATTATTTTTTCCACATGTTACTTTCTAAATTATCTATCACAAATGTGTTATTCTACTAATTACTCCTAAATAATTTAGATCTAAATGTTTCTCTTATAGATCCATAAGATTTATAAAAGAAACAAGAAGATGCATAAACATAAACATAAAGAACAAGGATAAAAGAAAAGCTAAAAGAAAGGGGTGAAGAATCCAGCTCTAGGGAGCTTTTAGATACACGATCATACCCAAAGCCTCCAAAGAGAGCATTGAATCTAAGACTACATCTAGAGAAAAGAAAACTTGAGGTTTTATGTCTTACAAGGGTTGTGTTTAAAGGAAAACATCAAGGAGAAACTACAGTAAACATCCATGGGTTTGAGTGATTGGGTCTTGAGTTGAGTGGACTTGAAATTGTTGAAAATGGGCTCTTGATGTCTCCTCTTCATCACTGACCAGTCGGTCAGTTGGTCGACGGATGGGCATGGGCATAAGTTTCTCGAATGCTTCCTCCTTCACGGCAGAATGATATGTCTTCACCAAAACGGCTATAACTCTTGAACCACAGGTCCACATTACTTGAATCCACTTGAAATGTGCATCTAACTCATTTTATATATCGTGTCAAAATTTCAGCTTCATCCGATCAGTTTAATACCTTCTTCGACATGATCTTTGAGATCCTTCAAACTGTTACTGCATTGTCATTCCGCTTGTTTGCATTCGAAAGTGTGTCCTCCATTGTTTTAACCTAAAATAACTCAATACCTACCCAAAACACAATAAAATATACACAAAGACACTATAGGACTCTAAATACAACTAAGACTCCAAAGGGCACTAAATGCAAGAAAGTACTTTGAAATACAAGGGAAAACACACTAAACCTAGTGAAAACAAAGGATTTTAAACGCTAAAATATGGTGTTATCACATTAAAAAAAGAAGAACGAGGAATAAGATTATAAGGCTTTATAATGAGGAAGGAATTTGGGAAGAATCCGAGTATGGGTTGGAGTCGACGGCAACTGAGTATTTTCAATCTCTTTTTACGTCAACTGAGCCGGGGAATTTTACAGAGGTTCTTCAAGCTGTACAGCAAGTAATTACTGAAGGTATGAATAGCATGCTTACAAAGGAAATTAACGAGGAAGAGTTGAAAAAGGCATTATTCGTGATGCATCCAGAGAAGGCGCCATGACCAGATGGAATGACAGCTCTATTTTACCAACGCTTTTGGCCATATATTAAAGGAGAATTGATAGGATTCATACAACATTTTTTTTGGATTGGTTATTTTGATATTAGGTTAGAATGTGACAAATATATGTCTTATCCCGAAAACGAAAAACCAAAGAGGATGAGCGAATTTAGACCAATAAGTTTATGTAATGTGGGATACAAGATCATTTCTAAAATAATATGCATGCGGCTGGAAAACATTTTACCGAAGGTTATCTTGGAAACACAATCGGCATTTGTGTCGGGGAGACTCATTACCGACAATATATTGATAGCCGAGGAGATGTTCCATGAGCTTAGGATAAATATGGCAGTCAAGACGGATATGAGTAAAGCATAGGATAGGATTGAATGGAATTTTTTGGGAGTTGTGCTACTAAGGCTAGGTTTTGGACATACCTGAATTTCTTGGATAATGTGGTATGTAAGATCAGTTTCTTACCAGGTCTTGATTAATGGTCAACCAAAAGATCAAATAAATCCAAGGAGGTGAATTCGGCAAGGGGATCCGCTACCTCCGTATTTTATTTTATGTACCGAGGTTCTGATTTCCAATATTCAGAAAGCAGAGATGAAAGCTCTTCTAGCGGGAATAAAGATAGCCTGGGGTATCCCTTCGATCTCTCATCTTTTTGCAGATGATAGTCTTTTCGTTTATAAAGCGAAAGAAAGAGAGTGTAGGGTTATCCTAGAGTTATTAAGAACTTATGGTAAAGCATCTGGGCAAAAAATTAATTTTGAAAAGTCATTGGTTATGTTTGGTCAGGATGTTCCAAGTCAAGCAAAAAATTGTCTGAAACTTACTCTTGGAATAGATAAGGATGGAGGAATGGGTTCTTATTCTAGTATCCCAGAGAGTTTGGGTATGTCAAAAACTAAGATCTTTAATTTTATTAACGAGAGAATTCACGACCGGGTTAATGTTTGGTCGGCAAAAGTTTTATCAAAAGGAGGAAAATAGATTCTGATTAAATCAGTAGCTCTTACCCTTCCGAATTATATCATGTCATGCTTTAGACTTTCTCAGTCGTTAACTTTCAAGTTAACCAGTGCAATAACAAGATTCTGGTGGAGCTCCAATGGATATAAATACGGTCTCTATTCGATAGCATAGAAAAAACTATGTATCCCCAAAGAAGAAGGTGGGTTGGGGTTTCATTCTTTGGATAATTTTAACTTGGCTCTTTTGGTGAAACAACTATGGAGAATGTATCAATATCCAAGCTCCGTAGTTGCAAGATTGTTCAAAGGAAGGTAATTTAGGAATAGGCATCCGCTAATGGCAAAGAAGCCTCATTCCCCTTCTTATGGATGGAAGAGTTTATTATCAGCCAGAGATCTTTTGTATCGTGGTAGTCGGGTGAGATTGGGCTCAGGGAATGGTATTGCAGTTTGGCAAGATCCATGGATTCCAGATATATTTCCTAGACCGGCAATGGGTAGAGGAAATGCTCTCCATCCTAATTTAAAGGCAAATCACTTAATTGATCCAATCACGAAGGATTGGTATCTCCCAAATCTCTAGGAGTTTATGGACCCAAGGGATATTTCTTTAATTCGAGGACTCGAGTTCAGCCCATCATTTATGAGGGATAGTATAATTTGGTATTTCAAAAAGTCTGATAGATACACGGTGAAATCGGATTATTGGTTATCCACAGAGTTAGAAAAGGATCTGGGAGGTAATTATGTAGGAGAACCAAGTTTCACAGCTTTGAAGGCTCATGTATGGAAATTAAAATGCCTAGCAAAATTTAAACATTTCCTTTGGCAGGTTCTTACAGGATCCATGGCAGTTTTATCAAGGGTAAATCAACGTAGTATTAACTATTCTACTACATGTAAACGATGTGGAGCGGAGGAGGAAACAATTAATCATACTTTGTTCAAATGTCCCCCAGCTTTATAAACTTAGGCAATATTTTCAGCCCCTGTGGATAAGGACTCATTCCCTTTTACTTTGATTTATACAAATTAGGATTTCTCTTTTGGCGGAACACATGGAGGATTAATTAAAGCGGTGATAGCGATTTGTTTCCATGGCTCGTGTGATTTATTTGGAAATCTAGGAACAAAAAGATTTTTCAAGGGGTAGAATCGGACCCACCAGATATTTATCAACTGGCGGAAAGTGAATTATTGGCATGGAAAGTGGCTCAAATAGTAACTTCCGTCACAGGGGAGGAGGAACAATCATTGGTACATCAACAAAATCATTTACCCTGTCAAGTTGATGGATCATGGAAGGAGACGGATTCAACCTCAAGGTTAGGATGGGTTTGGGTTTGTCTTCAAGGACACCGTTCGGTTCTTCTAGGTGTTCAAGGTCTCAGGCGTAGGATGTCTCCATTGCATTCATATATGGAAGCTCTACTTTGGGTGATGTCCTACATCCTCGAGAAATGTATGTATTGCCGGGATTTTGAGACAGACTCCTCAGAGCTTATTAATGTAGGAACATTGGTGATTGTTCTTACAAAGGATGGAAGGATGGATGATGGAGAATCACTAGCTGGATGTACAGCATTCTCTAAGATTCGATTGCAGTGGATTGATGAACGAACAGTAGAAGGTGCATTCAGAGATGCCACATGATCTGTGAAAGGATGTGTGATGAGTCTAGAGCACCCTAGCTTCAATGACTTCGCACACAATGAAGAGAGGAGGCTGCG
Organism: Pseudoturritis turrita; assembly: GCA_900406555.1. NCBI lineage: Eukaryota > Viridiplantae > Streptophyta > Magnoliopsida > Brassicales > Brassicaceae > Pseudoturritis > Pseudoturritis turrita. Next base: position 429,788 of record OVBL01000033.1, read on the forward strand.
GCTGCTTTCTTTGCTTAAGAAAACTTAGGTCTTTATTTCATAAAATGTGTTTTTGTTACAAGCTTAGAAAGGAGCTTTATAAATAGCTCAATAGCTTAGGGCTTCTCTTTGGCCGAAAATTCAAATAAGGAAAGTAGAGAAACAACAGAATCTTTAAATAAAAACGCTGGGACTTCTAAGACAAAAAGAAAAACAACACGTAGTCTAAAAGTGAATATGCTGCAAGAATAGAAAAGGAAAGTTTGGTCAGAAATCAATAATCAAACGCGTACCTTAGGAGTAGAAGCTTGAAGTGTTCTTGCGCTGTGTTTTGGAACTCATGTCCTTCCCTAGAGTTGCTTTGAGATGATGAACATAGTAGTAGCATTGTAGCCTTGTAGAATTGGCAAGAAAGCAGTTGTTGGAAGCTCGAGCTGTCCATGAGCAGAGTCTTGCAATTCTTTGTTGATATCATTTTCTTGGTGCCTGGTAGATGTTATGGAGTTGAAGTCTTGAGCATTCTCCAAGCCTTGAGCAGTAGAAGAGCTTAAAATGTGCGTTGGCTTGATTGGAGTTTCTCAGGTAATCTCCTCTGTGAGCAGCTTCCCTTTGAGCTCTTCATGCTACAATAGTGTGATTAAGCCCTCCACAGACTGGTTAAATTCTTCCCTTAGGCTCCTGGTTCCTGACCTTGTCCTTGGTGTGTGCCTCGTGGCTGGTATGGTGATGGGTTGCTCTTTGGATCCGGTTAGGCTAGCATTGATGTCCTTATTATTCCCTCCCCCTTGAGAAGGTTCTGATCCCAGAACAGATTCATCTATATAGAAAGGAGCTAAATCGATAACATTGAAAGTAGGAGAAATGTTTAACTCACTTGGTAGCTCCAGCTTGTAGGCGTTGTTGTTGACTTTCTCTAGCACACGGAATGGTCCATCTTCTCTTGGTGACAGCTTAGACTTCCTCTGGTTGCGAAATCTCTCATGTCTCATGTGTAACTAGACCCAATCTCCTGGTTCAAACGTGATCTCCTTGCGACCTCTATCTGTTTGTTCCTTGTACTTCTCGATCTTCTTCTCTAGGTTGTCTTTGACATTTTGGTGAAGCTTCTTCACAAAATCTCCTCTGTTTTCACCTTCAGCACTAGAATAAACAGCTTGTGGCAGTGGTGAAAGATCTAGTGGAGTCAAAGGGTCAAATCCATACACAACTTCAAAAGGAGACAATTTAGTAACCGAGTGCTTTGCATGATTATAGGCAAATTCAATGTAAGGTAAGCATGATAACCAACTCTTAATATTTTTACTAACTGTGGCCCTTAGTAGGGTAGATAGAGTGCGGTTCACCACCTTTGTTTATCCATCCGTTTGTGGGTGACAAGTTGTTGAAAACAGTAGCTTAGTCCCCAACTTCTTCCATATTGTCTTTTAAAAGTGACTCAAGAACTTTGTGTCACGGTCAGAGACAATTGTCCTTGGTACTCCATGTAAACGTACCACTTCTTTAAAGAATAGATCAGCTAATTGATTGGCATCATTGGTTTTGTTACATGGTATGAAGTGAGCCATTTTTTAGAATTTGTCCATAACTACAAAGATAGAATCTTTGTGGTTGATCTTTGGCAAACCTAAGACAAAATCCATAGAAATATCCACCCAAGTCATGTTAGGAGTAGGTAAAGGCATGTATAAACCGTAAGGATGTAACCTGGATTTAGCTTTTAGGTATGTGATGCACTTGGAGCAGAATCTCTCCACATCTCTCTGTAGGTGCAGCCAAAAGAAGTGCTCTACTATCACACTTAATGTTTTGTCTTTGCCAAAGTGTCCCATAAGTCCTCTTCCATGGGGTTCTCTTATTAGTAACTCTCTCATTGACCATTATGGTATTCATAGCCTTCTTTCCCGAAACAAAAATCCATCTTGTTGATAGAATGCTCCAAAGGCTGCTTTGATGGTTTCTTTGTAGATTTCTTTGAAATATGGATCATCTTCATAATATCCTTTGATATGCTCAAATCCTATGACCTTGGCTTCCATTGTTGCAACAATGTTCTCCTTGATAGGACATCTGCCACAATGTTCTCAATGCCCTTGATAGGACATCTGCCACAATGTTCTCAATGCCCTTCTTGCATTTGATCACATAGGGAAAGGTTTCTACAAACTCCAACCACTTTGAATGCCTCTTCTTAAGTGCGGTATGACCTCGTAGGTGTTTGAGCGTCTCATGATCTGTATGAATAACAAAATCTTTTGACAATAAATAATGTTGCCAAATTTCTAGAGACCTTATCAAAGCATAGAGTTATTTTTCATATGTAGACTAGTTTAGTGAGGCTCCATTGATTTTCTCACTGAAATAGGCTACTGGTTTTCCTCCCTGAGTTAAAACAGCTCCTATACCTGTACCAGAAGCATCACATTCAATTTCAAATGTTTGATCAAAGTTTGGGAGTACCAAAACAGGTGCATGTGTTAAGCTATCTTTGAGATTGTTGAATGCATTCTCCTGTGCTTGTTCCCATTTGAATCTAACGTTCTTCTTTATCACTGAGGTTAATGGTGCAGCTATGGTACTGAAATCCTTACCGAATCTCCTATAAAAGCTGGCCAGGCCATGAAAACTCCTAACATGTCCAATGGTTGAGGGAGTCGGCCAGTCTTGTATAGCCTTGATCTTCTCCTCATCGACTTTTAATCCCTGAAAACTTACAATAAATCCTGAAAACACAACTTGATCAGTGAAAAATGTGCATTTCTTTAGATTTGCATATAAGTTTTCTAGCCGAAGCGTCTCAAGTACTTGTTCTAGATGTTTTAGATGATCAGCAAGGCAAGTACTATAGATAAGTATATCATCAAAATATACTACCACAAACTTACCGATGTATGCCCTTAAGACGTGGTTCATGAGTCTCATGAATGTACTTGGTGCATTTGTTAGTCCAAATGGCATGACTAGCCACTCATATAAGCCTCTCTTTGTCTTAAACGCAGTCTTCCATTCATCTCCTTCCTTCATCCTCACCTGATGGTATCCACTTCTCAAATCGATTTTTGAGAAGATTGTAGCTCCGTTGAGCTCATCCAACAAGTCGTCAAGTCTGGGAATAGGATGCCTATATTTGATGGTGATGTTGTTGATTGCTCGGCAGTCTACACACATCCTCCATGATCCATTTTTTTGGGTACCAGAAGCACAGGAACAACACAAGGGCTTAAGCTCTCTCTGATATAGCCTTTAGACATCGGGTCTTGTACTTGTCTCTCTAACTCCTTTGCTTCTTCTGGGTTAACTCTATAAGAAGCTCAGTTGGGTAGAGGTGCGCCAGGGACTAATTCTATTTGATGCTCTATTCCTCTGACCAGTGGCAGCCCTGGTGGTATTTCATCTTGAAATACAACACTAAACTTGTCAAGAAGCTCAAGAACAGCAGCTGGTAACTCTTGTTGCTCCTGCCCTGAAAACAATCATTCCTTGAAGATCATTAGTAGCACCTTTTCTTGTAACTCAAGAGATCTCAAAACAGTAGTAGGCGTTACATTGAGGTTAGTTTTACTTAACTTTGAGCCTTCAGACATGGTTTTGTGCATCTCGTGTACTTCCTGTGGGGTAAGAGGAGCTAGATTATGCTTCTTGTTGTTATGCGTGAAAGCATAATAGTTGGTGCGGCCGTTGTGTAATGTCTCCTTGTCAAACTGCCATGGTCTACCTAGAAGTAGATTACTGACTTGCATAGGAACCACATCGCACACTACCTGATCTACATACTTACCTATGCTGAAGGGTATGGTAACTTGCTCGGCAATCTTGAGCTCAGTCTCATCATTTAGCCATTTAAGCTTGTACGGCCGAGGATGCTTGGTCTTTTGTAAGCCTAGCTTTTCAACCAAGTACTTACTGGCCACATTAGTACATTAACCACCATCTATGATCAAACTACATACCTTGGAGTTGATTGTACAACGAGAGTGGAAGATGTTTTTCCTTTGAATTGTTTCTGGCTCAAAGAGAACGGTGAGAGCTCTTCTCACCACTAGAAGTTCTCCTGTGTCAGGATAGTCTACAATATTCTCATCAGATTATATGGCTTCTTTCTCCTAATCTTGTGATTCATACTCGCCATTTGATTTGAGAATCATAACTCTATGTTTTCAACATTCCCTTGCATAGTGTCCTTTTCTCTGACATTTAAAACAAGTTATGTCTCTAGCTCTTTGAGTAGGAAACTTACTTGTCTCTGGCCTGTTAGTCTTAATAGCCTTGGGTATAGGCTTCTTGAACCGATTGTCTACTTCAATAGACTTTCCCTTGTCCATAGCCTTCTGAGGTTGTGGTGTCCAAGTAGTTTTTCTCCTGTTGGTCGAGAGGGTCTTCCTCTTGATATGTTGCTCAGCTTGAACAACAGTGAAGCAGCTCCTTTAGATCATGGTAAGTCTGCCTTCAACCTTTCTAGCAACTCTGTCATGGAGACCATCTAGAAACTAAGCCATCAAGGTCTCCTCTGAATCCTCCACTTCAATTTTGTTTTTGAGGCTTTCAAACTTTTGAAAATATTCCTGTACCGACTTGCTTCCCTGAATAAGTTTTCGGAATTTCTTCTGCAAGTCACTGTGGTAATAAGATGGGACATATCTCTTCCTCATGTTGAACCTCATGTCTCCCCAAGAAGTGATTTGCCCATGTCGATGCCTCCTCCTCTCAGAAACATCTCTGTCCCACCAAGCGAGTGCATTCTCGGTGAGTTGTGCAGCTGCTAGGGACACTTTTTTTTGCTTCAGAGTAGTTGTAGTACTCAAAAATGTATTCCATACGCCTTTCCCAATCAAGGTAGGCATCTCGATTCACCTTTCCAGCAAAGGTAGGGGCATTAAGCCTGATGTCTTTGCTTCCTTCCCTTGCACGCTCATCTCCTCTGCCCTTTTCTCGGTTGTATTGTCCTCGGGGGTTGTTGTAACTATCAGGATCTGGTGGTAAGCCTTGCCTTTGAAGAGCTGGTAGATCATCTTCCAAGTCAGGCATATCTTCATCTCCTTCTGGTGGGTGTGCTCTTGGTCCAGTGGCTGCTCGAATAGGACCCCTGCGTTGTGGCTGAGGCTGGTCTAACCGCGTCATGCACTTTCCTAGTGCTTGA